>NW_024121432.1:32503981-32617811 GCF_016745375.1 Pimephales promelas | reverse complement strand
AAAATCATGGCAGCCTGCGGACGAATTAAGTCATTTTACATTTTATATAGCTACTAACGCAAATCACTCTCTCATTTTTTTTCCCACTACAATGGCCCAAATATAAAAATATATTTAAATTGTACAGTACAGTTCAGTGAATATATCATTAAGGTTTTCATAGAATTATTATTATTTTTTTTTTATCCTGAAGCAGCAAAATAAATGTCAGAACAAAATGTAAATATGTCTGGAATTATATAATGGAACTATATAAATAACAAAAAAAGTCAGCAAAATGGTAGGTTACACTTTATTTTAAGGTACGTTTAAGTACTGAGTAATAATAATCTACTTACTATAGGGTTAGGAATTTGCTTTGACTTAGAGTTAGTTGCAAGTAATTATGCACAATTTATAATAGCTACTGTACACTCTTAGAAAAAAAGGGTTCATTGGGGTTCTATATATGAAGCATAGGGTTCTTTACTCAACTCCAAAGAACCTTTTATGCTAAAAAAGGTTCTATAATGACAAGAAAGAACCCTTTTGGCACAAAGGTTCTTTATAGGCTATTATTCATTCATATATTACAATATTCTGCAACATTTTGTAGTTGTAATTAAATTATTGTTCATTAAACTGTTGTAGTAACTTAATATCACATTTTGATCATGCAGATTTTTGGAGGAGAAAAACTGAAATGGCACTCTTCGTGTGATATTGATTAACTACATAAAAGGATATAAATATATACATTTTCTAACCTTCATATCTTGAATATTGTGATCATTCACATGCATTCATAAATACATTTTAGGGTCTTGATGTTTGTCAATAATATGAAATATATTTAATCCGGAAAGGACGACACAAATGATAATGAATGAACCCAAAAGGTTCAATATAGAACCTTTTTCCTGGTTACAAAGAACCCTAAATGTTTTTTTATTATTGAACCCTTAAAAATGGTTCTGTATAGAACCTTTTAGGGGTTCCAAATACGTAGCGCTGATAGAACCTTTTAAGATTCTATATATAGAAACTTTTCTTCTAGCTACATGTAATGTGTAACAAGGACAATAAAATAAAGTGTTACCAATTTTTTAAATAAAATAATATCATATATCAGACTGATCTCATGAAGTAGCGTGTGTATGACACGCCAATTCGTATTTAAATTTTTGGCGTGCTATCAACACGCATAATCGCTTTTCAGCGTGTTTATGAACGCTGTTGACTTAATGTTATTACTGTATATATAAATATATGACTTACCTCAACCCTGTCCCTAAACCTAACCGTCACTGGGGTTAATGGCATTTATGACTGTTCCCTAACCATCCTAGGAAAGAAAAACATAGCTCCCCAGATGTAGATGTACATTTTGCTTTGTGCACGGTGTCAAATGTCCGAGCAAAACAGACACGCAGAATGACGCGGACGTTAATGGCGTAGACATACACGCATACACGCGGATAGCTCAAAATGCGTCGAGATAACACGCCACTTGACTCGAAATTGGCGTGTATGTTTACGCAAAAGTCATGATGTCATGTTGCATATATGGGTCAGAAAAAAAATGCACTTTTGTTTGTTTTAAAAACTTTAACTATACAATATAATATATAAGGTTTTTCACCATAAAAGCATCTTTTAGATTTTTGTCAGTTCATTAAAGGGCCTACTGTAGATTGTAAGGGTGTAAATCTGACAGTTAATCACGATACGATACGATATCGATTCTCCCAGCCAGTGATACGATATTTGCTGATATCTCAAAAAAATTCTACAATACGATTCAATTCGATTTAGGGCTATATCAATCGATTAATCGATATTTAGATATTATGTGCCAATTATTATTATGTTTTCCTTTTACGAGCCGATGAAGATATCATGGGTTGGCTGAAATCTATCCTCAATCACTTTTAGTCCGCTTCGACGAAACTCCTTTCAGCTAGCGCGTCTTTTCAAAGTGACAAGGAGTCTTGTCACCTGACCTGAATACTGCGCACTGATTTGCTAAAACAGACTTTTCGGGGCTTGTCCTCTCTGCTGCAAAACATCAACTTGCGATGCCTTTTCAGTGGAAGATACCAGCTTTTGTGACAAAGGGTTCAGTGAGTCTTGTCAGACGTCTATTTCAGCGGAGAAAAGTTATGTGAGGATTCGGAGTGTGTCAAAATAAAGGTACCGTTACCGTATATCGATATTATATGTGTGGTTATCGATGCATCGTATCGTTAGACGTTTGATCGATGCATCGATCCATATCGATGTACTGTTACACCCCTAACTAGATTGACAAATTAATTTTATAAAGTACAAATTTTCCATGCAGATTATAAATTAATATAATCCTAAAAACTCCATGGATACAAGAATCACAAAATAAATTACAGTACTTTACATTTTTATCATGTCAAACTACAGTACACTGCTGTAAATCTTATAAAAGAAGATATTTTAACAAATGCAGTGTATTTATTTATTTATTTTTTTTGTCTATCCAATTGAAGTAAAGAAATGGTGACCTACATTCTTTAAAATTTATTTTGTGTCCCATAGAAAAATGAGGTTTAGAATTAGATGAGTAAATTAAAAGCAAATTTGTATTTTTGGGTGAACTATCCCATTAAAGTTTATATTAAAACCCGACTATTGATTCATAATTGCCATCATCCAGTGAAGTGGAAGTGGGCTCACCATGCGGGAGGCCTGTCTGGCAATGCGGTACACCGTCCAACCATTGGCCACATTCTCCAACTGCTGCCTGATCACCGTCTTCACCTCAGCCGAGAGTGAGGCCTGACTGGCCACAAATAATACTGTTGCCAAGGAAACCTACGAAAAGCAACAAGACAAATAACTCTTGGGAACGTTTTGGCGGGAAAGTGAGCTACAGTTGGATATCATGTCTGTACTTGCTCACCAGAAGCTCCTGCTGTTTCTCTGATGTTCTGTGACTCGCCACCCTGAAGAGGTCCAGCAGATCTCCCAGCATCCCCTCTGCCAGCACCGGCTGCTGGGTGGCAATAGCAGCCAGAGCCTGACACATGAGCACCCGTGCGGAGTCACATGCGCAGTGCAGCTGTCCCAGCAGGAGGTCCACAGAGCTCTGACTGAGATGAGCACAGCTCTTCAACATCTTCACCAAAGAGGTGAGCGCCGTCTGGGTTCAAACAAAACGCAACATTTCAAAACTTAAAGGAGTAGTTCACTTTTCAAAAAAACTTTTGGTGATAATTTACTCACCCCCATGTCATCCAAGATGTCCATGTCTTTCTTTCTTCAGTCGAAAAGAAATGAAGCTTTTTGATGAAAATATTCCAGGATTTTTCTCCATATAATGGACTTCAATGGGGTCCAAACGGTTCAAGGTCCAAATGAGAGTTTCAGTGCAGCTTCAAATGACACCAGATGAAGAATAAGGGTAATCTATCGAAACGATCAGTCATTTCAAAAATAATTTAAAAAAGTTTAAGTTGGTAAATGAAATGAACCAGATGACTCGAAAAAAGATTAGTTCATTTTGATGAACGAGTTCAAACAGGAGAGTCACAAACGCGCATCACAGAACAGAGCAACGCGACCATTTGTGCTCATAAAACTTAAACTTTATTTATTTATTTATAAAATGACAGATCATTTTGCTAGATAAGACCCTTATTCATCGTCTGGTGTCGTTTAAAGCCCTTTGAAACTGCACTGAAATGGTCATTTGGACCTTGAACCGTTTGGACCCCATTGAAGTCCATTATATGGAGAAAATCCTGGAATGTTTTCATCAAAAACCTTCATTTCTTTTCGACTGAAGAAAGAAAGACATACACATCTTGGATGACATGGGGGTGAGTAAATTATCAGCAAAAGTTTTTTTTTAACGTGAACTAATCCTTTAAATTGGACCTATTATGCAATCCAACCACAACAATATTATTTATAAAGGTTAAAACTGTCTTCGCATCCTGATACCAATCAATAATAGAAGTGGTCCAAATATTAAAACATTATTATAGTTATGTACAATTATGATATCTACATATATCCTTTGTGGAAGACTAAGGACCACAAAATGTTTGTCTAATCATAGCACTCGATCCAAATTGCATGTTGTAACATTAATTTAACGCCGTCTATAGTGACGCTTTGTAGACTCTGCTCTAGTCCATGTGTGTTGGAGGATGTGCCAGAATAAGCTGCATTATGGACCTGGCTTCGTGACTCTAGTGAAAAGTGGCCTCAAACCAGCGCAAGAGCTGAAGGGACATCAGTCACATATTCTAAGACCTGTAAACTTTTGATTGACACTCACTTTAAGTGTCACCTGTGCAGTTTTACTGTCATCTTGACTGCAGAGCAGGATGAGAGACTCCATCCCCATCACGGTTTCTTGTTCCAGCTGGATGACCTCTGACAAAACATTCAGATTTAAAACCACGTTATTTTTCGTTTCATAAGGATGTCTATACAAGCCATATTTAATTACTGCTGAGAAGAAACCCACCTTTCTCTGGACAAGAAACAGCGATGCTGGTCAACACAGTGATTCCATGGGCTGCCACTGCCAGGTTACTATGGTAACAGCACTCCTGCGCCAGCTTCACCAGGTCAGTGTGACGGGGGGCAGGAGACGCCTCACCTGCGACATCCAGAGAGATTAAGTGTTTAAACTCACGTTGTTACATGAGAAATGCATAAAATCATTTTTAATAAAGTTAACATGATATGTTTGATATAGATTGAGATTTGCACCTGTATTAGGGCTGAAGTAGTGTTTAATTGCGATGGTTCCAGATAGTGTGGAGAGAACAGAGAGCATTCCCAGCTTCAGACTGTTGTACGGGGTGCTGAGAGCACACTCGCACAGCACCTACAAACACACATAGTGGAAATGATATATATCGGCATTTACTAGTAAGAAATGAACCAGCTGACTGTCCCGTGACTCTCTGACCATTATGTTCTTCCTGGTCCACAAGTGAGGAGCTTTTTTAGCCAATAGCTTGAGATCCTGAATGGCGAGTCTTTTCACTGCTTTTCTGGGGTCCTCCTTCAAGTACTGGAGAAGAAGACGAATCTACAAGACGAAAAAAATAAATAAATAAATAAATAAATAAGGAGGAATGACCTGCACATTCCCATCCAAAGATGGGTTTTACTTCACATTAAAGTATATATTTTTTTATGTAATTATATTAAAGGACAACTCCGGCGCAAAATGAACCTTTGGTCTAATTACACATTGTTACCTAGTCAACCGTTATCTGAGACTTTTTTTCATGATTGCCGAATGTAAATAGTTTTATCTATAAAAACAGTTTAGCCTATAATGCTAGTATAACGCAAGTATATAGGGCATAGAGTAATGACAAATAAAAATCACTTATTATTACCACTAACAAGGCTCAAAATAGCCCCACAGTAACACGGAAGCATAATAAGGGTCTCTACATTCAAACCGAAGCATTGAGAACTTTGTCAGTGTCCATACAGTTTAATAAGAAGATATTTTATACACACAGTCAACTTCGTGAATACAGGAAGAAGCCATCTTTGAAAAATAGTCTCTAACAGTCGATCTACGAACGCCGATCCAAGTGCGCTGGTGAGATGTGAATAAGGTGATAAGGTGAGCGCGAACAGTAGGCAACATGTACATTAAAGAGAAGAAAATAGTTCGTGTTTGTGTTTCTTCCGGAAACAATGGACCATGTAAGATTCTGCACAGTTCAGCGCACTTGGATCAGTGTTCGTAGATCGACTGGTAGAGACTATTTTTCAAAGATGGCTTATTCATGTATTCGTGAAGTTGACTGTGTGTATAAAATATCTTCTTATTAAACTGTATGGACACTGACAAAGTTCTCAATGCTTCGTTTTGAATGTAGGGATCCTTATTGTGCTACCGTGTTACTGTGGGGCTATTTTGAGCCTTGTTAGTGGTATTAAAAAGCGATTTTTATTTGTCATTACTCTATGCCCTATAGACTAGCGTTATACTAGCATTATAGGCTAAACTGTTTTAATAGATAAAACTATTTAGATTCGGCAATCATGAAAAAAAATCTCAGATAACGGTTGACTAGGTAACAATGTGCAATTAGACCAAAGGTTCATTTTGCGCCGGAGTTGTCCTTTAAACTCACTGCATTTCAAGTTTAGTCGTTAAAGGGATGTTTATCACAAAAAGATTTAATCATCTTCAGAACATTGAGAATAAAGATATTTTTAATGAAATCTGAGAGATTTCTGTCCCTCCACTGATTGAGTCGATTCAGGAAATTTGGACTAAAGCGCTCGATTCATTTGGGTTAGTTTTACAATCTCAGTTTATGAGCTTTTTGAAGTGACAAAGTAGTGGTTGCATAGAATGTCAATGGAGGGACAGAAATCTCTCAGATTTCATTAAAAGTATCTTGTGTTTCGAAGACGAACCAAAGTCTTATTGGTTTGGAATGAATTGAGGATTAGAGTCTTTTGGTTTCAAACAGAGATCACGATTCTCCTATGATTAACAATTTACTATAGGTTCCGACAAATGTTAATTGCTGCCGACTATTCAAAATGTCTAATGAATCTATTATCTAGATGGGTTTGAATGAATGATTTAATGACTCGCTCAAAAATACTTCAGTTTCAACACTGGATGAATCAGCGCTTTTTCAACTCTTGAGTGAACGATTCAGTGTGTCAAGAAAACATCCCCCACACCATTACACCACCACCACCAGCCTGCACAGTGGTAACAAGGCATGATGGATCCATGTTCTCATTCTGTTTACGCCAAATTCTGACTCTACCATCTGAATGTCTCAACAGAAATCGAGACTCATCAGACCAGGCAACATTTTTCCAGTCTTCAACTGTCCAATTTTGGTGAGCTCTTGCAAATTTGCCGGCCCGTCTGGCACCAACAACCATGCCACGCTCAGAATTGCTTAAATCACCTTTCTTTCCCATTCTGACATTCAGTTTGGAGTTCAGGAGATTGTCTTGACCAGGACCACAACCCTAAATGCATTGAAGCAACTGCAATGTGATTGGTTGATTAGATAATTGCATTAATGAGAAATTGAACGAGTGTTCCTAATAATCCTTTAGGTGAGTGTATGAGCGCAGTCTGACCTGCTCAGGGATATCGACGAGCGAGGAGGTGGCCAGCTGGGTAAAGGTGTGCAGAGTGACGATGAGCATGGCTGTGGACGGGTAGGAGGACACCAGCTCCTGGAGTAACTCTCTGCTGCACGAGGCCAGACTGGCGTCATGGTGCATGTGCTGGAGCATCGGGATCAACTTCAGCTTCAGCTCCACTGGAGTGTCCAATCCTTCAGGCAAACACACACCACCCATCAGACTGGAGAACACTTACACCAATGACGATCGCTCACATGAGGTGATCACGTACCTTGAATCATTTCACTAATCTTGTTGCAAATCCCTGCAGCAAAATCTCTGAGAAAAAAAGACTTAATGATTGAAATGTTTACGTTCAACGTGTTTTCTATCTCTAAATCATCTCTAATTTATAATATTATAATACGCTGCCCGGCCCAAAAAAAGTTTGGATTTAAATAGGCAAATCCTTGAGTGGATCATTATTGCAGTGATTGTAATGTTTCTAGCATGTTATACTGTATGTATGGCAAGCAATACTTCTAACCCTAATTGATGGAGTGTGTAACCTCATTTCATTAACAAGCATGTAGGAAGACACATCATGTCCATATTCCAGAATGACGAATTCAAGATTCATCAGCCTCATATTGTGAAAGAATGGTAATGCTAAATATAAACATTCACATTTCAAAGAAATTTCTACCATAAAAAGCTTCTAAAATCATTTTAATATTTAAATTAACTAGTACCTAACCAAAATGTTTTTTTTTTGTGTTTTTTTTCATGACAGTCTGAAATGACACTTACTTAGAGTGTGAAGAGAAACTAGCAGCTGCAAAAATAGCCGCTTCTACTTCAACATTATCATGAGAGTCCAGACTTTGCCGGATGCTGTGGTGGGCATTTTTCCTCTCTGGAATAATGGAGGCTAAGCTTCCCAACATCCTGTCAAAATGCACAAGACACAAAAACATATTGACACAGTGTGTACGTATAGAACAGAACAGAAATGTTATTAAATTTTAGAAAGCTGAGAACAAATGTGACGAAACATTTTGAGGAAGCGAATGCTGAAAAACACTCGCAGTCGCGGATGGAAGTACCTGAGAGTTATTGCTCTGGCAACAGGATCATTGCTATGGATGACGGAAAACACTCTTTTGACGAACTCGTCCACGTTCAGGATCTTCTCCAGGTGTTTCTCGCTCAGCTGCGTGACCTTCAGCACACAGAGTCGCAGGAAGTTGTTCCTAATTTGACAGGAGTGAATTTATAGATTCAGAACTTTTCATAACAGAGACCAGCCAAGAAGATTAGTAGCATTGTGTTATTAAACAAATGCCATTATTTAGAAATATTTGACAAATCAGATAAAGTATTTCGCCCCGGTAATAGACAACTTCAAGCTAATGAATATAGATTTTTTTTAATTATTATTATTATTATTATTTAATGTGCACAGATACCCAAGTCTAAAGATGTCTGCCAGTTTCAGAAAGGCTGAGTTGATGAGGATGGGGAAGGGATACTTCTGGAAGAGTTTGGGGAAAAGGACCACGGCTTCACATTGCTCGCCCAGTTTACAAGACCTCAAACCTTTAGTTGTGCAAAAATAACAACATGAATGTTTTCATTAGTATGATATTCCATGTTCTCTGAATGTAAACAATCAGATATCAGATCGTATATGATGTAAGGCACGTATAATGAAAACAGTCATGCATGCTCTGTGTGTTGTTTATGAAGCACCTTTATCAAGCTCCATCAGCGCTGAATTGGCGTCCAGCTCCTGCTCGCCGTAAGCGGCCTCCGACAGAAACGAGCGCGCTGCGGAGAGCGACATTATGACAAGACTACGAGAAAATATATACTGTTTGTTTATCAATATTTTTTATTTGTTTGATTAGATAGACTTTGTGAATGAAGTTTGAAGTGGGTGACCCGGCTGCAGTGTAGATCACGTGGCCATGAAGGATATTGCGTCAGGTTTCCGTTAAAGCGTAAACCAATAGAAAGGCACCGTCCGGGTACCAAAAAGGGCGGGGCCTATGTGTCGGCGTTAACTCCGATTGGTCTCAGTCAGTCTTGTTTGCTCTTATTTATTTATTTATTTATAAATATAAGTTCATGTTGTTTATACATGTGGTAAATAAATAATTAATAAAAATAGCAATAATGTTGATTGTTGTGTTGTAATTCACGTCCAGAAATCGTCTTCATTCTTACAGATAAATAAAATAAAAAACATAAATATCTAGTTACATGCAATTTTGTTCACCTGTAATAAACAAACGAAATAGCGTCGAGTTAAGAAGTTATAATTATGAGATACAATGTTGAAATAATGACATAAATGAAGAACTTATATATAAGTGTATATATACAACTTTCATCTCACAATCATGTTTTAGTGTGTCATAAATTCTTAATTCTCATAATACCTACTTGTATAAGCTTTTTTTTTTTCTTACATCGCAGACAAGGGCTTCCATAAATTGTGATAAACAGTTGTCAAATTTAAAAGAAACAATGTTTTTTTTTTTTTTTTTAACCAAAACAATTAGATGCTTCGGGATTTATTTAGTTATCTGGATACTGGATAAAGGCACCCCCCTTTTTGATATGAGGCATCCCCAAAAATAAAGCTGCAAATGTTACATTGGCACATCCAAATTCCACTCTGTGCGCCTCAACAACTTCCGATAGTCTGACGTATCGACCAATCAGAACAGCGAACGTCAATCTCGCGCGGAATTCGTCTTTTCCGCTTTTTCATTGTTCGCGGGAAACTGAACACTTCTGAATGAAACGTCTATCCAGCAGGAGCAATGACTCTTTTTCACCATGTTGTTGATCGAGGAGTTATAAAAAGACGGTTCAATGGTGAGTGCTATAAGGATATGTCAGTGGATATCTATGTTATTACGCTGTTTACTCACTCAAACATGCTTTAATATTAATAAGCAGGCGAGCGTCGAGGCTATCCGCTGTCCTCTCTGCTGGACGGGTATCAGTGCGCGCGACAGGACGAACACATTTCATATGGAGCCTCGGCTGCTGCTGTCCCGCCGTTTGGGTGCACGTTTTCCTCTGGTAAGTTACACCCTCAATTAAACATTCACAATGAGTTCATATGTTGTCAGAAACATACGAGTATATAATGAGTAAACTTGCTTTGCAATGTTCAGCTCCTGGTCAACAGAACAGCCTTGCTGTTGCAAATGAAGAAGGGTTTGTGACCATCTTCAATACCAGAGAAAAAAAGAGCTCGGTCCTGAAAGGTTGGTACCTAGATTCGAAACTGGCTACTTACGTAAAGCATAGCATTTATTCATATTCCTGACACATAATTGTTTTTTTGCAGAGTGGCAGGCACATGATAATGCTGTTTTTGATATTGCCTGGGTTCCTGGTACAAACAGCTTGGTGAGTTTTGCATGATTCCTCTGTTTAATGATGGGGTCAGTGCTTTGGACTAAATTAAATCTTCTGTGTTTTCATAAATATTAATTATGGCTTTAAATGTGAATTATTTTACAGGTAACCGCCTCTGGTGACCAAACCGCCCGTCTGTGGGATGTTATCACTGCTGACCTGCTGGGAACTTTTAAAGGACATCAATGCAGTCTTAAATCGGTTGCTTTTTCCAAGCAAGAGAGAGGTAACTAACTCTACCCATCACATAAGACTGAATATTACTGTTCTGTTTGTGCAATGCAAATTATATGTGCATGACATATGACTTATTATTTTTGCCATGTGCAGTGTAATGAGACTGTATCCCATAAGGCAGTGTACCCATTTTAACTCTCATTTTAGTGACACTAACCAGATGTAATACACTTTTTATAACATCTTTCTTGACACTCCCGATAATTAAGGCATACTTGTGTAAAACCACCTTGGCTGCTAACTGAAAGAAGTTGAAGTGCTGAAATAACAATAAAGTGAACTATAAATATTAAAACAACCATTTCTATGAAACACAAAATGACAAACACAAAACTTAATCTAAAATTAAAAGAAAAAGTCAAAAACATTATGATAGAGCATAAACTATGCTAAAAATAACACTGATTAATAGGCATGAATGAATGTGCACTGCATACTTGCTATTTTCTTTTCTAGATTTATTTTTTTAAGCGGCTTGTTCTCTCATTACAGCTGTGTTTAGCACTGGAGGCAGAGATGGGAATATCATGATTTGGGATACAAGATGCAGTAAAAAAGGTTCTTTATTATTCCGAACACCAATGCTTAATAATGGGGCTGTTGAAATGTTTTCTAAAGCTCACTGAAAATGTTTTCATCCATCACAGATGGTTTCTACAGGCAAGTAAAACAGATCAGTGGTGCCCATATGAAACCTGAAAGATATACACCTCAAAACAAGAAGAGGCGTGGGATGGCGCCCCCTGTGGTGAGTTAAACAACCTGACATTAATTTAAGAGTGCAGGCTTTAATTAAAGGATTATTCACTTTAAAAAACAAAAAACTTTTGCTGATAATTTACTCACCCCCATGTCATCCAAGATGTCTTTCTTTCTTCAGTCGAAAAGAAATTAATGTTTTTGATGAAAACATTCCAGGATTTTTCTCATATAATGGACTTCAATGGACCCCAACTGTTTCAAGGTCCAAATGAGTTTCAGTGCAGCTTTGAACACCAGACATTGACGGTGTTATCTAGCGAATCGATCGGTCATTTCAAAAATAAATAAAAACGTTTAAGTTTTAAAATGAACAAATCTTTTTTTCGAGTCAATTCGTTGAATGAACCAAATGACTTGAAAAAATATTCGTTCATTTTGATGAACGGGTTCCAACAGGAGAGTCACTGACGCACATCACAGAACAGAGCAAGGCGAGCATTTGAGCTTATAAAACTTACATTTTGTTATATATTTTTGAAATGACCGATCGTTTCGCTTGATAAGACCCTTATTCTTCATCTGGTGTCGTTTAAAGCCCTTTAAAGCTGCACTGAAACTCATTTGGACCTTGAACCGTTTGGTTCCCATTGAAGTCCATTATATGGAGAAAAATCCTGGAATGTTTTCATCAAAAACCTTAATTTCTTTTCGACTGAAGAATCTTGGATGACACGGGGGGAGTAAACTACCAGCAAAATTTATTTATTTATTTATTTTTTTTAAAGTGAACTACTCCTTTAAAATGCATTTTGTAAATACAACGAATATTTGTCTTTTAGGCCATATTTATATCATATGTGTCACGATTCCTCGATTAAATCTGAGTACTCATTTTTAAAAAAATCCTCAATTGCAAGTTAGTCATGACGAGAGACCAGCAAAAGAGGCCATTCCACGGTTGAGGATCCATGAACCGCAGTATTAGACCATTTTCTAAGGCTGCACGATATATTAAAACCATTTTAAAAACTACATTATAGATATGCCATTGAGTGCTTTAATTATTTACAAGTGTCTCAGAGCGGTTCTGTTCACATATGCTATTGTTTGCTTAGGTTGTAATTACCACAACAAAATATCTGATTAATATAAAGGTAAAAATCAATTTAAACTTAATGGACATTTACATTTCTGTCACTGCTACAAACTAACCACCGCACAAAATATAAGTCTGCTGTCCAGTCCAAAACCTGCCAAGGTACCAACACAATAACACTCAGCTAAGTATCATCTGATCATGGTCATCAACAAAATCCTAGAAAATATCGAGAGATTTTTTTTTTTTTTTTGTCAATGTCGCACACCCCAAACTTTTTATTAAAGATAATACAGTGGAAGTTCCATTTTTGGTAATTCAGAGCTGTGTGTGTGTGTGTGTAGGACTCCCAGCAGGGTGTGACAGTGGTTCTCTTCTGCGATGAGAACAAGCTCATCTCCTCGGGAGCAGTCGACGGGTGAGCACACAATGCAGTCCTGTACAGATTTCTTCTTATTGCTCGTTTTATACATGATTCTGAACTTTATTGTCCGTGGATACCACACAAAAATAGTCACGCTTTTCAATTTTATCTCCAACTGTAATTTGAATGCTGACGTGCCGAGATGAAATTTCCCAATAACATTCTGATCTCGTCATAGGATCATTAAAATGTGGGATTTGCGGAAGAACTACACTGCGTACTACCACAACCCCCTCCCTCTACAGACCTATCCCTACCCAGGCTCCTGCACACGCAAACTAGGTACACAGCTCACGTCCAGTCGGTCATTAGACCAATAGTAATGAAGTTGAGTTTTCACTGATGTTTTCCTCCGCAGGATATTCTGGACTGTCACTGGACTCTACTGGCTCCAGACTGTTCTCCAACTGCACAGATGACAATATCTACATGTTCAATATCAGTGGATTGAAAACCACTCCAGGTAATGCCAATTTATTATTTAATTCTTGTTGTCTCTCTGTTTCTGAGACTGAGCTTTTACATTTGTTCTTTTTCACAGTTGCTGTGTTCAGTGGCCACAGTAACTCCTCATTTTATGTGAAGTCCAGTGTCAGCCCAGATGACCAGTTCCTGGCCAGTGGTTCGAGCGACCATCAAGCTTACATATGGAAGGTAATAAGTTGGAAAATAAGAACTTTAAAGTCTGCCTGAGAACATCTGTGGTCACTATCTGCACACAACTTTTTGATTTGCTTTTGTTTCAGATTTCAGACCCAAAACAAGCTCCCATGATGCTTCAGGGCCATAGTCAGGAAGTCACATCAGTGGCCTGGTGCCCCACCGATTTCACCAAGGTTGGCACTTTTAAGTGCACGTGAAATACAAGTTTCTGATTGAAAATGAAGTTTTATATTGTTTTGTAATATCCATCGCTTTCTCTGCAGATCGCTTCCTGTTCTGATGACAACACCGTTAGGATTTGGCGCCTGAAACGCAGACCAGATAGCGAAAACTCATCGAACCGAGACGCAAACATCGTAGGCTGGACACTTCGTAAAGTCCAGTCACCAACCAGAACACCTGGTAGGGTTTTCAGTGAAGTTATTATTTTTTTTTTTTTATGTTTAACAACCAATCAAACGTTTGAAATAAATATATATTTTTTTAATGTTTTTGAAAGAAGCCTTTCATGCTCAAATCAGCATTTATTTGATTAAATATAATATTAAATACAGCAAAATGTTAATATTTGGAAATTTTATTGCAATTTAAGAGAACACAGGATTTATTCCTGTCATGGCTAAGCTAAATTTTCAGTTTCACAGAAATCATTTTAAAATGCTAATTTCGTGATCTGTTATTATTGGTACTCTATTAATAATGGTCAGTTAATATTGTTAATAATATCAATGTTGCAGTTTGATGCTTAATATTTTTGATTCTTTGAATGGAAGATCTTTAGTAACACTAGTAATAGTAGTCTTGAGAATCTCTTTATGGTCACCTTTTGTTCAGTTTAATGTGAATAAAAGTACTTTCTTTAATGAAAAACTCACACCAAAGTTTCTAATTGTTCTTTATCATAGTTTACACAAGTATTAAGCAGCACAACTGTTTTCAACATTGATAATAAGAAATGTTTTTGAGCATCAAATCATCATATTAGATTGATTTCTGAAGTATCATGTGACGCCATAAATCACATTTTTAAAATCTATTCTAGAATCAATTGACAATTCAATTGTATTTTTTCACAATGTTATACTGTATCTTTTGATCAAATAAATGTGAAATTCTTAATTATACCAAACTTTTGAGCGGTAGCACATAGCTATAAATTCATAATTGAAATGTTTGGTTTCTTGATGGGTACTTATGATTTCTGATTCGTCTCCTCAGGCCGTTACAACCCCGTTGAGCTCACTCCAGCCAAAAGTCCTGGTTCAGAGAGGGTGGTTTCTCTGGCTTCACCCCAGCCTGCTTCTTGTGCTCCTACGGGTGCCGATTTACCCCTCCCATCAAACACCTCTGCACCTTCAGCCAAGCTCAGCAGCCCCAAAATCCCCTCGTCTATCCAGCAGTGGGTCAGCCGCAGCAGCTCCCCGCGTCACCAGGGCACGTCTCCTCTCCGTAAGGTGCTCACGCCAGTCCTCCAGGGCCCTTCATCAGAGCGCCGTGCAAAGCGACGGCTAGAGACGGGTGATTGCGCTAGCTCTGGTTTGGGAGGGGAGGGTGAAGGGGTGTCTGAATTGTATCCCGACGTTAAGCGGAGCAGGAGTTCGGTGAGCGCAGAGAACTGTTCTGAGGAGAAAGGTGAACTATTCAGTTTGAAAACAGATGAGAGGCTCTGCTCGACTGGTCAAGCCGGCGCTGGCAAGGAGAACAGCTCTCCGAGAAGGAATGATTGGCTGTCGGTTATCAGTCAGAGATTTAAAGGATCGACTCAACCCAAAAGCCCAAACGGCAGCAGCAAACGGCAAGATGCAAGAACACACAGCGCTCCAGTGAGTAGATGCATGGAAATACATCACTGCAGTCACACTTGATATAATCTAGATATCCATATAGATAAATCAATAGCATTCTGAGCCATGAACCAAAACAAACCAACTCCAAGATTATATCAATTGCAACATTGATTTGAAAATTGGAAAACAGGAGAAAAACTGTCTTTTTGTGGCATTTAACTACATAACCAATGAAGCATTGCACATGACATGATCAAACAAGGATATATAAAGCCTAGTGATTTATATACCATATTGTTTTTTTTAGATATTAGGATGCAATAAATTATCAAGTTTGACTTTGAACTATTTCAAACAAATGTTGTACTTTTGATCTGTCTTTTTATCAGATAATCACCAAGATTCAAATGTGAACACCCTAAATGGGACTTTTACTTCCTGATCCTTATGTTTTAGTTGTTCTCTAAAATAACTCCTCTAATTGGCCAAATTATCAATTTTAATTCATATCTTTTCTTTTTAGGCAGCGATATCACCGCGTCCCATGACGGTCATCTCTCCAACACCAAACAAGAAAGCATCACCCTCCAGACCCATGAAAAAAATCTCAAGCTACTTCATGAAAAGAACCCAAGACTGATTACTGTGTAGGGAGAGGATCTCTACATCTATGGTTTAAGGCCAGGTTTTCATTAGAAAAAAAGCATCAAACCATGAAGAAATATGCAGATACTACTTGTATTTATGTATGTAATGTGTATTTTTTTTTTTAAATCTTGTTGAATGTTTTTAAATGTATACGTTTCATTTCCTAGAGAAGGGTCAAATTGATAATCATTTGTCAACATTACAGAACTAGGCGTCATTTGACACCATAATTAAACTACAAGTTCTCTGAATCTTCCATGTCAATCTTTGATGCATTGAAATCGTTTTTTGTAGACACTATTTGATTTAACATGCGTTTTAAAGCATTTGCATTTATATAAAATTCTTTGTATGTCTAATAAGCATTGTTTTTTTAGCTTTCTAAATGTATAATGCTTCTTATTTGAGCATGTCTGTCCTTAAACGTGGGGTCACATTTTCAGAGTTTTATATTGATTGTTAAGCAGCACTTTACATAACTAACCCATTTACAATTTGCTCAGTGCCTTTTAGTTATTGAACATCAATATTGCAGTGAGTTTAAAAATGATTTGAACACTTTTTTTACACTGTACTATATCCTATAGTTCGTTTTTATTTTAAGTTTACATGATTTAAAGGTTCGTCCGGAATGAGACTTGACCTGACAGTTCCGCTTCTGTGTTTTGATCCTACTAGTTCTTGTTTTGCTTGTTTTTGCCTCAGGTCATCAGCATAGTTGATCAAAACTGTGCTGGTTTAGAAATGAAAGGGATAATTCACCAAAAATTTACATTTTTGTCATTTACTCGCCCTCATGTTCCAAACCTGTATAAGATTTTCATCTGTTAAACACAAAAGAACAGTCTGAAGGATGTTGGTGACAAAGTTGCCTGTAGCCATTGACTTTCATTGTAGGAAAAAAGATACTATGTAAGTAAGTCAACTGTCTGATTGCTAACATTCTTTAAAATATCTTGTTCAACAGAAGAAAGAAACTCGTAGGTTTGAAACATTAGGGTTGAGAAAATTACAAACCCATTTCAAATTAAAATATGCCTTTTTATATATTTATGTTCATTCACGCAGAAATGTGAATTGTCGAACCTATGTCATGTGCCTATCTTCTTTATAAAGGAGATGTTATGTAGCTGACAGTCTTTTCACTTCTGATCAAAAACGATACAGTAAAGTAAATGTTGACTGAATTAGTAATATTCTCACGTTGTATGTTCCAAAGAAGAAAGTAGGCCTACACGTTTGAAACAGGGAGAGCAATGTTTTGTTTATCTCCTCATTTTTTACGAGTTCATTTTGGGGTGAGCTGTTTCTTTAACTGACTCATTCGACTAGGCTATAAGTCTTACAAACTCAATTGTTATTTTATGAGCAATTGTTGAATTTTTGTACCTATCTGTTCACTTTTTTATCATTGTTATCATTAAATATATTAATTATTTTTGTGTGGTTTAACGTTTGTTTGTGAGAGTTCAAGGATACAACCTCCTGACTTTATTTCCAGAAGAGAATCTGATTGGTCAATGGGCGGGGCTTACTATTTTCTCGAACGTTCATTGGATGAATCATCTGTCTCTCAAGAGCGCCACGGGACTTTATTAAATTTAGACCTCACAGTGAGGCGTAACAGCGGTTGAATGAAGTTCAGTGGATCAGAGGAATTTCACGGCCCTGCGGATTCACATTAAACTCTTTTCTCGCTTCGGTTATACATGGATGGAGCCGGTGTCAAGCGACTGGATAATCATGACTCATGAGTGTTTCGGCTGTGTGTCGTCTGAGTTTGAGTTGTGTTATGTGGAGTAACAGGTTTATTGAGACACTCAGAATGATACAAAACTACTGTTAACTACGTGTTTACATTCACACGTCACCAAAAATCATCATCATCATCATCATCGCAGGACACCTGTGTGTTTTTGGAAAGCATGCAGCCTTCATGAGTGTCGACAGTACGTTTCGTCGGATGGGGTCTGGTGAGTTTGATGTACGTTACAGCGCAGTCAATGGGATGTCAGTCAGAATTGAACACGTTTAGGGCTCACACGGACACTGTAAACGCAGCTCGTTGGATAGACCTGCTTTGGAAATGTCGGCGATATCCGCGGCCGAGAAAGTGGACGGATTCACGCGGAAGTCTGTGAGGAAGGCTCAGAGACAGCGGGCGCAGGGCTCGTCTCAGTTCGCGGTGAACAGTAGCAGGCCCGCGGCTCCCGAGATCTCGGCGCTCCCGCAGCTCAAAGGTAAGAGGATAAAGCCTGGGAATAGACTCTCAGGCTCCGTCTCAAACCCGTGCGAGCTGCCTACCTAGACAGCGTTGTGGTGCCTACAATGGTTTAAAAAGTAACAGATACAACTAATAAATTATGATAAAACACGCATTTTAAAGTTACCTATGTGTATCTCTGATAAGCTTCAAGTGAAGTATTTACAGCAGGCCCATAACTGTCTGTTGAGAGACTCGTGTGTTTGGGTGTGCACTGTAAACAGCTAAACACAAATTGTGTCAACATTATGTCTCCGAGCCTCTTCTTATCAAGGGAAGCATCTTTATTTCGTGGTCTAACCTGTGTTTTCGCACACTTCCTGTCCTCTTATTTTTGAAGTCACGTGGTTGTCAGTTCTGTAAATCTGTCAATAGAGTGCAACAGTGCCCGCCCGCTTTTTCTGTGGCCTTGGTCCCAAAACTATATTTTTTTCCATAGGGATTTTGAAAAAGTCTTGGTTAAAGAGTTATAAAAGCCATGAAAAGTTTAAATTCACAACATTGCAAACTTTGTGTCCGATTTTTCAAATACTTTATTGAATCAAAGACTGTAGTTTACCTGTTGCCTGCATGAGAAAGAACAGAAGGAGCTAGACATGAAATTCAACACTGCTCATAATATTGCATATGAGCTGCCTTTCACCAAATTTACCTCAGATATTAGAAGAAGAAACTTGTCATATCTCTTGCACACACACCCAATGTTTATAGGATGCATTAGGAGGAGGCTGAACTAGTATATGCTGGCATTATTGTTATGGTGATGGTCTGTGACACTGGTGACAACACATGACAAAATTAAAACATGTTTATTATTTTGTGGCTCTTAAAAAAAATAATTTGGCACCTATTTTATCCCCCCTAATAGGAGCCAGTGGCTCTTTAATTGATTTGGGCCAGATAAGGCCCAGGTAGGTATGCTATCTGGAGAGTTACTATGGCATTGGTGGTAATATGCCATATTTGGCCCACACACATCACACTGGTTTGAGTGTGAGTTGTGGCTTGCAGTGTGTGGCCCATGTGACCTTTGCCACTGCCAGAAGAATGTGGGAGATGTGGGCCTGGGCCACAACTGGGCCAGATGTCATTTTCTATCTGGGTTACATCTTCGTTCAGGGAGAAAACCGTTTGTTTTTTCGCCTTTTCTATGTGTAAAAGAAACAGTTTGAGAAGATTCGGATGATCCGGATGGCACATCTCTTAATTCTGTCACCGATTAAACCCAATGCATAGGCTTTCACTCAATAAAATAATCACACTGCTGAGAGTTTTTGGAAGTTTTGTAGTGTGTTTGGTTAAACATTACCTTTGTGAGTGTGACTCTGTTTATTGGCTTGTAAATTAGCAGAACTCACAGCCAGCCACCATAAAACTGTTTCAAGCTTCAATAAAATTGATTTTGGTTGTTGTGTGTTGAAATAAATATAGAAAAAAAACGTGTGTCGGTGTCTGTCTGCTGAATGTGATGCACAGTCTTTGATTCCCCTCCATGGCCATGCGAAAGTGAATATTTACTGTGACAACAAACTTAACGCTTTCAACAAAGACATGGATCAACTTCTCTCAGCTTTTTTTCAGCAGCACATTTTTATTTGGACGTTTTTAGAGTGAAATCAGCGAGCGTCTAGCATGGGACAGTGTTTTCATAGTCAACAGGTGGAGTGTAATTACTCACGGTTCGGTTTGTATCATGATGTTAGGGTCACTGTTTATAGTACATTTCTGTATGTTTAGGGAAAAAGAACTAATGTCAAATAAAGAAAAAATAATCGAACCACCACATGCAACCACACAAATTAGAGCAAAGATACTAATTGGGTATCTAACAGTAGATTCCAGGTACAGAAATTGAGTAAAGTAATAACACTTCATATTTGACTGTATAAATTAGAGATTCATTGTTATTAAAGTTACAAAAGCTATTGAGTCAAGAGCAGTGGGTGGTTTCCTTGTCTTTTGTTGTTTGATTAACTTTTAACACAGACAGCAGGTATATTAGTCTCTTGTCACTTTAAAGCGCAACGTGGAGGTTGGACACCCCTATATAGCATAGTGTATGTTGATGATAAAACAACTAGATTTTCAGAACTGGAGTAATATATAACTATGCCATTAATGATATTTTGAGATAAATTGTGATAAAATAACTTTCGAGTCTATAAAGCACTAACCGGAACTGACGATGGGCGAGGGAGTCTGGTCAACCAACACAAAAACACAATCATTTACCATTATGGCTTCTTTAAAACTTTCTCTGTCTCTCACTACTGCTCTAACTACACTCACCTAAAGGATTATTAGGAACACCACACTAATACTGTGTTTGACCCCCTTTTGCATACAGAACTGCCTTAATTCTACGTGGCATTGATTCAACAAGGTGCTGAAAGCATTCTTTAGAAATGTTGGCCCATATTGATGGGATAGCATCTTGCAGTTGATGGAGATTTGTGGGATGCACATCCAGGGCACGAAGCTCCCGTTCCACCACACCCCAAAGATGCTCTATTGGGTTGAAATCTGGTGACTGTGGGGGCCATTTTAGTACAGTGAACTCATTGTCATGCTCAAGAAACCAGTTTGAAAGGATTTGAGCTTTTTGACATGGATTATCCTGCTTGAAGTAGCCATCAGAGGATGGGCACATGGTGGCCATAAAGGGATTGACATGGTCAGAAACAATGCTCAGGTATGCCGTGGCATTTAAACAATGCCCAATTGGCACTAAGAGGCCTAAAGTGAGCCAAGAAAACATCCCCCACACCATTACACCACCACCACCAGCCTGCACAGTGGTAACAAGGCATGATGGATCCATGTTCTCATTCAGTTTACGCCAAAATCTGACTCTACCATCTGAATGTCTCAACAGAAATCGAGACTCATTAGACCAGGCAACATTTTTCCAGTCTTCAACTGTTCAATTTGTTGAGCTCTTGCAAATTGTAGCCTCTTTTTCCTATTTGTATTCTGCATACCTCGGTTGTAACGAGCCTCCCCTGACCTCTATCATCAACAAGGCATTTTCACCCACAGGACTGCCGCATACTGGATGTTTTTCCCTTTTCACACCATTCTTTGTAAACCCTAGAAATGGTTGTGTGTGAAAATCCCAGTAACTGAGCAGTTTGTGAAATACTCAGACCGGCCCGTCTGGCACCAACAACCATGTCACGCTCAAAATTGCTTAAATCACCTTTCTTTCCTATTCTGACATTCAGTTTGGAGTTCAGGAGATTGTCTTGACCAGGACCACACCCCTAAATGCATTGAAACAACTGCAATGTGATTGGTTGATTAGATAATTGCATTGATGAGAAATTGAACAGGTGTTCCTAATAATCCTTTAGGTGAGTGTACATTTACATCCACAACGGGAGAGCTGAACGCGAGTTCTTATTTGCCTCGCCCTGCGTCATATGATGCGTTGCCATAGCGGGAAAGGCGTATTCCAGAGCCTAGCACATTTTCCTCAAAATTTCTACATCAAATGAGATATCATTATTAATTTACGTGTTTTTAAAGGACCTCTTCAGACAATATCAAGTATTAATTCAGTTACAAATTCAAGCTGTACGTTGCTCTTTAAGATACAATGCACGGATACCAACACTGGTACCAATACACATGGGTTGTCTTTCTTGACCGTTTACGTTCATTTAAGACGAAACCGACTATGTCTGCTAGAACACTCGCTAAGACGGGCAAGTTGACAATTTTTGTGTGAATTCATCCATTTAAGCACAAGACTTGGAAGAGAATTCAATATGTTCTCACTCTCTGAGACACAGCTTTCTGTGCGCGCTTCAAATGAGTGTAAGTCCTCTTTTGGAAAGTTCTCATATTGGGAAGCCAGAACATGTATCCGTTGACATAAACGTACGTTAGCCGAACTCTGTGTACTGTTTTATGTCTTGTTTTCAACAAACCATATTATGGTTTGTCAGATTTCAGATGAACTGCGGTGCAAGTGCGTGCCGAACTGTTAACACCCCATGTAAACTATATTCTTCAAAACTATAGTGAAAACATCAAACTATCATGCAATGCAATTAAATAGCTTCTCTTCCCTGCAAACAATACCATTGAGGAATGTGAGTATTGAATTTAAAGGTAAAAACAAAACGAAAGGTGCAGATATCTGTATTAATAGTATCAGGAGATATCTGTATTAATAGTATCAGTAGTAGAGGGTGATCCTCTTTAGATAGAGGTGCCGTCCCAGCATGCAACACAGCGTGACAGTGTCACATTCTCTATACTGACATTATCACTCTCCAGGGACGGGCCATGTAGCCATGGCAACCGCACGCCCGGGGTGTTGATGGGAACCTCAACAAATTCAATGACTCATCCTGTGCGTGTTCTTGCATGTGTGCGCGGGGGCTAATAAAAGTAAGGCAATCGATGAAAGCGTTTCTGGTGTTGGCTTGATTTGATACGGTGGCTTGTGGTGAATGCAGTGACTCTAAGCAGAAGTGGTCTGGGAAAGACGGGGCCACTGGCATTCAGATCGGTTGCATAAGGTGTATTAATAGAGCTGCAGCGGGGTTGTGTTGTGTTTGAACCCCTCCAGCTCCGAGTGGCTTACACTGCTGTTCTCTCAAAAATAACATCATGAGCTGAAGTGTACAGAGGCCTGAAGCAGATCGACTGCGGCGCTAAAATACAGTATAAAAAGAGCCACTAGTAACTGAAAAAAAATCGTTTAGGAGACATTATGAAAGGGATTATTTAGTGTTTATACATTTTATCTCTGTTGGATTTACTTTGAAAAAGCTACTGTGTCTGTCAGTTTACATGGTTTAGTGATGAATGTACAAAAAAGTTTGATGTAATAATATTGTGAAATGTTATTACAGTTTAAAATTACTATTTGTAACAATGTAAAAGTCTTAAAGGAGTAGTTCACTTTTCAAAAAACTTTTGCTGATAATTTACTCACCCTCATGTCATCCAAGATGTCCATGTCTTTCTTTCTTCAGTCGAAAAGAAATTAAGGTTTTTGATGAAAACATTCCAGGATTTTTCTCCATATAATGGACTTCAATGGGAACCAAACGGTTCAAGGTCCAAAAGACAGTTTCAGTGCAAACTGAAAACTGTTAAAAGGGCTTTAAATGATTCCAGACGATGAATACGGGTCTTATCAAGTGAAACGATAGCTCAATTAATTAAAAAAACAACAAAGTTTACATTTTATAAGCTCAAATGGTCGCCTTACTCTGTTCTGTGATGCGCGTTCGTGACTCTCCTGTTTGAACTCGTTCATCAAAATGAACGAACCTTTTTCCAGAGTCAATTCGTTTATTGAATGAACCAAATGACACGAAAAAAGATTCGTTCATTTTGATGAACGAGTTCGACAGGAGAGTTACGAACACGCATCACAGAACAGAGCAAAGCGACCATTTGAGCTTATAAAACTTAAACTTTTTTTGATGTTTTTTTAATTAATTAAGCAACCGTTTCGCTTGATAAGACGCTTATTCATCGTCTGGATTCGTTTAAAGCCCTTTTGAATAGTTTGCAATTTGCACTGAAAGTGTCTTTTGAAACTTGAACCATTTGGTTCCCATTGAAGTCCATTATATGGAGAAAAATCCTGGAATGTTTTCATCAAAAACCTTAATTTCTTTTCGACTGAAGAAAGACATGGACATCTTGGATGACATGGGGGTGAGTAAATTATCAGCAAAAGTTTTTTTTAAAAGTGAAGTACTCCTTTAAGGTCTTTGCACACCGAAATTTTTGTACGCGTTTGTTCATATTTGTCATCTAATGCATTCTTGCTGAATAAAAATATTAATATCTTAAAAAAAACAACAACTTTTGAACAGTAGTGTACATGTTCAAAAATGTTTTTTTTTAACCTCCCGGCCGTGTCCTGTATTAATATTTAATACAATGCAAAATGATTTTATGTGAAACATATTGAGCCAAATATTCTGATCATGGAGCCACAAATTATTTATGCTGTTCACGGTCAAAGTTCATGTCACCTAAATGTCCGCCTGGTATTTATAGAACCCTGATGATTTATTATTAGTGTACACAGTGTTTGTTGTACACATACAGTACCATCTATATTACAGTCAAGATTCCAGAGTCCATGTGAAAACCGACCATCACAACTTACAATTAAGTCCGTAACCTGTGGCACTTGCGTTTCAAGGAAGATACAGTATGTTATAAATTTGTTATAGGCTTTGCTTTTAGTAAAATGGTTTTGCTGGATGATCGAGAGCTCTAACCCTCTGTAAATGCTGCAGTTTTATGAGCGGCTCTTCATGTGTCACTCACCCAGCTGAGGTCACTGGTATTAGAGTGAATTATGTAAGCTAAGATCCTTCGAAGTACTTCTTGGAACTCAGGTGGCCTGGGGGTTGCAGGCGAGCAACATATGAAACGTATGAGGAATGAATGTGGATCACGGACCATAAAAAGCATAATAAATGTGACTCTCGCACTATATTCTAAGAGCTCTGAAGCCATGTGGAAAGGGATTTTCTTTGCTGCACAAAATGGATGCATGTGGGAACTCTGTTTGATTTGCTGTGATGGTTCTCTACAAGAAGCAAGCTGTGACATGATTTCCATACAACTATTTTTATGAAATTTTTAAGATAATGCTTTAAAAAACGCTGTATGGAAATGGAAAGTTGCTCATAAGTTTTAGAAATGCACATAAAAAAACATTTGAAACGTAACACATAAAACTGAATTGAGGTGGATCATTTTGTATCCGACGTAGGACTGAAACTAACGGTTATTTTGATAATCTGTCTATTACTTTTTTGATTAATCTGATGAAAAATCATCAAAATTATTGTACATTACAAATACTTTTTTTCTACATTTAAATTACAATTTATTAATTATTTTAAAGAATTTTATTCTCTATCCTGCCCAATGCTGTCTTCTGGACTACACTCACCGGCCACTTTATTAGGTACCCCATGCTAGTAAAGGGTTGGACCCCCTTTTGCCTTCAGAACTGCCTCAATTCTTCGTGGCATAGATTCAACAAGGTGCTGGAAGCATTCCTCAGGGAGTTTGGTCCATATTGACATGATGGCATCACACAGTTGCCGCAGATTTGTCGGCTGCACATCCATGATGCGAATCTCCCGTTCCACCACATCCCAAAGATGCTCTATTGGATTGAGATCTGGTGACTGTGGAGGCCATTTGAGTACAGCGAACTCATTGTCATGTTCAAGAAACCAGTCTGAGATGATTCCAGCTTTATGACATGGCGCATTATCCTGCTGAAAGTAGCCATCAGAAGTTGGGTACATTGTGGTCATAGAGGGATGGACATGGTCAGCAACAATACTCAGGTAGGCTGTGGCGTTGCAACGATGCTCAATTGGTACCAAGGGGCCCAAAGAGTGCCAAGAAAATATTCCCCACACCATGACACCACCACCACCAGCCTGAACCGTTGATACAAGGCAGGATGGATCCATGCTTTCATGTTGTAGACGCCAAATTCTGACCCTACCATCCGAATGTCGCAGCAGAAATCGAGACTCATCAGACCAGGCAACGTTTTTCCAATCTTCTATTGTCCAATTTCGATGAGCTTGTGCAAATTGTAGCCTCAGTTTCCTGTTCTTAGCTGAAAGGAGTGGCACCCGGTGTGGTCTTCTGCTGCTGTAGCCCATCTGCCTCAAAGTTCGACGTACTGTGCGTTCAGAGATGCTCTTCTGCCCACCTTGGTTGTAACGGGTGGTTATTTGAGTCACTGTTGCCCTTCTATCAGCTTGAACCAGTCTGGCCATTCTCCTCTGACCTCTGGCATCAACAAGGCATTTCCGCCCACAGAACTGCCGCTCACTGGATGTTTTTTCTTTTTCGGACCATTCTCTGTAAACCCTAGAGATGGTTGTGCGTGAAAATCCCAGTAGATCAGCAGTTTCTGAAATACTCAGACCAGCCCTTCTGGCACCAACAATCATGCCACGTTCAAAGTCACTCAAATCACCTTTCTTCCCCATACTGATGCTCGGTTTGAACTGCAGGAGATTGTCTTGACCATGTCTACATGCCTAAATGCACAAGTTGCCGCCATGTGATTGGCTGCTTAGAAATTAAGTGTTAATGAGCAGTTGGACAGGTGTACCTAATAAAGTGGCCGGTGAGTGTATGTGTAATATAAAAGCCTATGAAAACATATTTAGTATATATATATATATATATATATATATATATATGGGCTATCTACACATTATAAGCGGAAAAAAGGTTAAAATGCAATCATTTTATTTTAAACCTAAAAACAACTGATTGCTTATGCTTACTATTTTAAAGCAGGAATTAAAACGAGTGTGACGGAAACATTTGTTTGTGTTGAATAATTGTGTATAAACTAAAGTAAACATGAACTGGTGCAAAAACATTTTGTTTCTGAGCTGACCCGCTGCAGAATGGCCTCCATTCTTACTCCAGTTCATCCAGATTACAGGAATTAGACACACGGTGTAGATTACAACATTCTAGTCCACTCAAGCATTCAGAGAGCTCAGTGCATGTGCACACACACTACACACTTAAATATAATTGGACTACAAGTTGCCAAAAACATAGCATGCATGTGCTTTTTCTATAAGAACATCAACCATGTTTTAATAAGAGTGTAATTTCTAGTTGATTTAAATGTCTAGTGTAAATGCTTTTTAAATGTCTTTTAATCTGTATTTTTTTTATTTGGCCTAGTTGCAATAAATATTTCAGTATGCCATGTTATCATGTTCCGAGAACATCGTTTTAATCGGGCTTGTCTTCATTGAAATTAAAGGGCAACATCTGAAGGATGTGTCCAGATACGTTTAGTGTCATGTACTGTAAAGTCACCAGACTACAGCACGTCACTTCTCAGACATGCTTATTCAGATTCTGCATGTTCAATCGGCAAAAACAGGCTCAGACAGGGGTAACGCACTGATCCGACACAACCCCACAAAGTGTCTGTTGCCGTCTCGTGGTGTGAATTGGCCACAAAATATAACATCTCTTTGATGTTTTTGTTTTACTTTGATTTGTTTTGTTTTGCTTTGCTTTTGTTTTTTGATTAGGTTTGCTTTGGGGTTTTTTTTGTGTTTTGCTTTTTGTTTTGTGTTTTGCTTTGCTTTTTGTTTTCTTTTGCTTTGCTTTTTGTTTAGTTTTTGTGTTTTGCTTTGCTTTTTGTTTAGTGTTTTGCTTTGCTTTTGTTTTGCTTTTTATTTTGCACTTTGCTTTGATTCTTGTTTTAATTTTGTGTTTTGTCTGTTTTTTTTCTGTTTTTGTTTTCTTTTCCTTTGCCTTTTTATTTTTAGGTAACACTTTTTATTTTACATTGTCCTTGTTACATGTACTTACCGTAGTATTAACAGTAAATTATGCATAATTACATGCAACTAATCCTCAACCAATCCCTAATCCTGTCCTAACCATATTGTAAGTACATGTAGTTGCTTATTAACACTCAGTACTTAAATATGTAATTACACTGTAACAATGACACCTTAAAGGGTTAGTTCACCCAAAAATGAAAATTAAGTCATTAATTACTCACCCACATGCCGTACCAACCCCGTAAGACCTTCGTTCATCTTCAAAACACGAATGAAGATATTTTTGATTAAATCACTGTTACATAGGCTCCTAAGGGATTGAAACTTGACTGCCTAGAAAGTCATTGAAGAAAATGTTTAAATATTCCATGTGACTACAGTGGCTCAAGTACAAGTTTATACAAGCGACACAAATCCATTTTGTGCGAGAAAAAAAAACAAACAAACAAAAATAACAACTTTATTCGACTATTCCTTTTCTTCATTGTAGGCCTGAGACAAGAGTTCAAAGAATAGTCAAATAAAGTAGTTATTTTTGTTTGTTTTTTTCGCACAAAAAGTATTCTCGTCGCTTGATAAACTTATAGTTGAGCCACGGTAGTCACATGGAATATTTAAACATTTTCTTCATTGACTTTCTGGGCCGTCAAATTTCAATCCCTTAGGGTGCCTATGTGGCAGTGATCCACCTCTCAAATTTAATCAAAAATATCTTCATTTGTGTTTCCGAAGATGAACGAAGGTCTTACGGGGTTGGTACAGCATGGGGGTGAGTAATTAATGACTTAATTTTCATTTTTGGGTGAACTAACCCTTTAATATTGTCTAACCTATTTGATTTATTCAAATCCATAAATCTCATTATCATCCGTGTGTAGAAATGTTGATTATTGAATTAGGCCGTACAGAAAGAATAAATGATTTCTTCATTGTTTCAGATGCATCTTCCACAGAGCAGCATGCTCTGTTCATGCAGAAACTACAGCAGTGCTGCGTAGTCTACGACTTCTACGACACGGTGACTGACCTTAAGTATAAAGAGACCAAACGGGCCACTCTCAGTGAACTCGTGGATTATGTGTCCACTAACAGAGGCGTTCTGGTGGAGCCTGTCTACCCTGAGATCACCGCCATGGTCAGCCTTCACGTGATGTCCACCAATCTTTAAAAATGAATTTGTTTTAAGCAAAAATAATCCTCTTTTCCTTGGTGATCTATAGTCAAAGCAAAGTCCAAATTGTTTCTGTTCACAGGTTAGCACAAATATTTTCCGAACACTTCCACCCAGTGAAAACCCAGACTTCGACCCAGAAGAAGACGAACCCACTCTAGAAGCCTCCTGGCCTCACATGCAGGTTAGAAGATGCTCTGACGTTTTGAGGCTGTAAATATTTACTGTTATACTTAATTTACCTCATAGACAGCAATGCATGTAAATAAATTAAACGAGTCAACCTTAAGACTTAGGCTTTAAGGTTATAAAGAATATAATTGTTGATGTAAATACATACACTAGTTCATTTACATTTTGTTTGTTTGTTTTTAAGCTATACGTTGTAGGGCTGTGTGATATGGCCAAAAAATCATGATTTTTTTAAAAAAATAAATAAAATCAGACAATTATCACGATAAATATCTTTTTTCTTTCATGTTTAAAGGCAAATTTTTGCCCCTGAATGAAACTTGTTAAATCCAGACAGTTGTGGTTTTAAACTACTCTTTATTGTCAGAACATGATAAACACTTAACAAAATAAGTGTCTTCATAGAAATATTTTATTTCTAAGTTTCTGCATGTTCTTCTAGCAGGTTATATTTGTTCAAATGATGGATTTTGTCTTGCCTGACTTTAATGACAGTCTAGAACTATGTTCTAATATCAGTTTCTACATGCTGGAAGCATTAAATAGTGTTTTTTTTTTTTTGTTTCTGTTCTTTTTTTTTTCTTTTTTTTTTTTGCAGTTGGTGTACGAGTTTTTCCTTCGTTTCCTAGAAAATCCAGACTTCCAGCCGAGTACTGCCAAACGTTACATTGACCAGAAGTTTGTGCTACAGGTATATGTGCTTTATATTAATTCATGAATCACAAAAATAATACACAAATAAATTTTTTTTTAAAAAAAAACCTTTTGCCATGTTTTAAAGGAGCAGAAAAGATATTAAAAATGTGTTAAAACAGGATAAATTTACCTGAAGCAATATTGCATGAAATATTAAGACTTGAATAGATTTCTCTTTAAATGGTTATAAATAAGAATTTGGATATATTAATCACTTTTGTTCATTGCCAATGTGTGAACAGTTTGTAACAAAACGTAGAAAAGAGGCTATCCGCGATTTCCTAGGTTGTCTATGAAAATACGTTTTTGATGGGAAAATCAAAAGGATGTGACTTTTACACACACTCCTGAGGGCCATTCTGTACTGTAATGACATGCAAAGAAATTGTGTTAATTCAAACAATAGTCTCACAGAGCCAGATCTATATAGTTTATATAGTCTCCAATATGCTTTATAATTAAACTACCATAGTGTAATTTTAATGACCTCATCTATTGACATAATGCAAACATATCCACATCAGATTAGATGCTTTCTTAACCGCCGTTTTCTCACAGCAGTCGTTTTTTGTTATTGAGAGGAAAGCGTGCAGCACATATTTACATATTCATCTAAACATCACTCAGCAGCGTGGATGGAGTCTGGATGTTCGCTAACAGTATATTACTTTAAATCATGTTCAGTCTCTTGCATGTTACAGGTGTTGCTAATAACAAATGCTACATATAGAGATTTATTCTTAAAAAGCAACAACTTGGTGTTTATTTGGCTTCAATGGGAATAAAAGAAACACAGCATCATTCAACATATAATCTTAAAACGAGTCATATTGGTTTTACCAGTTGTTATCCTAAAGTAAATGTATGCTGTTTTGAGGATTTTTTTGAAATATGTTAATATTGGAGACAGGCCTGCCTCAGTCAGCCCCTGTCCCTGTGTAAAGCGCTGGGTCATCAGCTGTCCATATCGACCCGGTCATTCCCCCTGAGCGCACTGAATGCTCTGGAATGTGGAGTCAGTGTGGAAGGTGGTAAAGCCGAGTTTCCATGATGTGAGCATTTCCTGGGCTGCTTTAAATAGCGCCCTGTTTACGCCACAGGAAGGAAAGAGGCAGCATTGCAGTCCAGGCTGGGATGAAGAGCATAATGACTGGGGGTTAAACAGACAGCAGACACGAGACAAAAATAGTCATTCTAGCAGAGATGTGGTGGATGGCGTTCACTGTCTGATGCCTTGATGCATTATTTTTGGAGATGCTGTTGTGCAGGAATTACACATTTAATTTTAAAGAAAAAAAGTCAAAATGAAACTGCATTTTCTACTCATTTTGGTGTATTTGTGAACCGGAAATTCAACAAGGTGGAAAAAAATGCAGGATGGAACTCGATTTTATTTGTTATATTTATTAGTTATGGATCTTTTTGTTAATTTCTGTTTTTTTTTTTTTTTTTTTTTTTAATGAAAGATTACAAATACGCATTCAGTGTGCCAGTCTTTTATGTTCCCTGAAGTTGCATTTATTTGATCAAAAATACAGTTAAAACAGCAATATTTGGATATTATTACAATTAAAAAAATTGTTTCTAAATAATATATTTAAAATGTAATTTATTCCTGTGATCAAAGCTGAATTTCAACATTATTACTCCAGTCTTAAGTGTCACATGATCCTTCAGAAATCATACTAATATAGTGATTTGATGCTTAAGAAACATTTCTTGTTATTATCAGTGTTAAAAATAGTTGTTGCTTAATATTTTTGTGGGGATTTTGTTTTTTTTTCTTCAGTATTCTTTGATGAATTGAAAAATCAGCATGTATTTGATTTTATATATATATATATATATATATATATATATATATTTTTTTTTTTTTTTTTACAATTCTTGATCTTAATGATCTCAATCTGGACACTAGCGGGTGATAAAGTTATGGTCAGCTGCTCTTTTATTCCAGCTTCTTCTTAGTGATCTGTTGAAATGAGTCCTGTATATGGAAGATTTTTCCTCCTGTTTGAATCTTGATTTTTGGAGTCACTATTGTTTTAGACATAATTAATGTCCTCATGAATGTGATTGAGGTTAGACTCATTTACCAATAACGTCATGTTCCAAAAAGGCTGTTGTCAAATACATCTCTCATGACAGGGATTCATTGACTCGGGGCTAAAGGTAGCATTACATAACACCTTCCTGTGCAGACAGCCTAACGTGACATAACAGTTGATGCTGCCAGATCAAAACCATTCTATGAAACGGTCCATTAAGAGTTCAAATGGGTACCAACTGCTTTAAATGGCATTGACTATTTGCTTTTCGAATTTTTTATATTAAAAATAAAAAAAACATTAATGCTGCCTTGTAGTATTATGAGAAATGTTAATGAGGCCATTATGTAGCTTTCTTCGTGCTTCATAAACCCATATATTCTTGACTACAAATAAAACGCCATATTATTCTTTTGTGTAACAATTTATCAAAGATATTATCACACACAAACCATTTTTTTTCTCCATTCTGTCACCTGATGGAGTTCCTTGCCACTGTTGCCTTGGTTTTTTGCTTGCTTAGTTGGGGACATTTAATATTCAACAATATTATTGGTCTGCCTTACTTAACTACTTGTATTATTTTCATGTTATCAGTGTGAAGCTGCTTTGAGACAATCTGTATTGTAAAAAGCACTATATAAATAAAGGTGACTTGACTTGACAAACAAACTGCAGAAAATTGGCACATTAGAGCTAGACATAAAATGGCAGAGAAAAGATTTTGTTATGGAAAAATTCAATTTAACTCCGTGCATTTTTTTTCCAGCTCTTAGAACTGTTTGACAGTGAAGATCCTCGTGAGAGAGAGTTTCTAAAAACGATTCTGCATCGCATCTACGGGAAGTTTCTGGGTTTGCGTGCCTTTATTCGGAAACAGATCAACAACCTTTTTCTGAGGTAAGAACACATTAAACTGATCAAAGGTGACAGTAAAGATGTTTATGTTACTTTATGTTACAAAAGATTTTTGGTTCAAACTAATTCTTTTCTTTTGAATCCTAAATAATTGAATAACTGGTTTCCACAACAGTATGAAGCACAACAACTGTTTTTAACATTGATACTAATGATAAATGTTTCTTGAGCAGCAAATTTCTGAAGGATCATGTGATATTGAAGACTGGAGTAATGATGCTTTCCATCATAGGAAAGGGCTGGGTATCATTAATCATTAATATCATTAACTAAACTGTTAATGCAAGTAAGCTTAAGGATAAAGGCACTTTACAAGATGCCTAGTTTGACGTGATTTATGGACGGTTAAATTAAATTGTATTTATCAAAAAGCATGTGTAATTAATTTAAATCATAAAACGTGTTCAATTTAACAGCAACTTATTAAGTTTAACAAAAATTGCATTCTTCCCCTCTTTAATGTTGTATGTGCATTTAGTAAAGGAATAAATCCTCATTTTATGTTCATATTTCATTTGACATGTAAATTGTTCATGGATGCCCCAATAATTTTCCCAGATACCTCTATGAAACTGAGCACTTTAATGGAGTTGCTGAATTCCTGGAGATTCTGGGCAGGTGAGTTAACATTTTCTTTCCTTGCTAATGCATATTTATTAATTTTCTGTTCACATAGGTCATCTAATGGAATAAGTGCAGTCAGAATGCATGCTGGGTAGAAGGTTGTTTGGCTCCAGGTTCAGCCTGAACCCTTTGGCAGCAGCATGTTGGTGTTGACTGGCTTCAGTCATCTAATTTCGGGCCTCCGTGTCATCAGTTGTGTCTTTGTAATCGCAGTATCATCAATGGCTTCGCTCTGCCGCTGAAAGCTGAGCACAAGCAGTTCCTCATGAAGATCCTCATTCCTCTGCACACTGCCAAAGGACTAGCACTGTTTCACGCACAGGTACACAAAGAGTTGGTGCTTAACCCATAAAGCCTTTAAATTATCAAGCATTTAAAGGTGCAATAAGCGATTTCTGAGAAACGCCGTTGAAAGTGTATTGTACTGAGGAACACTACACACTAATCAGCAGTAGGGGGCGTGTCTGCTCTTGATAGAGGAGGAGAGAGAGTGAATTTGAAGAAAGACTGTAGAAAGAGACATTACAAAAGAGAAAGACTATCACTGGAAAAGACCTAAGCAGGAAGAGAGGTTGCGTTGTTTCTGCTCCATGCGTGAGTAATGTATCACAGAACCAAGATATGCTGTTGTTGTAATGTTAGCTCTAGTAACAGGACAGTCTGGCGCTGATGTGCTGCTGGCGACTAACAACCAACTCTTGCTTGTGTTTACTCTTGTGTACATCCCTGCTTTATTTTTCATGAAGCATTGTTTTGCTTCGCTTCAGCTGTAACCCTTGCATTTCGTGCTTGTGCATTTTGGGGGCGGAGCAATGAAGGGAGGTTGTGTTTGTTTGGGTTGATTTCAAATGTCAACAGCGTTTCTCGGAAATCACTTACTGCGCCTTTAAATATCATCTTACTAAGACATATTATTGTGAGACATAGTGACATCTTATAGTTTTGTGCATTTTATAAGCAGTCTACTCCACTGTTATAAAAAGTCTCATTGGATTACATTACAAGCTACCAGAATTTCATCTCACCTTTTGGCCATATTTTTGCTCGTTAACCCAGTATAAAAGCTGCTCCAGAGCAGGTTACCCGTGTAGCATGGCGATGAACACCTCTAAAAACCACTTTACATTCTTGAGCCCAAAAAAACTTTGAGTTTGAGTTAGCTCAAACTAATCTAAAACTTACCTGGGCATCAACTGAAACCAGCTTCACGCTACAGGCCTTTCGTGTAAAGTTAAAAAAACAATCTGAATCTGTGCCCATCATACACCGCATTATTTTCTGTTAAATCTGTTCACTTTCAATGCCCAAAATCTGCAGAATGACTCTGATTTTGGCCAACTACAATTCATCCCATAAGTATGCTGAAACATAAATCCTTATCTGGTTGATTGCCTGCACAAACTATCCCTTATTTAGTACCTATTCACAATCACTGTTGACCTTTTTGTCTTTCAGCTGGCCTACTGTGTTGTTCAGTTCTTAGAAAAGGATCCGACCCTCACTGAAGTGGTACTGCTCACCTCACTCCCACCTTCACATCACCCCCACTAGAGCTCACACATTCGGCACATCTGAATTCATTTCATTCACCGACAATTTGGTTTCCCCGTTTTCTTTTGTCGTTGTTTTTTTTTTTTGCAGCTACACTCTGGACCCCATCTGACTTTTGTAGGGCAAAAATACAGTATGGTTAGGGTAGGGTTTGCCATATTGTGCTAAAAAAAGAGAGAAATATTAGGGCTGTCAACAGAATAACATTTTTAAAGCTTTTTCAAGGTAAATTTTGTTTTGTTTTTCAAAAAAAAAGGACACTTTTAGACTCCAAAAAGGACACCAAATATCCAAATGATAAAAGGAGATCTAATTCATAAATGTATAGACCTTATGCACCAGAGAAACGTGGGCGCCGTCATCTTTACAATATTGTCTTTGAACTTCCGGTTCTGTATATTTCTATGGCATCGCTGTCGAGGAGTAATTAGCTGGTGAAGTGGATTTACTTATTGTAGAGTTACCAAAAGTTATCATGAGCATTGTAATGTTTATCATAAGCATTCTAAAGCAGATGTCTTAACAAATGTCGACCGGGAAATTATTTACGAGCAGTTCATTCATACCTATGCAAGATCGCTGTGGAAATACAGGCCGGATGTCAAAAGACAACGAGCGCGGCGCTGAAAAGGGGCGGGGCTACATAAGGTCTATACACACCGAAGCACCTATGGCGGAAAAAAAAAAAAAATAGCCGCAAAAAGTTTTCAGAATTCATAGTATAGTATGTGTACAGCACAACAGCAAAGAGTTTGTTTACATTTTAGACAAGTCAATTTGCGATACCGAACAGGAGAACATGGATCCATTCAGAATTACCAAATGCTTGACAAATCACAACATTATCCTGAATGTGTGTGGGAACAATGTATTGAAATGTGTCTTTGCATAAATACAATGTGTGATCAGTGCATCGAGATTATTTACGCAGTTTCATCATCAATTCAAGGGCAGGATGGCGGTTCCACTGAAATTGTATCAGAGGCTGTTTGGTTACTGATATTCTTCTAAATATCCAAAAATGGATTAGAAAATGGTAAAACCCAACTGTTTAACTCTGGGTGAGGGCTAAAATGAGCCTCTTTCGAAAAAAAAAAAAAAGTGGAGTATCCCTTTAAGTATTTTGAGGACACAATGATGATGGTTTATAAATGCCTGAAGGATTTACATATTTAAACTTTGCCATGATGTCAAAGAGCTAGGCCTCTGAACAGGTACTCATGGATGCCGAGGGGCTTCTGGAGGTTTGGCTCGGTGTATGGTTTTCGAGCCATCTGCATTCGCAATGGAGTGTGTTTTTCAGCCATTGTGATTTATACGCCTGCTGCTGTGTTTGCTTGACCAGTCATGCGTGAACAACAGTGACGTGGTGGCGACCGCAGGGAAGCCCCAGTGTGAGTGTAGATGAGAGCTCATTACCACTTGTGTTCGCCTGCAAGCAAGAATTAACTCATGGATGTGCACAGGCATAAATCCCCCAACTTAGAGGGCGGTTATGTTGAAAAATGATATGGTACGATGAATCATTTTCATGTTTCTAGGTTTTGAAAACCTCAAGTAAACAGGGAAAATAGCACAGCACCCACATGAACTTGATCTGTCTGTCGGGGACTCGAAGTAGATGAAATGACCAAAGTTTTCATTGGTGGTTTGCATGATTTTCCAAAAAAAAAAGTAATGATAAATGGATTCTGACAATCAGAATCTAAAGTCAATTCTTGTCGACACTAATAAACAACTGAATGTCACAATTAGCACAACACATTTCTTACGATACGTTTTTAAAAAGTCTTTATTCATTTTCTTGCAAACAAATTAGACAAGAAAATAATCATAATAAACATCACCCCTTGTAATCGAAGTGATATACCTCATAAAATGATACAAATATATACAATTTATTAATATATAATTTCCTTTATATTTTTTTTTGTCCTTTATATACTTTTTAGTTGATTTGTAAGAAAATATTTTTAATGAAGTGTGGGCAGATTTAGTTTTTAGATTTTTATTTTTATTTTTTTTTTTATTTTTATTTAAAAAAAACTTTTAATAACTTTTATAAATTTTGTTTTTATTTGTCGTTTATATACAGTTTCGCTTTTCTTTATTTATCACTTGTTTTTCGGCATGAATATACAAGTGTGTGTGTGTGTGTAACGTTTCCTTTAGGCTGCATTTACACTGCAAGTCTTGATGCTTAAATCTTGATGTCGATTTTTCTGACTACATCCGATTTGTTTTTGTTTTTTTGTTTTTTTTCTTACATCATCTTTTAAAAGTGACCCGTGCATTTACACTATACACTGCTGAAACTACCAAATGAAGACGTTCTGACCCGGAAAAGGAAGTAAAACAGCACGAAATGCAATGGATGCAGATGCGAATATAATTGGCCAGTGTTTTGCTTATTTTGAGAAATCATCAAAAAAGTCAGCAAAACATTGGTCTCGTACGGCGGATAAAAAAGATGAGAGCACATATCCCCATATATCGTGAAATGTCTTCAAACACAGATTTATTTCTGTAACAACCCTGCATTTTTGCCCGCACCGTCTCTTCGCCCCATCATTTTCAACATCACTTTTTTTTAATGACTACGACTCTCATTTATTAGAGGAATATCCGATTTGTCTGCTTACATGGCACACGCAAATGCACGCATCCGATTTATTACCACAAAATCGGAAGCCACACGCTTTTTTTTTCCTGCTTACACGTTCACCGGTCATATCCGAGAGGAAAAAAATCAGATTTGGGTCACTTGAACCATGCAGTGTAAATGGGGCCTTTGTTTGTGTAGTATTTGTTTTATAACTCATATTCATTAGGATTGCTGTATTTATTACTTCTTTTCTGTTTTCTCTTAGGTGGTTCGTGGCCTTCTGAAATTTTGGCCCAAGACATGTAGTCAGAAAGAGGTAAGTCTTGATAACAGTAATTACAGACAGCCATTATATTGGCACAGTTGTGCATTCATTACTATTATTTTTTTCACTTTCTCCGTGTACGTTGTCTGAGTCTCTCTGCTTTATTTAGGTCATGTTTCTGGGGGAAATCGAAGAGATTCTGGATGTTATTGAACCCACTCAGTTCAAGAAGATTCAGGAGCCTTTATTTAAGCAAATCTCTAAATGTGTAGCCAGCCCTCATTTTCAGGTACAGTGTAAGTAGATCTTGATCGCTGTCTGTCAAATGCTAGTTGCAGTTACATTACGGTTTAATAGTTTGGGGGTTGGTAAGAAGTTATAAGACTTTATATAAAAGTCTTGACTGTCACTTTTGATCAATTTAATGTGTTCTTGCTGATTCAAAGTAATTTCTTTAAATCTTATTGACCTTTATCTTTTGACTGCTGCACATTTTCAACACAAGTTATTGGCTCTCATTATGAATCTGTCTGTGTGGTGTCTGCAGGTAGCAGAGCGAGCGCTGTACTTCTGGAACAATGAATACATTTTGAGTCTAATCGAGGAGAATAATGCCCAAATCCTTCCCATCATGTTCGGAAACTTGTACCGGATCTCCAAAGAACACTGGAACCCGTAGGTTTTTTTTTTAATTGATCTTTGCTGTGTTCATTTGAACACTGGCACATATTCAAATGTATAAGGGAAATAAATAATGGATAGAAAGGAATAGTTCAGCCAAAAATAAAAATAGTAGTACTTTACAATAGTGTTTTATTTTATAACACATTAACAAACAAAGAACAATGCATAATGTTTTAATACTGTCAATGTAATACTGTATTGACAGATACAACTTTTGTTTTTAAAAATGTATTTGCAACATTAACTAAGATTAATAAATGCTTTAGTAAAGTGTTAGCATGAAAATTGTATCATGGTTTATTCCAAACCACAGACCAAAAAAACAGAAATTATATAATAGTTCATAAATTTAGGGTTGATATGATGTTTTTAAAAGAACTAATCTTATATGATGCATTTATTTTACAAAAGAGAAGTTAAAACCGCGAAATCTGAAATTGCGCTGGGATGTTAAATTATTTAAAAAATGTATTTATTCCTGTGATCAAAACTGCATTTTTCAACATCATTCCTCCCATCTTCAGTGTCACATGATCATCAGAATCATTTTAATAATCTGATTTGATAAGAAAAAGTACTTTTATTATTGTAATCAATATTGAAAATAGTTTTTTTGTGGATATTTTTGTGGAAACTGATTTTTTGATTAATTAAAAGTTCAAATGAACAGCATGTTGTAACATTGTGAATGTCTTTTCTGAATAAAATGAGAGATTGTATTTGCTTAAAGTTGTATGAAAGTCTAGCCTAGAAATATAGATGCAAAAATTATTTCGCAGCCAGTGTGGTCTAGCAACTCTCCATAGACGTTTTAGCTGGAAAAAACAAACTGGTCAGGCCAATCACATCATGTATAGAGTCGGCGGGCGAGTTTAACATGATGACGACAGAGTTGCGACGGTTCACTGCTACTTGAAAACAAAGAATGGCTGCTGCTTTCGATTCGGATTCTTTGAAACCAGAACAAAGAACGGCACTTGAGTCATTTAAAAAAAAATTTGCTGACCGGAACGGTAAAAGTTTATTATATCAACTTGCTCCGCTGGTGGGAAAACGCATGGGACTCAGCCGTCAACTTCTTCGTTGCTCTGATTGGTTGTAGCGCTATCCAATTGCGTGCAGTGAGAATTTGAAAGACAACTGTTTATCCCGCCCCTCGAATTGAGCCCTGTCAATGATGAGTTCCCAGACCTAACATCTTGATGTAGGTCTGTCATACCAGGCTAATGAAAGTCTTTAAATGGTTGGAACCGTAAATTCTAAAAGTAAAAGTCCGACAGTAAAGAAATGAGACGCAGGCTTGTTGTAAACTCTTTTTTTCTCCACGTTGTCTCAGGACGATCGTGGCCCTGGTGTACAACGTATTAAAAACACTGATGGAGATGAACAGCAAACTGTTCGACGAACTGACAGCCTCGTACAAATCTGACAGACAGCGGTAAGAATACACCTTTACTCTTTGCATGTGCATTCACTCTTTGAATACACGGCTCATGATTACCATCACTTCTGTCCTCAGAGAGAAGAAGAAAGAGCAGGAACGTGAGGAACTGTGGAGGAAGCTGGATGAACTCAGACTGCAGGAGACATCAGCCGTGCAGAATAACAGGCATGAGATGCAGTTCACCTACAGCAACAAAAACACCAACAACAACAACCTTCACGACAAGGCGGAAAACACGGCAGCAGCCGTCACTGAGAGAAGTGCGAGCGAATGACCCCGCCCTCTTTCTTTACTCCGTTTTGTGCTGGTCTGCAAATGTAAACCAATCTAGAGAGCAGTAAAAGGATATGGACCTTGAGCAATAATCTACATTTTTAAACGAGAACCTTTTTTTCTGAAAGAGTATATGTAAAACTAAATCAAAATGCTATTTTCTCCTGGTAAATGATAATATATTTTATGTATGTAAGTAAGTCTATTTTGGATGTAAAGTGTGGTTATGGTAAATTATAAATTTTTGTCTAATCAAAGATGTAAAATTTTCAGACACTTGAAAAAAATGAATTCTTAAATGTACACTATGTAACTTTCGGTTAAAAAAAAAATCGTAAGCATTTTGCGGAGGAACATTGTTGTGGTTGTGATTCGGCTCTGCGTGATTTTGCGGATGAATATGGTTATTATACTGCTTATAAAACATTCACTACTAGCCTTAAAGGAGTAGTTCACTTTTAAAAAAAAAACTTTTGCTGATAATTTACTCACCCACATGTCATCCAAGATGTCCATGTCATTCTTTCTTCAGTCGAAAGGAAATGAAGGTTTTTGATGAAAACATTCCAGGATTTTTCTCCATATAATGGACTTCAATGGGAACCAAACGGTTCAAGGTCCAAAAGACAGTTTCAGTACAAACTGCAAACTGTTCAAAGGGCTTTAAACGATTCCAGACGATGAATAAGGGTCTTATCAAGTGAAACGATCGCTCATTTCAAAAATAAATAACAAAGTTTAAGTTTTTGATCTGTGATGCGGGTTCGTGACTCTCTTGTTCGAACATTCAACGAGCGAAATTACTCTAAAAAACGTCAAGTTTTAAAATGTACGAATCTTTTTTCTTTATTTTTTAAATGAGCGATCGTTTCGCTAGATAAGACCCTTATTCATCGTCTGGACTCGTTTAAAGCCCTTTGAAGCTGCACTGAAACTCTCATTTGGACCTTGAGCCGTTTGGTTCCCACTGAAGTCCATTATATGGAGTAAAATGCTGGAATGTTTTCATCAAAAACCTTAATTTCTTTTCAACTGAAGAAAGAAAGACATGGACATCTTGGATGACATGGGGGTGAGTAAATTATCAGTCAATCAAGTTTTTTAAAAGTGAACTACTCCTTTAATCGAGTTTAGATTGGAAACTCAAGCGGACTAGCTGAAGACGTTACTGTTGTTTTACACATTAATAGACATGGTACTTTCTTTTAAATAAATTCCAGCATAGCATTACAACAACCATGATGAACTGACCATTCACAATAGATAATGCTTTACTATCAACTCTGTTAGAGAGATACATGTGACAATTTATCTGTTCAATAAAACGGCTTCGCTTTTACAACTTTTCAAATCTCAGTTCTCGCCGCCTTCACAAAGCCCAGCCAATGTTGATTCTTGTTTTATTACGACTCTCCTCTGTTCGGCTTGTTTTTTGGTTTTTGTTGTCGTTTATTTTTTTTACATTTAGCTGCTTCATGTCAGCCTTTCTCACTCGCCAACCCAACGAACCTCTGCCACTCTCACACCACACACACGTCATAGCATCCGGAGCAACTTTTCTGTGTTTACGGATCTGACGCGAAGCACGGACGAGTGACGCATTTATGCTACTTTCCACAAAAAAAACATCCCGACAGCTCTAAAATATAAACACTTATAATAGACTTGCCATAGTGAATCAGGAAAAGTAAAAAAAAAAAAAACGTTTTGTATTGACTCATGTTGCGTAATGTACCTTTATGGTGGGGTCACATTCACGCAACAAATTTGACGTTTGTGAAACTCACTCATTTCAATAGGAATTGGAGATTTTGTGCAAGGACAAAAGATTTCTCCACAGATTCCACAGCGATGACAGGTTGGTCGTGTGGATTCGACAGAAACTGCTTTTAAAAATGTCTTCATACATCGCTACAGACGATGAAGCTTTTTTTGCCGATGAAATTTCGCTAATGTGACTGCACTTTTAATCAGTACTTTTGTCTTGTTTTTAAATGTACAGCAAAACTGTATACTATATTAATCCAAAATAAAAAGATTTTAAGAAATATATAATACTATCTGTTATATTATTAGGGAATGTACCTTGAATTAATTTATTGGACACACTTTACAATAAGGTTTCATTTGTTCACCTCAACATTAACTAACACATTTTGAAGATCAAAAGTGAACAGGTTAATAAACAATCATATAAAAGCAATGTATTGCTCATTGTTAGTTCATGTAAAGTGAAACCACTTTACTTAAAGTCTGTATGTATAATGTAAGGTATTCATAATGTACGTTTATCTCTTTATAAGTAAAAAGTTATGATGCAGTATAATTGTTATACTTTCTGAATGTGTAACAATGAATATTGTAATAATAAATTGCATAAAGTATTGTAACTAGCTACAATTATTCTATGAACTATTTATATAATGCAAAAAAAGGCTTTAAGTAAAGTGTTACCGTAAAGTGTTACCAATTTATTTTTTTATGAACATATATTCTCTAACAATTTGTCATGTGACGTTTTTACTTGAAAACGATGATTTTGACAAAAGAAAATGTTTTGTGTTAGCAGTAAATGCTGTATTTAAAGACTTTAGTTTTTTAATGGTCTCCAATGCAAAAAAAAAAAGTATAATAATATATGAAATTTGTTTCGATAAATGTGACCTGAGCTGAATATTAATGTGTGATGCCTGTTGCTCACATGATACACACAAGTTATACTCCTTGGAAGTGTCAAAAATTAGCCTTGGCAATGCAAAAAAAAAGTGAAACTCCTGCTATTTAAGGAAGCACAAATGTAGTGAACCTGGTCAGAAAACCCTGTCCAAGTAAGAGATGAATCTGCATTATGTTGATCATCTTTTCATATTTTCATCATAATACCAGCCTTTGCATTATAAACGTAACATCTTTAAATCCTTCATTTGATTAAAAGCTATCGCTGTTCTGTATGATTTCAGTGCAGTAGCTGTGCATTTTTCACATTGGGATTAAAACAAGCAGATACTAGTTCCATTTTAACTCAGGGATTACTAACACTCCCCACATAGAATTAAAATGATGTTTTTGTAGTTTATATTTTCGACATTGAGTAATTCCTAAAGAACCTATAGATAAACAATATTTTAAATGAGACTCAATGACATTCCATTCAACATTCATTTTTTTGTTTTGCTTCAACCAAATATGTTCATGTTATGAAATGTTGTTTTTTTTGCTGTGAGAATGTGTAAAATAACCTTGTTGTAATGTGCTTTCCTGCATTAAAAAGCCAAGCTGCTGTTTATTTTTATATGTCATATTAGTGGTTTGTATGCGCGGAATCTCTCTCTCTCTCTCTCTCTCTCTCTCTCTCTCTCTCTCTCTCTCTCTCTCTCTCTCTCTCTCTCTCTCTCTCTCTCTCTCTCTCAGATTCTTTTGAATACTGTTTGAATGAATGATTCAATGACTCCCTCATAAAAAAAAAGTTCGATTATTACTAAATGAATCTGTGTTTTTGAACGAATCTCTTGATTAAATGATTCAATGGCAAAGTCACTTGTCGCCACCTACTGGTGTAACGATGCAATGTAATAATTATTTGAAGCATCACGTCACTTTCAAAAGGCGCTTTACTCTATTTTTGTCGCTACCGTAGACATTAGTTTATATACGAACTATAAACGTTTATCCCATTACTTCATTCAAGACAAAACTAAAGATAGCCTACTGTGGGGTTGAAACTACTGTTTATGAAGCGGTTTACCTAATCTGCTCTCTGGGCCAGAAAGGATTGAAAAATAATTGTAAAGTTAATATTCCTTTTAAAATAAATGCTGTTCTGAAAAGATTCTGAAATCTATCACAGTTTCCAAAAATTATTAAGCATCACAACTGTTTTCTACGGAGGCGTATTGCATTCACTTGACGCTGCCTTGGTGAGCAGAAGAGACTTCTTTCAGGCCTCCATGGTAAAATGCTAGTGAGACAATTTCCATATTTTCAGATATAATGTTTTTTTGTTGTTTTTTTTCAGTTGTGCAAAAAAAAAAAAAAAGAAAAAAAGAGGAAAAGGTTTGGTTATTTTTATATAGATAAATTTTGTATAGTATAGCTTCTTGAAAAACTTTGCTTGTCATTTTAGGTTATGGTAATTGATTTGTAAGTTGCATGTCTTGACTTGTGGTCCAGTGCTGGTTCAGTGTTAGCTTATGGGAAAGGAAATGTTGAGACGTTTAATTGTGTTGTTCAGTGTTCCTCAACAGTGCAGGGCCTGAAGGTTGTTTATGCATGGACTGGAAGCGTCTGGCTCTTTTAATGTTAAGTTATTGTCGTGATGGATGATGGAAGCGGTGAGCTGCTTTAATCATGGAGACTTTGAAATAAAGGTCAGTTAGCAGCGAGAGATGAATCCATCACGAATATAACACGATAAATGCCATCCTCTGGTGACGAGCAGTCCAGTTGTTTAAATGATGTTTTAATAACAAAGTTAGGGAGGAGCACGTCCAGTTAACAGGAGTGGGGTGAACTCAGCAATCAATGATAAAAGGTCACTCCATCGATAGTTTGGCAGCACCTGAAATACGGAAATAGGCCTACCCTGACTGGCCCAGTCTGGCACCAACAACCATGCCACGCTCAAAATTGCTTAAATCACCTTTCTTTCCCATTCTGACATTCAGTTTGGAGTTCAGGAGATTGTCCTGACCAGGACCACACCCAAAAATGCATTGAAGCAACTGCCATGTAGGTTGATTAGATGATTGCATTAATGAGAAATTGAACAGGTGTTCTTAGTTACCTTAATAATCCTTTAGGTGAGTGTATGGTTGAACTTAAATCAGGTTGTTTCAATATATTGTGAATGTTGAAATAGACATTATTTGTATTAACATTTGTAATGTTATTATGTTTAATGATAAAATGTTGAAAATGACAATTTAAAAACATGAGTTTTAGCCTAAGCTCATTCTGTGTTTGTGTTTTGATTGTTGGTAATGGGTACATTGATAAAGCGAGACGAGGAATTCACAGGAGCATTTAAAGCAAATTTGATGGACAAAAGTAATCGCTATGTTCTAGTAATATAGCAAGCTGTTTTAGCTTAAGGCTTACTCGTCGTAATTACGTTTTTACTAAGAATTCAATTAGAGAGATCTACAATTCAATTCTCACTAGTCAATTGCAGAGCTCTTTTAATTAAATGACAAATCTCTTAAATCTCTAATTGTTATAATTGGGGTTAAAGAGATCTAATTGTAAATCTTACAAGTAAAAATACAATTAAGGCTGGGTACAATTTAAGCTAAAACAGCTTACCATATTAGTAAGAAGTTTGTTTATGATTGGATGGATGTACTTTTATGAGCTTCAAACTGATTGTGCAATCAAGAGCCGAGCCAGGATATTTTTAACATAACTCCCAAAGTCCCAATGCATTCGTAGAAGTCATGTAGACCTATAGGATGGCTTCGAGGTGAGTAAATCATTTTCATTTTAAAGAAAACTACTCATTTAATAGCTAAAAAGGGTTCATATTGTAATTTTGTAACACTAAGGCTTTGCCATAAAAATCAAAATGACTGAAAAATAAGCAAACTTATTTAAAGAGCCATCGAAGTGGTGTACCAGATTACAAAATGTGCAACAATAACAAAAAAAAAGACAATTTACTATTAAAATATAGTGTCTTTTACACTCTCTCAGAAAAGAAGGTCTACAATCTGCCACTGGGGCAGTACCTTTTAGAAAGGTACACTTTTGTTCTTTTTAGGTACTAATATGTAGGCTACTTCTAAAGTTAGGTACAAGGTGATATATGCACCCTTTAAGCAAAAAAAGTGGACCCTTTGAAAATATCCTAATCTATTGTGCATTGACAGGTTTTTATTTGTCTGAGCGTGCATGGAGTTTCTCTGCTTTTGAAACAACACAAGGTACAGGGAGTCTGTCGCCTTAACTTGATAATCAATGTGTTTGTATGTTCTTCGTGATTCTGACACATAGCTGACTTTCCCAGGACTCAGAACATGCCTCGTTTTTTTTTAAAGAACTGGAATTGATTTAAAATAGAAAAATCGCGTTGAGAATGAAAATGTCTAATCACTTCATGATCTAGTTACATTTCTCATTCCTCCATATTTAAGTCTCTGTAAAGACATCGCCAGATGTGTGTTATCTATAATGGTCCAGAAGGTGGCGTCTCAGACCTGCTCGTGTGTATGTGTGTGTGTGTGTGTGTGTGTGTGTGTGTGTCGACATGACGGGCTTTCAGTGAAGGGACAGGACCATCTCTGGCAAAGGTACTATGACTTTTAGAAACTCTTCACCAAAATAGAATAATACTGATCCACGGCAAATTTTAAATTATTTTTGTCATGTTGCACAGCAGGACATGTCAATGTATGATTCTATCCTGACTCTTTTTAAAATTAATTTTGAAGTATATGTATTTTAGTTTATTCTTAATGTAACTTAAAGTATTAATGAAAAATCTGATTATTATTATTTGTGATTATTATTCACTATAGAACTGAAAAAGTACATCAAATATAAAACATGCGTTCATTAAATATTTGCATATCTATACCTAAAAAAAAAAAAATGTTATTTAGCTCCCGAGTTCAATACTCAAGAGATTGCCCAAACATAGTCCCTCCAAAATACATTTCTCTATTTCATGGGTCATAATATGGACACAATTTCCATATTTTACTTGTTTAAAATATTATTCCAAGTGAAGTATACTAACCCCTGGTTTCAGAGACGAGGCTTAAACAGTGACAACATTAAAACATTCATTCTTCATGTCATATTCAATAATGTGACTCAAAATGATGTGAATCTCTCATTCCTCCATATCCCAAAAGAGCTCAATTGGACAGAGATCTGGAGACTGGAGGCCATTTGAGTTCAGTGAACTCATCGTCATGTTCAGGAAACCAGTTTGAGATGATTTGAGCTTGGTGACGTGTGGTATCATGCTGGAAGTAGCGATCGGATGATGGGTTCACTGTGGTCACGAAGAGATGGACATGGTCAGGAACAATACTCAGGTCGACTGTGGTGTTTAAACGATGATCAACTGGTACTAAGTAAATCTCCCCCACACATTACACCACCACCACCAGCCTAGTCTCGCGTAGCCAGACCTTCGGGCGTGACGTCTGAGGCTGAGACTACCACCAGCCTGAACTGTTGATACAAGACCGGATGGATCTATAAGTTCATGTTGTTTTCGCAAAATTCTGTCCCGACCAACTGAATGTCAGCAGAAATCGAGACTCATCAGACCAGGAAACGTTTTTACAATCTTCTGGCGTCCAGTTTTGGTGATCCCGAGTGAATTGTATCCTCAGTTTCTGTTGTTATCTGACAGGAGTGTCACCGGTGTGTCTTCTGCTGCTGTAGCTCTTCTGCTTCAAGTGTTGTGTGTTCAGAGATGCTCTTCTGCAGACCCAGTGCTTATTTGAGTTACTGGTGCCTTTCCATCAGCTCAAACCAGTCTGGCCTTTCACCTCTGACCTCAGACCGGCCTCTCATGGTGAAGGAAACCGCTTAATACATATGTAATGAAGGATTAATCAAGCTATTAATCAACATTTCCATTTTAAATATCAAATTAGTTGAATGACTTCTTTAGGCTAGTGAGATTTTACTTTGTTATAGAAGTTACCAGTGTGATTGCTGAAATGTTCTTTTCATTAATGTCTCTATTCGATATCTGAATGCAGTAACAGTTGCTTGCTAATTTAGCCCAGCTTCCAGAAATGAAATAGGGACTTGTTTTGTGTTTGAAAAAGGTCTTAAGGTGACATAAAGGGGTTATTGAAGCCAATAGTTTAAGAGAAAATTTATTTGTTAAAGCCTTAGTTTCCAGTTGGACTAAAGTGTAGCTATATCCTTGAGAGAAAGACTGCATTATCTTGATGTTTTGAGAGGACTCTCCTGTTTATAGTAAGAGCCTGGCCAAATCCAACCTTGGAAAAGCTGTGTGTCGGTGTGTGTGTTAGTCTTTTTGGTTACAGGTTAAGGAACCACTGGCATTATTGCCGAGGTGGATATAGTAACTAATTAAAAATACTTTTGTTACAGTACTTGAGTAGATTTTTCATACTTCCTTGAGTATAATTAAAATGTGGTACTTTTACTGTTACTTGAGTACAATAAAAATAAAGTATTCAACTTCACTACATTTGTTTTTCACCAAAAGTACAAAGTACTATGGTACTACTTTGACAAAGATGCTGACGGAGCAACAGCCAATAACAGAGAGGTCTGAAGCGCTTCAGCCAAGCTTCAGCCAATAACAGAGAGGTCTGAAGCGCTTCAGCCAATAACAGACAGGTCTGAAGCGCTTCAGCCAATAACAGAGAGGTCTGAAGAGCTTCAGGCAATAACAAAGAGGTCTGAGGCGCTTCAGCCAATAACAGACAGGTCTGAAGCGCTTCAGCCAATAACAGACAGATTTGAAGCGCTTCAGCCAATAACAGACAGATCTGAAGCGCTTCAGCCAATAACAGAGGTCTGAAGCGCTTCAGCCAATAACAGACTGGTCTGAAGCGCTTCAGCCAATAACAGACTGATCTGAAACGATTCAGCCAATAACAGACAGGTCTGAAGCGCTTCAGCCAATAACAGACTGATCTGAAACGATTCAGCCAATAACAGACAGATCTGAAGCGCTTCAGCTAATAACAGAAAGGTCTGAAGCGCTTCAGCTAATAACAGAAAGGTCTGAAGCACTTCAGCCAATAACAGACAGATCTGAAGCGCTTCAGCCAATAACAGACAGATCTGAAGCGCTTCAGCCAATAACAGAAATGTCTTTAGCGCTTCAGCCAATAACAGACAGATCTGAAGCGCTTCAGCCAATAACAGACAGGTCTGAAGCGCTTCAGCCAATAACAGAGAGGTCTGAAGCGCTTCAGCCAATAACAGAGAGGTCTGAAGCGCTTCAGCCAATAACAGAGAGGTCTGAAGCGCTTCAGCCAATAACAGACTGGTCTGAAGCGCTTCAGCCAATAACAGACTGATCTGAAACGATTCAGCCAATAACAGACAGGTCTGAAGTGCTTCAGCTAATAAAAGACAGGTCTGAAGCACTTCAGCCAATAACAGACAGATCTGAAGCGCTTCAGCCAATAACAGACAGATCTAAAGCACTTCAGCCAATAACAGAAAGGTCTTAAGCGCTTCAGCCAATAACAGACAGATCTGAAGCGCTTCAGCCAATAACAGACAGGGCTGAAGCGCTTCAGCCAATAACAGACAGGTCTGAAACGATTCAGCCAATAACAGACAGGTCTGAAACGCTTCAGCCAATAACAGAGAGGTCTGAAGCACTTCAGCCAATAACAGAGAGGTCTGAAGCACTTCAGCCAATAACAAAGAGGTCTGAAGCGATTCAGCCAATAACAGACAGGTCTGAAACGCTTCAGCCAATAACAGAGAGGTCTGAAGCGCTTCAGACCTGTCTGTTATTGGCTGAAGCGCTTCAGACCTGTCTGTTATTGGCTGAAGCGCTTCAGACCTCTCTGAAACTGCTCATTTCGTGTCTTAGGCCATCAATGTGTACTTACATTTACGAGTCATTAAATCATGTTTAATTTGGACTTCTCTGTGCATGCTCTTTAAGGTGGTGACCATAGACCTGCATTATATGACTGACAGACAAGAACGGTTTGACCTAAAAATATCAAAATTGAAAATACTATGGAAACAAAGACACCTACATCTTGGATGCTCTTGAGGTAAGCTAAAACATACCAAAAATTAATTTCAAAGTGAACTATCCCTTTAAGTAGCAACACTTATACTTAAGTCCAATTTGTTAGTACTCTTTCCACCACTGGCATTATTGGAGATTTGTTGTTGTTCGGGGCAGACTGACACCCAGCAACCCAAATCTGTGACTTGGAAGGTCACGACGTGCCTAACTCCAAGTGTCAGCCGCATAATCGATGGAGATATGCTTCCGTCTGTGTGGAAAATCACTATGTTTATCTATTTCTCAGCCAATGAGAATCATTCAACCTGTAAGCAATGATGTATATGGACCTTGGAAATGATACAAACTCCTGTGTGAGTCATGAAGCTGACTTCTGCTGATGATTTCATTTATTATGATTCTGACTCTGGGTCTTCATTCATCATATCTGGTTCTGGGTCTGTAAACCCGTGAGATGGATGTGCGTGAAGATCTCAACAGATCTGCAAATACTCACACCAAGACATTCAAAGTCACTTAAATCACCTTTTCTACTGTACAGTAAAATAACGTGTAATTTGCCCATTTTATTATATTATCAAAGTATATATATATATATATATATATATATATATATATATTAATAGTGCCATAAATAGTATAATTAGCAGGGCTGTTCTTCTCAGTGTGAAGGAAAGTCAGGACCCCTGTGCGCCCGCAGACGTCAGACGTCCCCCTCAGAGTTGCTATATTGACGCTCTCCGAAACCCCATTGCTTTCAATTAACCTTTCGCTTTAGACCACTGACGCAAAAGCAAATGAGATGAGAGGATATTTTAATGCTTCATCAAGGGTTGTTTGTAATAAAAAGTTATCAAATCCAGCTGGACTGCTCGCTATGCTGATTAACCGCTTGCAACGTCACATTAGACATGTTTTGGAAATTCCAATTACACAAGTGTTTATTTGATGACTTTATTTGGAAGGCTGTACACGCCGGAGCTATACTTTTGCTAACCTTGAGTTATCGTCTCTCTCTTTATCTCCTTTTCACGGCAGTCTATTTATGTATTTGTACTGCTTGACTTTTTTTTGTACTTGTTCTTTTAATAGTGCCATAAAACATGTTTGTACGGACAGTCCTGGAGTTAAAACGGGCGACTGGAAGGAGAGAGCGTCACTTGAAGATTTCCTTATGAGATTAAAATGTGCTTTTGGAAATGATCCATGAGAGGGTTTATAGCACCGCACCTGCTACGCCTTCTGTTGATTTCAGTCATTAAGTAATTCTGAAATCTCATGGCAGGGATCGGCATTTCAGTGCTTTCCAGAAATAACAAAGGATGTTGATTCAGGAACACAGGTCTTTGTCATCTGAAGCACAATGCCTTTGTTAACTGATGTGTATTTGACCATGACACCTGATCTATCAATCATCTTTATGGATACGTTTGTGATTTTGGCCAAACAGAAGCTTGTGCCGGTGGTTTTGGTAAAAACAACCACTTTGACACTGTCCATAAATGAGAGGACATAAATAATTGAAATAATTATAAAATGAATTAATAGGTCACACTTGTCCATTATTTTCCAGCCCATTCTCACCCCCAAGGCGTCATTTGACCATGCTTCAATATCTGACGCTTTAGGCACCCTTTAGCGTCAGTTAAATGACGCCCTAGGATCGCGTGTACCCTACCCCCACCCCATACCTAAACCTAACCGCGTCCTCTTACTGACGCTTTCCTTTAGCGTCAGTCACATGACGCTGTAGGATCGCGTCATGTAAGTGACGCTAAAGGGCGCCTAAAACGTCAAATATTGAAGCATGGTCAAAGGTGACGGCTTGGGGTGAGAATGCGTTGTATTTTCTTGTAAAGGAAATATGAACGAATACTTAGTGAGCTAAATCAATACTTGATACTTTTATTATTATTATTATTATTGGCATTTAATATTTGACCACTTAGAAAAATAATAACAATTGGATGTAAACAATTGATTAAAAGGAAAAGTTTGATGATAATTAATGACAAATTAATGATTGGAAATGAATGAGCTAATTATAATTATTATGTGATTAATTAACTAACTAAAATGATAAATGCAATACAATGTTTTAAAGGACATATTTTATGAATAGTTTATGAGCTAAATGAATAATTTATAAATCTAAAGCGAATACAATTATTATTATTATTGGCATTCCCAAATTGCCCACATAATGTAAATAATAATTAAATAAAAAAATGACAAAATTTATGAATTATTAATTAGCTTAATTAAATTATATATTATTTTAATTTATAAAATAAAATGCAATTAAATATTTTAAATTAAATATTTAATGAATAAAGTATGAGCTAAACAAATAGTTTATACCGTATAATAATAATAGCAATTATTATTATTATAAAATATTAATTTATTTTGCTCATAAATGTATTGCCATTTAATATTTGAACACTAATGATAAACCAATAAATGAAAGGAAATAATTTGGTTTAATGAATAAATGAAACGAAAGGTTTAATGAATAATTAATGAGCTAATTACTTATTATTATTGCCATTCTGTCGGAGTTCTGCTGTGTTCGAGTCCACACAACACTATCCATCATGCCTTGTTACCACTGTGCAGGCTGGTGGTGGTGGTGACCGTGTGGGGGATGTTTTCTTGAAATACAATGTTTTAAATGACATGTTTTATTAATAATTTATGAGCTAAATTAATAATTTTAAAATCTAAAGCGAAGAATAAATAAATAAATAAATAAATACAATTATTATAATTATTTGAATTCCCAATTTGCCCACTAAGAAACAATATAAATAATAATTAAATAAAAAAGGACAAATGTTATGAATTATTAATTAGCTTCATTAAATTATGTATTATTTTAATTAATGGAATAAAAGGCAATTAAATGTTTTAAATTAAATATTTAATGAATAATGTCTGATGTAAACAACTAGTTTATACCTTATAATAATAATAATAATAATAATAATAATAATAATAATTGTTATTATTATTATTTTTATAAACTATTAACTTAATTTATTTAGCTCATAAATGTATTGCCATTTAATATTTGAGCAATAATAATAAACTAATAAATAAAAGGCAATGTCTGGGTTTAATGAATAAATGAAAAGGTTTAATTAATAATTAATGAGCTAATTACTTGTTATTATTGGCATTCTGGCGGGGTTCTGCTGTGTTATATATAGTCCACACAAGACTAGGAAGTGCTGATACAAAGTCTTTCATAAGGAAAACCAAAATGCAGGAGAGCACAGGGGAATACAAACCAGCGTGAACACGCACACTGAACAGAGAATATATAAGGAGCAAAACAAAGGAAGTAGTAACTGAATAAACAAACCTGGACAGCCTAATAAATCAATGTAAATATGGTAACCAATAGCCTGGGAACAGAGGAGAAAAGGACTAATGAACAAACTAGAAGCAATTAAATGTCAAAACAGATCAGACCAAGTCGACTGAACAAAACAGAACAAACGTGACGCATTCACAATTTCTCCAGTAATAATATAGCCTAAATAAATAAATAATTAAACACAATGCTAATTGAATTAAAGCTACGTTCTAAGCAAAAGTTTTAATGAATGATTCATTAGCTTAATTAATTCAATTATTATTGGTAAGCTTTTCGTGGTCGACATCTTTTTCTGATACGTTTGTATTTGCATCTCTGCACAGGAAGTGATGTAGAAAGCATGAAGGGATCCCTGAGTGCATGCTGAAGCATCAGTAAAGTGCAGTCGGCAGCGTTACGTAACAGTCCGAGGCAAGGTCTTGTGTGGCCGCGGGACTCTGTCACAAACGTCAAGAAACACTTACATCGTCAAATGGTCAATAATTGAGCAAAATATGAATAAATGAAGGATGTCTATGGCGCCGAACAAAGAAAAAGAGTTAACTATGCCATTTAGACGTCTTCCTGTTTAATCCGTGTTTTGGAAGGTTTTGCTTCTGTTAATGTATGATTACACACTGCGCTTAAAAGTCGGCATGCAGGGCGTTAATGTGAAAAGGTTATAAAATCCTCACTGAACTCATTTCATCATCATTTATTACACATTGTCTGCCTCCTCAATAAAACATGAACTCGGTCTGCCACGGTCTTGTTATTTTTTTAATGCCTGCTTAATTTCAAGCGCATACATTTGCCCCGGTCTGAAACGTGAGGGCATCTAATCTCAGCTGACATGGAAAGAGAGTCGTGCTTTTGATGCTGATAGAAGCTGAAGTTGGAGACATATAAGAGGCTCTCCGAGTCCCTCACGTGACAGAGGAATGTCGCAGCTGTGTGAGCTGTGTTTGTATTATTTAATCATCCCAAATCCTCACGCTCTCCCACTCGTTCAAACTCCTCTCTCTTCACGGAGGAAAAAAGGGGGCTCGAGATTTTTCAGGACTTCTAAAATGTTTTCAAAATAAATATTCAATCAGCACAAGCTGATAACAGTTATGTGAGGTATTGTGTTATGTTAGACTTGCACAATAATGATGGCAACGGACTTTCCATATAAGGCTAAATTATTCATCATTTGCGTTGTTAATCATCTTGCGTTGTCAACAAGTCAGTCTGTATGTGCATCTTATGCGCGATCTGCAAAGGTCAAACACGTCAGCGCTGTGGAATGCAAAAACAGTGTGTGTGTGTGTGTGTGTGTGTGTGTGTGAACATACACTTAGAAGGTTCATTGGCTGTTCAACTATTCAAATGCAGTTACTTCTAATAAAACTATGTTTGTGTGTTTATTCAGACCTGCAAGGACATTCACATGCCGTCATTGCAACACATTTTTGTTTTACGAAGAGGTGTTCAACAAAAACTCAGAATTGCTAGAAATAAACTCATGTGAGAGATAAAAGTCAGAATTTTTAGAGAAAAATTCACAATTAAAAGAAATAAAGTCAGAATTGCAAGACACAAACTTGTAAATATAGCTGCGAGCAGCGATTACGGGCCCAAGCCGGTGGCACCTTTAGACTTCCTGTTGGCCAAAGCAATTTCGAGAAAAAACTGCACATTTTTGAGTGGTCTTTTATTGTGGACAGCCTAAGGCACACCTGTGCGACAATCATTCTGTCTAATCTGCATCTTGATATGCCACACCTGTAAGGTGGGTGTATTATCTCGGCAAAGGAGAAGTGCTCACTAACACAGATTTAGACAGATCTGTGAACAATATTTGAGAGAAATAGAGCTTTTGTGTACATAGATAAAGTCTTAGATTTTTTAGTTCAACAAAAGTGTTGCGTTTATAATTTTGTTCAGTGTAGTTAGAATTTCGTGAGAAAAAGTCGCAATTATGAGAAATAAAGTAAGAATTGCGATATACAATCTTGCAATTACAACGCAAAAAGTCAGGATTGTGTGATGAACTCGTAATTGTGAGATATAAACTTGAAATTGCGAGAAAAAAGTCGTAATTGTCAGAAATACAGTTAGAAGTGTGAGACAAACTTGAAATTGTGAGAAAAAGTTCAGAATTGTGAAATAAAAAGTCACAATTTAGAGAAATAAAGTAAGACTTGCGAGATGTAATATGCAATGGCAAGACAAAAAGTCAGGCTTGTGAGATAAACAACTTGCAATTGTAAGAAGTAAAGTAAAAATTGCAAGATATAACCTTAAAATTGCAAGAAAAAATTGCAAGAGTGTTTTTAAGATTTCCACTCTGGAGGGTGGTTTCACTTTTTTGCGTTTTTAAGCCCCCAAAACGCTGTCGCTGTGTAAACGAAAGGCACATTTGATTTTTACGTTTTGACCAACGAGCGTCCTCCTGTAAACAGGGCCTAAGACTTGGTGGCATTAATGTATGAAAATAATGATCATTTTTGCCAGTGATATAGAAATTAGGAGAACATGGGGGCAAGTTGCACAAGCACATGTAGCACAATTTACGTTTTTTGAAAGTGTACGTTTTTGAAACCGATACCGTTATCATCTTCATGTCAACTACAAAAACGTGAGTTTGTGAAAACGGTGACGGCATGCACATGCGTAGTGTATCTTTACAAAGGTGACATCGCCAACTACTGGCCTGGCAGCAGAATGCAGTCATTTCCATGGAGGATCAGTGAGAACGGGGATCGGTTTGACAACGCTGTGCGTAAAAACGCGAAGGAAGTTTTTTAGTGCGTCTTTGTCATGTAAACCGTCGATTGTCAAAATGCAGAAATTGGCTTATCATCAGAGAAACTTGTTGTTGGCTTATCAACAAAAGGAAGATCTGAATACATAGTTAACATCATGTATTTATTGAACAAACGGCAGGGACATCAATTTATAATGATCGCAAAATACAATAATTATGGTCATTTAAAAATACATCCCTTAAGAATAGCATATAACAGGCCTGTTTCAAATGAACGTTTGAACACAATCACTTCAGCAAGAAACGTTTGAGAATAAGAAGATTCTTGCAACTCTTTACAATGAAGCAAAACATGAACTTCTGTATTCTATATTCGTCTCCCTTCCTTCAACTGCAGAAACACAGCAAAAGGATAAAGTGAATGAATGATTATTTAACTGAAATTTTGACGTGTCTATATCTCGACACACGCACAGCTTAATTTGTGCTCTCCGCCAAACCACTTTCCAAATACTTTCTTTGCCCCTAGGTGGACATATTATGCAGCTTCATTCCCAAATAGACAGACAGACTTGGATGAAGATGATCGGAACTGACAACTTTGCTTTTTTTTTCCTTTTCGCAGGAAAAAGGGGGAGGGAGATGAAGGAGACGGGAAAAACCCACACTGACTCAACCCTCTGAGGTAGAGTAACATTAGCAGGGATGCTCTTTGATTTACAAAGTAAGAGAGAACATAGAGGATCAGGGGTATTATTCTATCATGCAATGTGCAATTTGTACATTATGGAACAAACATTAATAGTGATCTAAGGCACCCAGCAAACAATGTCAAACTCGTTCTTATAAACGTGACAAGCACCAAAAGATGCCTTATGGATATTATAGTATGCACGTAACTATGTGAGACTAAACGTTAATACAATAAACATTTATACATGTTCTCCTGACATATTGCTTTGATTATATTCCCTATGTGCTAAAAGTAGCAACAACAAGCACACTTGACATTTCTAGGTAAATTAGATTAAGAAATGACAGGCCCACGTGATATGCACATTTTATTCCACTTTGTGTTGCCAAATCTAAATCTTAATCACATCCTGAACCGGACATTGGAGTTTGGATTGGAAAACCAAGTTGATGGTTCAAGGTCATTAAATGTGTACAAGCACATCCAGTGATGTTTCCACCTACACAATTAAATATCTAAAAACAGTTAGTGATGTTATATGGATTTTAAAAGTGCAGTTTAATGGGAGTCCATTTGTGCCCTCTAATATACGGTTTTGCGTATCTAAATATACATAAAACCTGATGCTACAAATATAAATTTCAGTCAATTTTTCAACATTTTTAGACCTGATGTAATTATACAAGGTTACAAATGGTGAACTAACAAAAATATATTAAAAATATACTATTGCTGTTTAATTACAGTCAACACAAAACAATTTGCAACCCATTACTTTCTTAATATGACGTATTTCCGTATTTTAAGTTAAAAGCATATTATATTATGTTTGATTATACAAGTGGTCATTCGATAGCAGAGCGCTCTAGAATGCCTGAGGCTAAAGGTCAAGGTCAAATTATGTTCATTATTATTGACCTAACCTTTATTATGCTTATTTTAATAACAAAAGTAAATGCCTAAATGCCTGTTCGGCTGTTGGGAACACGGCTTGGTTTCTTGGTTTTTAAAATAGTTTCAGAAGCAGACCAAGTTATTACATTTTAATCAAACATTACAACAACATTTACTCTTCTTCTTTGGAACAACGTGATGAATTGTGCACAATAGGAACAGGAATGTGTTTTAAGAAAAAGTCCATTCGGATTACAGGTAAAGAGATAATCTGTGCACTCCTGGCTACAACCCTGAACTAATAGATTTCATCTAAAGTGCAACTGCAAGTACAATATATTCCTATGTAATTATATAATCCAGTATAATAATAAAAAAATAGATGTTACAATAGCTACAATAATGCAAACAAATAATTATTCAGACATAAAAACCTGGTGATACGTTAAAATAATAGCGGATGTAAAAACGGAAAACACATGGATAGATGACCAGTACAATTCACTCTCAATTTGAGTGTGTAAGAAAATAAAAGTGAATAGACCTTAGTCAGGTTAGACGCCATATTGAATTTTACGCAGAAAACAAGGCTGTGAGGGATAGAATTACAGTCTTTACAATGGCATGCACTGTATAAAGGTCAGGTAATCTCAACTAACAACTGTTTTGTGAGTTTTTGTCAACTAAAAGTTGTTCTTGTTGATGTTTAGCTTTTTTCCGAAAGGCATTTCATCAGCGAACCATTGAACTCACTATACGCCTTTCCCTCACAGCCTTGTTTTTATAGAGTTCTGCAGGGTTTACTTATTTTTGCACGCTAAAACCCAGAAACGGATTCGCATTTTTGCACATCATCCTGAATCCAATGGGTTTTTAGGGTTCAAATTTGCATTTTTCACATGCGTAAAGGATTGTGTATCACCTGATCAACCCACGGATTTAATCCTATACGATAGAACTCCTAATTCTGAGCAACTTTGCCTCTGGGACCACCGCTGTCAATCGAACCATTCGTTAAATATCAGAGATTATTTCAAAAACCTAAATTCACAAACTAGTCCTAGGTCTTTGGCTCAACCTTGATAGGTTTTAAAACATACTTCCTTATTAAATTGCCCGCACTGGCTGTAAATGGTCTTCTCGATCTATGATCTTGGTGGTTACATGCTTGCTAAATTAAACATAATACTTTTTTACGCAGTGCTTAAAGGCCTTAAAGCTTGACCCCCTTTATTGCTGCGTGCAGCTTTATTATAAATGGGTTTTTGCATGTAATGAGGTTTGTGGTGAACACAAGCTCAATATATTTTCGCCCTTTATTCAATGAAATAAAATACACAAGTGGTCATGCCTTGTGATTTTATAAAGCTTTTATAAAGGAGTTATATTAAAACATATCCTGGCTCTTCCAAGCTTTATAATGGGAATGAATAGAGCCTGAGATTTTGAAACTCAAAAAAGCGCATCTCTCCATCATAAAAGTAATCCATTTGGCTCCAGGGGGTTAATACAGGCCTTCTGAAGTGAAGCCATGCAAAAGAATAAATAATTTTAGAAACTGTAATCACGCAAGTCTAGTTCCGGGGGATGAGTGACCTCTGACCCGAAGCATGACGTAGGATGTAGGAGTAGCGTAAGTTTAGGTGAGAGTAGGGTCCTCTTGCGGTTGAAACAGACAGAGCTGAGAAACAAAGTCAAGCTCCTCCAACATTTCTCTGTAAATGTTCTCATCTTAGACTTCTAATTCGTGACCAATGCTTGTTTTGTTCTATCCTCAATACGTCATATGAGTCGGGTCAGAGGTCACTCAACCGCCAGAACTAGACTCGCGTATGGCCGTTACAGAAAGCAAGTGATTATAGTTTATAAATTGATTTATTCTTTTACATGGCTTCGCTTCAGAAGGCCTGTATTAACCCCTGGAGCCGTATGGATTACTTTTATGATGGATTCTGGGCTTCTTTGGGCTTCAAAAACTCTATTCACTCCCATTATAAAGCTTGGAAGAGCCAGGAGATTTTTTTGTCTGAAAGAAAAAAAACTATTATACACCTAGGATGGCTTGGGGGTGAGTAAATTATAGGATCATTCAATTTTTGGTTGAACTATTCCTTTAATTTGTGAAGATTTTTTCGATTAACCAAACGTTTAAAGGACAAGTTTGGTATTTTACAATTAAAGCTCTGTTTTAAGATCATTTCTGACGAAATAGAATGGTTAAGATTGTTTTTTAGACAAATGCTGCTGTCCCGAGAATTTTCAGATTCTGTGGTAGCACCCCCCCACCTCTACAATGGTAGCATAGGTGCACAGGAACAATCCTTCATAAAACGCATTAAACTTTAGTTTACAAAGATGAGAAACTCACCGAGTGGTCTGGGGTGTTCACTGATATGCTCACACAAAAATCGCTGCAAAAGATGCTTTGCTTTCCAACAGGTGTTTAACCATTCGTTGTAAAACTGTAGACCTATTTTCCGAACGCCTCACAACCGTACATTCTTCAGTTGAGAGCTTGAATAATGGACACTCCAGCCCAGTTGGTGGCGATAATGCACCTTTGCCAATTGCAAGCAAACCACTTGTATAGTGTTGCCTACGATACCGCGACTGCATAAGACTACAGAAAGAATACAAACAACCCCGTTTCCGATTCCGGCGGTGGAGTAATACCGTCAACATACAATACAAGTCAATGGAGTAGTACAAAAACTACGATAAAACCTGTTGGAAAGCATCTTTTGCAGCGATTTTTGTGTGAGCATATCAGTGAACACCCCAGACCGCTCGGTGAGTTTCACATCTTTGTAAACTAAAGTTTAAAGGATCCGAAAAATCTCAGGACAGCAGAATCTGTTTAAAAAACAATATTAACCATTCTATTTCATCAGAAACAATCTTAAAACAGGGCTTTAATTGTAAAATACCAAACTTGTCCTTTAAGAATCATACACTTGTGTTGGTCACCGAGCTTATTTTCTGAAATAATCCAAAAGCCAATGGAAAAATCCTACTGGGTTTTTGTTGAGGGAACCAGTGTGATGGTAACTTCTGGGTTGGCCAACAAAAATACATCGTCACTGCAGAATTCTATTCCTGTAAGAAAGTAAATATTGGGCCACCCTGACAAAGGTCTGCACTCATTATTAAGTTCTCATTTAAGATGATTGTTTGTTTTAAAAATATGTTTTATTTTGTTTTAATAACTATTTCATAACTCCTGTAAAGATAATAAAGAATTCACTATTTGTTGCATCACAAAATGTATCTATTGGAATGAAAACCAGAATAATATCCTGACACTTTGGGACTCGTTGGTTGTTAAAAGACCAGCATTTGTTTCCATTTACCATTGAGCTCACTGAAGAGCAAGCAGTTTGCATCTTGCCTTTTCTCGAAAACCTCAAAGTACTTAAAAAAAATACAGGCATTTACCCTGTTCTTATTGCACGCTTCTATGTCTCCGGTCCTCAAGCAGCACCTGCCGACAGGCCGCCCTCCCCCGTCTATCACTACATTACATTTATTCGACTGACAGAGGATCCGAGCAGCTTAGAAGCAGTGGTTTTTCAACCCCAAGTATAACAGTGGTTGGTTTCGTAAGGCGAAAGAGATTCACATGCACAACATCCTCCAGCCCTCTAGATGGAGCTGCGGCGTTTGGAGAGTCTTTGGTAATGTGCTGGGCTGAGCAGGCCCGTGTACACTGAACTGGTGCCGGAGTGCTCCTGCAAGGCACTGCACACACAGCCGTTGGAGTGGAGGGGGTCGGAGATCTCGCTATGCTCCATGTATGTGTCCGAAGTGGACAGATCGTGAGAGATAATCATGGGAATTGAGTAGCGCATCTTCTCCTGGCTCTTGTACCAGAGACAAGAGCACATGGACTGGAAATGCAGCACTTCGGCGTAGACGTTACACAGCCCTTTCCCGGACCCGTGGGCCGCGCCAGACGAGGACGGTGGATCAGACATGGTCCCGCCACCGCCGGTCTTTCTGTTGCGGGACAGCAACGTACGCTGTTCGGCGTCGCGCCGTTCGTCCTCGGCATTCATAGTCATGAAACGCAGAACGACCAGGTTCAGGAAGGCGCCGATGACCGTGAGGCCCGTGAGGATGTACATGAAGCTAAACGCTACGTACTGGGGGTTGGTTTGTAACGCATTATCCTTCTGCAGGGCCACGTAGTCCCCAAAACCAATGGTCGTGAGTGTTATGAAGCAGTAATAGTACGCGTGGAAGAAGCTCCAGTCCTCGTAGCGGGAGAAGGCCGCCGCTCCCACGCACAGCGTGCTCATGCAGGATATTAAGCCAATGCACACCATGTTGGCCATGGAGACCTCGGTGTGCCGAAGGCCGAGACACTTTTTGAGACGGTGCAGCAGGTACTTGACGAAGGTGTTGATGCGTTCGCCCAGACTTTGGAACATCACCAGGGTAAGGGGGATCCCCAGGAGAGCGTAGAACATGCAGAACACCTTCCCACCATCCGTGCTGGGAGCCGCATGACCGTATCCTAGAAAAAAAAGAGTAAACGTAAACATTTTCATAACTTCAGCAAAGCTTTTAAAGAGGAACTATCGTGCTTTACATTTTCAACTTTAATGTGGAGGGCGTTAATGAGTTTCAGAACTCCATTGTAGTCTCGAGTTTTCTTCCAGTAACAAACACTTCACAATATTCTTCATTTGGATAATTCCCGCCCAGGGCATATGCAAAAATATTGGACGAGGGCTGGTTGAGTTGTGTTAGAAGTGTGTTGAAAATTGGGGTTATGGTAGGGGGCGGGTTTAAAGTGGTTGGCCAATCACAACACACTGTCCAGCCGACCAATCAGAGCATATTGCACTTTTCAGAAGGAGTGGCTTCATAGAGGAACTAAACAGATAGTTACAGATGCAACAATGGCAAATATGAAAAAAAGAAATGGTAAACATATTCTATTACACTGTAAAAAAATAATCCTGTAAAAAAACAGTAAATTACTGGCAGCTGTAGTTGCAAGCATCATACCGTAAAAATATGGTGTGTTACTGTTTTCTAGCTGACAACACGGTATTTAGCTGTTAATTTCAAAAACAGTAACACACTGTATTTTTACGGTATGATGCTAAGGTTGTAAATAACATTAAATAATGCTCCTTATTGTAAAGTGTTACCAAAAAAAAAAAAAAAACATATCCTAAATGTTCAGTGTGATAGATTTGCATTTTACATTTACATTTATTCATTTAGCTGAAACTTTTATCCAAAGCGACTTGCTATGTCAGAAGTCGCACGCCTCTGGAGCAACTAGGGGTTAAGTGTCTTGCTCAGGGACACATAGGTGTCTCACAGTGGATTCGTACCCGTGTCTCTCACACCAAAGGCATGTGTCTTATCCACTGCGCCATCACCACCCCATATCCACAACTATATCCTAAAATTGAGGGGTAAAATAACTAAAAGGCCATTTAGAATATAAATAATGATTAAAACAAGCCTAACTAAACTCTTGTTAATCTTAATGCTAATGCTAGCAGCATAAATAATACTAAAAGTGTAAATAAATCCAATATTGAACACAACATTTAGATAGGAGTTTATAACAAAGTTAATTGTTTGTATCTCCATGTGTGTCATGTTGTGTGTTTATGCTAAAAATAAAGGAATCTATCTATCTTGAATGGGCTATCCTTATTTTGCAATGTTGAAGTGAGCTATTTCCGATTACTTGCGAGACTTATGATTCATTAGCCACTATAGGTAAATAACTAGAACAATAACAAAGTGAAATAAACAGAAAAAAAATATGTGCGCTACCAACCAGTATGTTTATGATAATAAAAGTATTATGATAAATACCAGTTTGCTAACTCAGCGGCTTCTTCCGAGTTGGCAGAGAGCATGCTATTGGCCCGGTTTAGTTCCAAGGAACTAGACATGTTCGGAGTCGAGGCAAATGTGAGCCTGCCTCATCCCTAATCCCCACATAAGATGAGAATGGCCAGCACCACAGCCAAATTTAAGCAAGACTGGTCTGTGGAGAGATTGGAATTCACCCCGAGCAGTTTGGATGAGCAATTCCTTGTGGGTCATCGGCGTCTCACTCCTCTGAGCCTTCCCTTTATTAAACAATAAAGCATTTCTCTCTAGCAACCAGTTACGCTACAGTTAGGGGCTGGCTGAGTACAGCTATGTGAGGATGTTGAGAATTTCGGGTTGAGAATCTCGACTAAGAGAAGTAAGAAGCTGAACCTAATTTTGGTTTCCCCCCCATTTAAAGGGGTGTTGGGGCACAAGAGGCTGTTAAAACAACAGGGGTAAAAGTCCATCGCCTATTCTCTAAAAAGAAAAAGAGGAGAGCGTGACATATCTTCCATACGAGAAGAGCCATGCAGGAGATTCATTTGGGGATTTTTCATGGACTGTGTGTTCACAAGGGGGGAACTGCATTAGTCTGGGATTACAGGAGAATTTGCCTGATTAACACATGTTGGGAAGCAGCAGTTGAGGTCGAGTTACTCCCTCCTGTATGAATATTCGCCCCTCCAGACATGGATGACGAAATTCAATCAGTCTGTGCAGGGGTTAAGCCTCATGTGAAATACATCATAAAAATTTCCTGGAGAAGTGGAAACATGAGCACTCTCCAGCATTAGGAGATTAAGAGATAATATTGTCATGACTGTTCACTTATCGAATAAATCAGACTAGTGCAGTAGTATTCGCTCAGATGTTATTTTTTCCCTGAGCCTGGGAAGCGCAGTTGCCTTATGTATGTGAAATAAGTGACTACATATTGACCCACTTTTTCAGTACCCCACTGTCTGAGACCTTGTACACATTGGTGATGCATCCTCACATCTCCGTGGGAGAAAGCCAGACTGTTGTAGGGGAGGTAGAGGGATTGTTATAATCACGTCCTTATTCATCTCTCCAGGGGCTTGCGCTGTGGAGATGATATGGATACGCTTACTTTGTGTGGGGTATTGCAGGAGTAGAGATTGGCTCTAGCACTGTTGCATCCCACTCTTCCTGTTGCCCTTCATAGTAAAGGATGTTGGACCTTGTTATTTTTTGCCTGTTCCAGTACTTGCCATATAAATTCGGTACTGATCCACCACATAAATAGCGGACTAGGATGAATGTAATTGGCATTCATGCGATCATGTTCCACTCTGTTTCAGTCTCCTTCATATTTCATACGGGCAGACGGAGGAAAGATTATCAATTACGCTGCTTGAGTATGTTGTGATAAATGTGGATGATGGGAGAATAATGCAACTTGCGTCCCACATCATCATTGGTCACTCTTCCCTCTCTGGCACTAGGAGTGCAGAGGTGTTAGCGATGTCCTTCCTCTGTGATCACATCAATAGGCTAAACAGCACTGGAAGATTGGGCAATACTAAGGGTGCTCCGATTGATCGGTCGCAGATCATAATCGGCCGATAATTGCTTTGGGATGTGTGATCGGCGGTCTCTACAAAAGCTGATCAAGTGACGCAAAACTCAAGAGATAATTTTTTATGCCCTGGTAGAAATGGCTTCACCAGTCTGGCAATTCTACAAGGTGTGTGAAAAAGACAATTCATTAGCAATCAATCTGCAATGTGTGTACCACGCCGCTAGCCTGGCATGCCAGACCTGAATCAAGATGTTCGGTCTGGGAACTCATCATTGACAGGGCTCAATCCGAGGGCCGGGATAAATGGTTGTCTTTCAAATTCTCTCTGCATGCAATTGGATAGCGCTACGACCAATCAGAGCAACAAAGAAGGTAACGGCTGAGTCCCATGCGTTTTCCCACCAGCGGAGCAAGTTGATTTTTACCGTATACAGTCGACGACAAAACTCCGAACACATCTTTTTTTTTAATGACTCAAGTGGCGTTCTTTGTTCTGGTTTCAAAGAAAAGCTTAAAGGGGGGAGTTGACTGCTTTTTTTCTTTGCATGACTGTGTTTATGAGGTGCAATATAACATGTATTCGTGGTTTTTCTTTTTTTAAAAGTCTTATTTTTCATAAACTTCATAAACTGAGTCTATGAAACCACTCCTTTAGAAACAGGCAGTGGGCTCAGATTGGTTAGCTTGGCCCGGTGTGTTGTGATTGGCTAAACTGTCGCTCACGTTGTCCGGAAGGTTAACGCCCATTACCTTTACGGGCGAAACGTGCATGTCATGAGCTCCGGTCCAGATGTAAATAAGGTAAATAATAATGTCGAACTGCAATATCAGTTTGAGGCATAATCAGACCGAGAAAGCCGCAATGAAGAGAGTCAAACAGAACCTCACCACACACGGCTCTTACTAAACGTTTCTGAATGATAATTTGCTAATTTTTTTTACTTTGTTTTACACAATAGCATTTGACTGGCAACAATAGCAACTGACTGGCTATATGTTATACTCAAACTGCGTGGCATTAGATTACGTTCTTGATCAAATCGTAAATAACGTCATAAAGCACATGAAAAATACGTTTAAAACATTAGTACTTATACAAAATTCAGGTCAATAATGTTTGTACGCGTTTGTTGTAGACACAAAATAGCATAACTCGAAGCCTAGTGGCTATAAAGCCAGCGCTGGCATTTGAAAAAAATAAAACACAAGGCTACGTTTGGAATTATACATGCAAATACATTTAAAATTATTTAAGTAAAATAAATAAAATTATTTAAGTATAAAATTATTTTAGCATATATTTGTTTTCCTAATCAGTTGTTGGGAAAGTTACATTGAACTATGGCGTGCTATAGTAGTAGTTGCAATTGTAATGTGTGATGTACTGCATAATTTATACTGCTTCTGTCTATACTATTCATGCCCCAACAACTGCTTTTGTTGAAGTAAAATGTACTGAATTATTGTGAAATAAATAAATAAATAAAAATAAATAAATAAGTCTTAGCCTACTTACAGGTTGTGGCCCAACAACTGCTGCCTCTGGTTTTAAAGTCGGAACTGCTTCATGTTTTAGTAACAGTTTCTTGTTGAATCCGGCATTGAATTCGTGGAGATTCTGGAAGCTGTCTTCCGTAAAATGCGCAGCACAGAGAGCTAGATTACGACCGTCATTTTCAAGAACATAATCAAACTTAAATTGTATCCATTGTTGACAAAGTACAGCGTCCGTGGGAAGCTCGAACACAGAAGACCTGACAGCTGGGTGAACATAACACACTCGACGTGCCGCAGAAATATGCGCATGCCCTTTTTTGCATATTCCGGAGGGAGGGGTTGATGCAAATGTGTGGGTTAGTGACGTCTAAAACCCAGCTGTAGTCCCAATCGAGTCGTTTTTGTAGGCAATTATACTTCCTGATTTTTAAAAGACGATATCTCTGCTTATACTAAACTTTCAGCGCTGCAACTTTGCAGATACTGTTCATGCACCAACAGCAACATTACACACTATTTAAAATGAAAAAAGTGAAATCGCAGTCAACCCCCCCCTGTAAGTTCAAATCATTCAGAGTAGCGGTCAAAGCCGAATCGAATGACAGCTGTTCGCCAGCAGCAGCCATTCTTTGTTTTCAAGTAGTAGTGAACCGTCGCAACTCTGTCGTCATCATGTTAAGCCCGCCCGCCGACTCTATACATGATGTGATTGGCCTGACCATAGTTTGTTTTTTCCAGCTAAAACGTCTATGGAGAGTTGCTAGACCACACTGGTGGTGAAATAATTTTTGCTGCCGCTAGGTTGCATCTAGATTTCTAGGCTACCACGCTGCTGTCCGCTGTGGATGCGGACATGTTTGGTTCTGTGGATGGCCGCGGTGACCCAAGTTCGAGCCTCGGCATAGATTGAGCTGTGGGACTATCCTCTAATCTAGTTCTTGGTCATGCGTGCGTTGTGTGGAAATGCTTTGGTTACAGTTAACCTCCAGGGCAGTTCACAAGCACGGTTCAGTATGTTGTTCAGAACGGTGCAGTGGGTATTTTGTTCAGATGGCATCAACTCATTGACTTATTGCCATACTTTAGGCATAGCTGCACGTCTTCAGACTGTTGAGATCAGTGTACGCTTATATACACTGTTGAACCAACTGTGACATCACCTGACACGGTAGCCAATCAAGATTGGCTTGTAGCACACATGCTTCAGACACAGCTCACGAGGAATATTCCCATATAGCGTCAACTCCACGACGCAGTGTCTCGCTCACCTTCTCAGGGAGCCTTGGTTACATTCGTAACCTGATACGGTACAACAATATCCATACTTTCCCTGCACCTGTTGAGGTTTTTAATTGAGATTTATATTGCCTCTACTCATAATGACCATCTGTAATTTTATTTTCATTGCACTATGATGGAGTCCAGTTGCTCTTATTATAGAAGCAGCATGAATTATTTCTTTGAAAGAGGCTCAGTCGAGCCATCTGCACATACGGGCTGCTGTTTAGAGCTCATTTTCATGTATCTGCTTCTCTCCATCCATTCAGCTTAGATCTCCTAAAATAACTCCTTTTTTTCTGAATGATTATTTCATCTTATCATCAAATGTGCTGCAGTCAGTGCAAATCCATTCAGTAGTTGAACACATGTTATAAAGGGGTTGGGGATTAAATGCTTAGAGAAGGTGTGAGAGTGTGAGGGTGAGTGTTTGGTGTTGGGGGAAGGGATGGTCATTGGTTAAATCACAATATAAGAGACAAACATAAGGGATGATAATAATACTGATAAATATATATAACGTACCTGTGTGTGTGTGTGTGTGTGTGTCGCATGTGTTTGTTGAAGGCAGATCAAAGGCTGATCTGGCATGCATCCACCTTTATTAGAATTACATCATTGTCAGCTCACCAGCCCTATGTCAAGGATTAATGAAATTATTAAATGTCATCATATGGCACGCATATATGATTCTCCACTGATGTTGCAGGTATATGGAAAATTACCGACCCATGTTATATATATATATGATCATTTTCATCTTGTGTCTTGTTGTTGTCAGTATGTGTGCACATGTGCTGCGCAAATATGTTTAGTCGGCTATAAATCTAGCAGTGTTTTAGGGGCTGACAAGACTCTGGTCAGATGTCCCACTGCTGTCAATTTTAATATTTCATATCTTCCTGAAAAATGAGAGACTAACCAGTGCTGCAGAGTCATGTGATTATATAATGATATTTGTTTTTCTTTTTTACGTTAGAAAATCATTTGTGATTATAAATGACAAATTGCTTTTTTTTTAAATATAGTATTACTGTCTTTTTTTATATACATTTACATACATACAAGTCTCTCACGAAACTGCATTTATTTGATCAAAAATACAGTAATATTGTGAAATACGGTTAAAATTTAAAATAGCTGTTTTTAATATTTTAAAATGTAATGTTGTGATGCAAAGCTGAATTTGTAAAAGTCTTTACTGTCATGTTTGTAAAAATTGTCAAAAATTTGTAAAAACCAAAAAAAAAAAAAAAAAAAAAAACAGACCATAAACTTTTGAATGGTAGTATACTGTATACTATATTTTGCTTCATATTTATATCAACTATTAAATATAGTTTTTATATTTAATATACATTTTCCAACTTGTACGACTCCTATTGATGTCCTTTTCCAAATTTCCTATGGTTTGTTTTTTTCCTGATTTAAACATTGAAGTTAAACGGGTGTCACATTCATGTTTGGTTCGGTGTTTCATTATCATGTTCTGTTTAGTGTCATTGTCATGTTTTGTTTAGTCTGTGTTCTGTCTCTGAGCAGCAGACTGTGTCTGAAATCGCTCCCTATACCCATAAATAGGGCACTCTTTGAGGGAACAGCCATTTGTACTCACTTGTTTTCATTCACTCCTTCAAGTGGACTATATTAGTGGAGTAATACGGGAAAAAATGAATGAGGGCATATGGAACGATTTCGAACACAGCCACAGCGATGTTTCCTTTCTGAATGAATCAGTGCTTTTGAACGAATCGGTTGAATAAATAATTCAACGACTCACTCATTAAGAAAGTCAAATGCTAAGCTTAAACGTCTATGACTGGATCATTATTGCAGTGATTATTATGTTTCTTACATGTTATTATTCTTCTAACCCTAATTGATGGAGTGTGTAGCTTTTCATTTCATAAACAACCAGGATGACAAAGTCAAGATTCATCAGGCTCATTTTGTGAAAGAAAGAGAGCATGGAGAATCATTTTCACAAATGAATTGACACCTCTGATTCCAGATATTAAATTCATTGACAGTCGTTGGGAATTTAAATTCGAACTGCGACTTTATTCTGGCCGGGCAGTAGGGCATGAATGATTAATCGAAATTAAACAGCACATGATCTGGCAAAGGCTGTAACTTTTTCATGGGCAGCTTGTCAGTGAAGCATGGCTCAGTGATCATGAGAAAGCCAGAGGGCGCTCTCACGCAGGAACTCTAAATATGCATGTACAATGAATACATACAGTAAGTGAATAATATAATATAACAAATTTTGTATTAATATATTTAAGAGCAATATAAGCTCACAGCTTTGTTTGGAGTCAGAAATGCTGGGGGTCTTTAATGACGGTGACTGTCCATGCAAGACACCAGTGATACCGTCACCGCTGGGCAACTGGCCATGTGTCACTTTGTGAAAATGTATCCACATATACAGTGTACGTAAGCATCTTGCACAGTACAGAGTCATGCCAACATCACAAGGACATATCTTACTTTTAAAGTGCTTAAACATCTAACATCTAGAGTATTGTGCATCTAGTGACGTCTGAGATATGATAAAATCATCGGTGAGACAATGGCATAAGAGAAAAATATTTGGATAAAATATTGATGGATAAGATTAAAGTAATAAAACTAAATTAGCTGTAAACATTTGTATCTCCGTTTCGAGGTTCACTGAATATTGTACATAATATAAGGAAATAATGATTTTTCTGTTTGTATTAAGGAAGGAAATGTTGTAAACTCTACATAACTTCCTTTATTAGTGTGTTTTGGCACCACGGGTGTCATAAAAGGTCTGTCCAGGTGGCTGAAGTCGCATATAAAAATGCAGCAAATAAAAGTCCTTCGTAGTCTCTTTGAAACATCACTCGGGCAAGCTGATCAACAGATTGTCTATGTGAAAAGTCATTTGAAATGTATAAAGTGCAAAAAGCCACAGGTTCCGACTGATGTGTGACCCGCTGCTCTGCTGGCCAGGAGGGTATTTATTTTTTCGGTTCGCATTCTTTCCATTCAAAACACTCCTTCCCTGCAGAGGAGGGCAGAAGAGGTGCTCGTGTCCTGCTGTACTGTCGCCGGACACTAGAACTGCATTGATCTTTCACATCAACGTTCTGGAATTAAAAGTCCCTCAGAATCGGTGCTGAACAATCGATATTTATTTTCTGTCCTCAAGAGTTCTACTATTGGTATTAGTGATTGGTATTACCAAATTAAGTAAAACAAAATCACTTTATAATATTTGTTAAAATATGTTCTTTATCATCCTGCTGGAAGTAGCCATCAGAGGATGGGTACATGATGGCCATTAAGGGATGGACATGGTCAAAAACAATGCTCAGGTAGGCCGTGGCATTTAAATGACGCCCAATTGGCTCTAAGAGGCCTAAAGTGTGTCAAGAAAGCATCCCTTACACCATTACACCACCACCACCAGCCTGCACAGTGATAACAAGGCATGATGGATCCATGTTCTCATTCTGTTTACGTCAAATTCTGTCTTGATTCTGATTGGAGCAACTACCATGTTGATTAGATAATTGCATTAATGAAAAATTGAACAGGTGTTCCTAATAATCCTTTAGGTGAGTATAGTTCACTGTTTCCAGCTATAACAAAACAAAAAGTGGCAGTAAAACATTTTTAATATTTTTCATACAAATTTTTGATTACAGGGGCAGATTCGTCTGGTTCCACTGACCTCAAGACACTTTTACCATAGCGCATGATTTGAAAGCGAATACTTTTTGACGTTTGTTTCACATTATTAGCTTCATATCTATGGCTTTTCTGACATAGTAAACTTGCTCAGTAGCTCCCTTGATACAGACTGCACCAACTAGTATGCTAATAGCATTCTAATGACAGCAAAGCTACTAAAAATAAAAAATAAAAATAAAAAAAAAATTATTTAAATTCTAAAAAAAGCCAACCTTACTAATTGACTAATTGGTTATAAGCCAACTATTTAATCAGGTGACCATCTTAAATCAACTGATATACATCACGGCTAAGTGTTAGCTAGAAATGCTATCATTAGCAACAGAAGTTTATTGTCAATATTTATTTCAAGTTCGTTCTTTTGAGTTTGTTCGGAATAGTCAAAGTACATGCTGCATTTTAAAAAGCTTTAAATGATCTATAGATTTATTTTTGTGGTTGAGTCACTTGCTATAAAAGCTTCCTATCTTTAAATCAATAGATCTGGTCAACATGGAAACAAAACTAGCCTGTTGGCAATAAGGATGTAACCAAATATTCAAGATATCGATTGACCATACACGTCTTTCTCAATCGCTATTTCTCAATCGCTTCTGTTTGATAATGCAGCACCAACTTCCACTAGACTAATGGATCAGGTTAGCTCCGTGTACTAAACTGATACCCCAGACCGCAGATAGTAAACAGTTCCTTGTTTACAGAGTCTCCTGCATTGACAATAAGGTGCTGGCAGGCTGATTGCTGAACTGATGATTAGATTACTGGCAAGTGTACACAGAAACCTGATCTATAGCAGACACATGAAACAGACCTGACCATGGATGTGTCTGATAAGAGGAAACGTGAAATCACGTTGACAATGAATGGAAACATTACAGTTTTTGTGGATAGTAAATGGGGTTGGGATTTTGATATGATTTACAGTCCATTACATAACGAACTGAGTTGCATCTACAAGGTGCAAAAGAAGCACTTTAAAGCTGCAGTCCGTAGCTTTTTTGGGGTTAAAAATTATCCAAAATAAATATTTGAGAAAATACATAAACAGCCAGTGTTCAACGCTATCTGCTGGCCGACCGTAGCTCGATTCAAAACGGTAAGCTTGTAATAATGTTTCTAATTCCAGTGGGTACTGGTGGATTGCTGCGCGAGATTCGAGCATGTCTTTGCATCATTACATCACATCTGTAAACATAAAGAAGAGTCTCGGCTAGTAGGCTATTTTGAGTCATTACGTCACATCTGTACACATAAAGAAGAGTGTCGGCTAGTCGGCTATATTGAGTCATTACGTCACATCTGTACACATAAAGAAGAGTGTCGGCTAGTCGGCTATATTGAGTCATTACATCACATCTGTACACATAAAGAAGAGTCTCGGCTAGTCGGCTATATTGAGTCATTACGTCACATCTGTACACATGAAGAAGAGTCTCGACTAGTCGGCTATATTGAGTCATTACGTCACATCTGTACACATAAAGAAGAGTCTTGGCTAGTCGGCTATATTGAGTCATTACGTCACGTCTGTACACATAAAGAAGAGTCTCGGCTAGTAGACTATATTGAGTCATTACGTCACATCTGTACACATAAAGAAGAGTCTCGGCTAGTAGGCTATATTGAGTCATTACGTCACATCTGTACACATAAAGAAGAGTCTCGGCTAGTCGGCTATATTGAGTCATTACATCACATCTGTACACATAAAGAAGAGTCTCGGCTAGTCGGCTATATTGAGTCATTACGTCACATCTGTACACATGAAGAAGAGTCTCGGCTAGTTGGCTATATTGAGTCATTACGTCACATCTGTACACATAAAGAAGAGTCTTGGCTAGTCGGCTATATTGAGTCATTACGTCACGTCTGTACACATAAAGAAGAGTCTCGGCTAGTAGACTATATTGAGTCATTACGTCACATCTGTACACATGAAGAAGAGTCTCCGCTAGTCGGCTATATTGAGTCATTACCTCACATCTGTACACATAAAGAAGAGTCTCAGCAAGTCGGCTATATTGAGTCATTACGTCACATCTGTACACATAAAGAAGAGTCTCAGTTCATCGGCTATATTGACTCATTACGTCACATCTGTACACATAAAGAAGAGTCTCAGTTCATCGGCTATATTGAGTCATTACGTCACATCTGTACACATAAAGAAGAGTCTCAGCTAGTCGGCTATATTGAGTCATTACGTCACATCTGTACACATGAAGAAGAGTCTCAGCTCGTCGGCTATTGAGTCATTACGTCACATCTGTACACATAAAGAAGAGTCTCGGCTAGTCGGCTATATTGACTCATTACGTCACATCTGTACACATAAAGAAGAGTCTCAGTTCATCGGCTATATTGAGTCATTACGTCACATCTGTACACATAAAGAAGAGTCTCAGCTAGTCGGCTATATTGAGTCATTACGTCACATCTGTACACATAAAGAAGAGTCTCAGCTCGTCGGCTATATTGAGTCATTACGTGACATCTGTACACATAAAGAAGAGTCTCAGTTCATCGGCTATATTGAGTCATTACGTCACATCTGTACACATAAAGAAGAGTCTCAGCTAGTCGGCTATATTGAGTCATTACGTCACATCTGTACACATAAAGAAGAGTCTCAGTTCATCGGCTATATTGAGTCATTACGTCACATCTGTACACATAAAGAAGAGTCTCAGCTAGTCGGCTATATTGAGTCATTACGTCACATCTGTACACATAAAGAAGAGTCTCAGCTCGTCGGCTATATTGAGTCATTACGTCACATCTGTACACATAAAGAAGAGTCTCAGTTCATCGGCTATATTGAGTCATTACGTCACATCTGTACACATAAAGAAGAGTGTCGGCTAGTCGGCTATATTGAGTCATTACGTCACATCTGTACACATAAAGAAGAGTCTCAGCTAGTCGGCTATATTGAGTCATTACGTCACATCTGTACACATAAAGAAGAGTCTCAGCTAGTCGGCTATATTGAGTCATTACGTCACATCTGTACACATAAAGAAGAGTCTCAGCTAGTAGACTATATTGAGTCATTACGTCACATCTGTACACATAAAGAAGAGTGTCGGCTAGTCGGCTATATTGAGTCATTACGTCACATCTGTACACATAAAGAAGAGTCTCAGCTAGTCGGCTATATTGAGTCATTACGTCACATCTGTACACATAAAGAAGAGTGTCGGCTAGTCGGCTATATTGAGTCATTACATCACATCTGTACACATAAAGAAGAGTCTCAGTTCATCGGCTATATTGAGTCATTACGTCACATCTGTACACATAAAGAAGAGTGTCGGCTAGTCGGCTATATTGAGTCATTACGTCACATCTGTACACATAAAGAAGAGTCTCAGCTCGTCGGCTATATTGAGTCATTACGTCACATCTGTACACATAAAGAAGAGTGTCGGCTAGTCGGCTATATTGAGTCATTACGTCACATCTGTACACATAAAGAAGAGTCTCAGTTCATCGGCTATATTGAGTCATTACGTCACATCTGTACACATAAAGAAGAGTCTCAGCTAGTCGGCTATATTGAGTCATTACGTCACATCTGTACACATAAAGAAGAGTCTCAGCTCGTCGGCTATATTGAGTCATTACGTCACATCTGTACACATAAAGAAGAGTCTCAGTTCATCGGCTATATTGAGTCATTACGTCACATCTGTACACATAAAGAAGAGTGTCGGCTAGTCGGCTATATTGAGTCATTACGTCACATCTGTACACATAAAGAAGAGTCTCAGCTAGTCGGCTATATTGAGTCATTACGTCACATCTGTACACATAAAGAAGAGTCTCAGCTAGTCGGCTATATTGAGTCATTACGTCACATCTGTACACATAAAGAAGAGTCTCAGCTAGTAGGCTATATTGAGTCATTACGTCACATCTGTACACATAAAGAAGAGTGTCGGCTAGTCGGCTATATTGAGTCATTACGTCACATCTGTACACATAAAGAAGAGTCTCAGCTAGTCGGCTATATTGAGTCATTACGTCACATCTGTACACATAAAGAAGAGTGTCGGCTAGTCGGCTATATTGAGTCATTACATCACATCTGTACACATAAAGAAGAGTCTCAGTTCATCGGCTATATTGAGTCATTACGTCACATCTGTACACATAAAGAAGAGTGTCGGCTAGTCGGCTATATTGAGTCATTACGTCACATCTGTACACATAAAGAAGAGTCTCAGCTCGTCGGCTATATTGAGTCATTACGTCACATCTGTACACATAAAGAAGAGTGTCGGCTAGTCGGCTATATTGAGTCATTACATCACATCTGTACACATAAAGAAGAGTCTCAGTTCATCGGCTATATTGAGTCATTACGTCACATCTGTACACATAAAGAAGAGTCTCAGCTAGTCGGCTATATTGAGTAATTACGTTTAGCTGAACTTGAGAGTTCTTTTGTGACCCACTTAAGTAGGACTTAAGTATGTATTTATGTAATTTCATAATTAATTCTATTGTCTTTGAAATATGGAGCAATTTAGTGCATTTAAAATATATTTTATTCCCCCGGAAGTAAATAATTGTATCCCATAAAACTCATCGTTGATCACCAAAATTACATAAATATTTTTTCCTTAAAAAAAACAAACAAACATCTTGCCTTAAAATAGCTTGAATGTAACTACACACTTGCCTCATTTAGTATATGCGGTTCTATGAATATGTAAATAAGTCCCACCTCCACTCACTAACACCAGAGATCCACTCGTTGACAATCACACTTACAAAGTGCTCTTTTATATGTGTGTGTTAAGAAATGGTCATAAAAGTGTTCTTTTTAAGTAAACTTAGGTGTCATTTTGTTTATTTAATATTATATTATCTGTAAGTACAGCACTTACAAACATTCAGAACAATTTGGCACAAGTGGAACTTTGATTTAAAAAGACAAAAGGACAATATTCAATATTTTATTTAAAAATGTGGGTTATTGAACATGAACGTATGAGTTAAAAATTTAGCCTGTGTGTGTGTGTATGTATGTATGCGTGTATGTGTGTGTCTATACAAATATATGTTTTAAAAAAGTATAGGAGAATATTTATTTATTTTATTTCCTTTCAGCTGTGGTGCACTACATTTAGTTGTATTTAACGTGGAACAAATTTTGAATGAGGTCTTAAATAAGCAACTCTAATACACAAGAAATAAAAATAAATGTTTAATGTAATTGTTGATGAAGTAAAGCAGGTCTGCAGGACAGTGCTGTCACTGCTCGACATGTCTTGTCAACTACCCATTCCCTATATTGCTGAGACACAGAGACAGAGAAGGCTTGTCACTGAACACGATCTGTTGATCTTTAGATGAATTAAACACATCGCTGTTCTGTGTCTGATTCTTCGAGAGCTGTCCAGTGTCACACACACACTACACTGCCAAGCTAAACCAAAGCCTGCACAGATGTCTCGACGCCTCCGGGAGATCTAGGACTTTTTCTGAAGGCTGTGTACACAAACTATCCAGGTCTCTGCTGGAAGATCCAGTTTAAGCTGGTTGCAGTGTTTGGAACATAGAAGTTGGCTTCTAGCTAGTATAAGCTGGTTGTTAGCTGCTTGACCAGCAACCTAAAATCAGTGTTAAGCTAGTATGAGCAGCTGGTGGATTTCAGGATCATCGCAGCTCATACCAACTAATGAAATTCTTATACCAGCTAATGTCTTGACTGGACCAGTTAATTGTCTGGATACACCAGCTAATGACCAATTAAGAGCGAATGGACATTTTCAATATTATAACCATCTTAGCTGGAACTTCGCAAAAAAAAAAAAAAAAAAAATATGACAAATAATTAACGACAATATGTTTTTGCATTGCTGTAACTCGTTTTTGTTGTTTTATAAGTTATACAATATTCCACTCATTTTTTATAAAAATCAGTTTAGGTTAATGTAATTTAAGTTGAAATGACTTAAACATCCAAGATGATTGTAGGCTACTTACAACTTTAAGGCAGCTTAAAAAAAATTACAAGCTTAAACCTGAAATTTCGCCACTGTGTTATTTTAAACACTCCCAATTTGATTTACAAGGCTGTGAAATTAATACATGCTGATTAATACGACGAACAATATAACATGTGGTGCAGTGGCGTGGGTTGATTTTGAAATTGGTAGGGGGACATCAATGTATACAATATATTTTAAGTTTTAATCGAAATTATTGCTAGGGTCACTGGATATTGGTCCGTAGCGTCCCTACTAAATGTGTTGTATTTTTATTATTATAGGCTACATTTATGTATGCAAATAGCCTATTTTAATACGCTCAAGGAGATGAAACATCAGCGTACAACATGCGCGACCAACTCATTTATGATTTATAACGTTCATAACGCATATTTGGGCTGTCTTATATGAGAAACCTGAGCAAAATGACAGCAATGAAAAAAGTTTGATTTTGAAAAAATAAGCTGATGGGGACGATATTTAAACGTCTGACATACCTATAGTGGTGATGACCGTGATGGCGAAGTAAAAGGAGCCAGCGAACCTCCACTGGACCCCAGCCTTGTGAGGCTTCAGCTGCAGCACGACCCGCTCCAGCTCGTCAAAATTGACTTTGCTCAAGTTGTACTTGTCCATGAGCTCTAGCTTCCGATCGTCCAGGACCTTCTTTTGAGTGATCTCCATCTTGGATTCTAACGCGTCAAAAACAGCCGCTCCGACGAGCAAATAAGTGAAAGTGCAGATGATCAACACGAGGGTTCTGATGTTTTGCCTCTTCATGGTCAGAGCGAATGAAACGAGCCACAAACTTTGAGGAGTGATGGTGATGGTGATTTCATTGCGACTGAGCTGTTCCTTCAGCACCACGGGTGCACATGTGCCTGTTGAGTCAACATCTCAGCCTGGGTTCATCTTCAGAACCTCCCAGTGGTGCGAAACAGACAGTTCATTTACAGAGAGGTTTGAAAAATGGAGGATTATTGAGGCTTTTTAAATTCATTTTCTTATTCTTTTATAGCCTACTGTAATACTAAAAAAAAAAGGATTATCCAAAATGTTTTGTAGCCTATAGGATACATTGTCGAGTGTGGGTTTCGCGAACATCAGCTGTAAAGTGGAACAATACCGTTCATTAAATTTGCATGACATCATCATAGTGGAGACTGTGATCAAGCTTCAACAACTGATGCATGAAAAATCAGCCAGCACAAACATAAGCCTCTTTCAAAACTTCAGTTCGATGGTCAATTTTTTTTTTTTTGTAAGACAATAGCTTTCAGGTTAAGCTTTTAAAACTCTTCTGAATGATTATTAAAACAAACATTCTAAGTAAGTCATAAGTCTAGTCTCAGACTAAAATGCTTGAGCTGTTTTAACTAGAAGCATAAAGCATCTAACTGGAAGTCTTAAAATATTAAGATGCTCATCAGTCACATTTATAAATGCTACTACAAAAGCCTAATTCTGGCTTAATCTAAAGCCCTGTCTATGAAACCGGCCTTAAGAGTCTGGATATTTCCTGATATCTTGAAGAATGTAGTGCTGGAGGCTGCGCTGTATCGAATAAGTAGCTAACGGCTGAAGCGCGTTGTTAGGCGCGACGTGAAGCGGTAACCCCTTCAGCCGTTACTTATTCAAGATACAGCACTTGCCTCAAGTAGCCTACCATATTGCTTTTATAAAACGGTTACCACACAATAAAAATGTTAAAGTAAAAATAATAATAATAATTATATCTTAGTGCAACTTTCATGAAGTAAAATCACTAAAAACCTTCCTTTCGCTAGAAAAAAAATAGTCCCTGACCGTGAAAAGCAACAACGTTCCAATGTGTAATATTCATGAAAGCTCCGCTGGGTGAAGCGGTCATAGCCGTGTTTTTTTTTTATTTTTATGAATAAACCCAGATAGCACTAACACACGTACGTCTGCAAGATGTATGTTATCACTTCATCTAAGCATCTGCTGTGTACCATCTGATTAACATATTCCAAATCATTACATCTTAAAGACATCTTCTAAACGTCTATTTGACATCTGACAGGAAATGTCCTATAGATTTTTTTTTATTTATTTATTTTTTTGCAGATGAGCAAACACTCTAAAAAAATACGTCTTCTGTCTTCCAGATAAACACGCACATCAAATGGACGTCTCCGTGATTTGCTATCAGGGAAGCATGGCTATTGACCAATCAGAATCAAGGATTAACTAACCGTTTTGTAAATTAGGTTAAACTGACAGTAATTGTTTCTAGCTGACATGCTGGACATTCCTGGTCATGAACTGGTCCAAGCTGATCTACATAATGGATTAGTAGTATACCAGGTTATGGGGCTGAGATCAAGCTGGTAGATCTTGATCTCGCTGGTTAAAGAAGTTCCAAACAACAGCAACAACATTACCAACTTAAGTTGATGATATGCATTTCCAGCAGAGTCACAGACTTTACAATATTATATAATTATTGTAATAATTATGCATAGAAACTCTTTTGTAGTATTTCATATAGCATGCATTTAACATTGGCGTCCCATTGATATAATGTCTCACTTTAGCCTAAAAACATTTCAAGTGAAAGGCAGTTATTCTCAATTAGCGCATGAAATTGTCTTCAAAAAATGTCTTCATTTGGCACACCATGCACCCTATCATCTTAAAAATGACAACGCTTCCACAGAAAATGATGTTGATGAATAATTAAGCTTAATGTAATGACCTCTCTTTGTATTGTTCGTTCTCATTAGATTCCCTCCATTTCCTGAAGGATGCGGTGAGTGAGACTAAATGAATTAGGAATGTGATACTGTCAGCTCGGATAATCAGCTCTGCTGGCTCTGCCCAGATTCGGACAACAGATATTAGCCTATACATAATGAGCAGCAAAATACTGCCATATTCATCTGGATGCAAATAATGGCTAATCAAACTACAGAGGCAATAGGTAAAAACAGGTCTTTTATTCAATATTTTTTTTTTGGTTTATGTTTATGTTAATATGCCAAAACCATCATAGTTTGATACAGAAAGTGTGTTCAAAATCAAGCTTTTAATGTTGTCTATGTGTCTATGTGGTGTTTTTAATATGATTTAAGACAAACTATGTGTAAATTCAAGGGATGTCAAACGATTAATCGTGATTAATTGCATCCAAAATAAAAGTTTGTGTTTACATAATATATGTGGGTGCACTGTGTATATTTTGTATATACAGTGATTTGAATAAGTTTGGACACCCATGCTAAAGGTTCCTAAAAAGAGGAATAAAAAATCATCTTTTAGATATTGATCTTAATGCCTTAATTAGAAAAATGAGGAAAACTCCAACCTTTAAGGACACCAATTTTCTTTGTGAATGAATAATGTATCATAAATAAATAAATGTTTTTCCTTAAAATACAGTGTGCATAAGTCAGGACACCCCTTAAATGCCCATAGAGTCAGGCAGATTTTTATTTTTAAAAGCCAGTTATTTCATGGATCCAGGATAATATGCACCTGATAAAGTTCCCTTGGCCTTTGGAATTAAAATAGACCCACATCATCACACACCTTCCACCACACCTAGAGATTGGCATGGTTTTACTTCAGTTAGCCTAATAGCCGGTTTGATTTGCATTGAAAGATGATCTTATGGAAAGTACCCCATGCCAATCTCTATGTGTGGTGGGAGGTGTGTCTATTTTATTTCCAAAGGCCAAGGGAACTTTATCAGGATGCATATTATCCTGGATCCATGAAATAACTGGCTTTTAAAAATAAAAATCTGCCTGACTCTATGGGAATTTAAGATAGGGGTGTCCTGACTTATGCACCCCGTATTTTAAGGAAAAACATTTATTTATTTATGATACATTATTCATTCAAAAATAAAATTTGTGTCCATAAAGGTTGGAGTTTTCCTCATTTTTCTAATTAAGGCATTAAAATCAATATCCAAAAGAAGATTTTGTATTCCTCTTTTTAGGAAACTTTAGCATGGGTGTCCAAACTTATTCATATAAATACACACATATGCATATGCTATTTTAAGGCATTCATATGTTTTTAAATGGAGAACTTTAAACTTTATGTAATAACTTTAGAATATGTAATTTTGGGTGATCAAAGAATAGTTTTAAGGGATACAATTATTGACTCCATGGGGACTTTAAATGTAGTAGGCTACTTAAGATGACTGAAAGGGTGCAAGTTCTTCCACATCCACTCTTGACTTACAGTATAATGGTGTTATCAGGGGAATGATTAAGTGTGCATGCGGCGACTGTCCATAAGAGAGCGTACTTGCGCAATATATCCATAACATCCAATAAATTACTTCCAAGCCTATTTTACGCATATTGAGGTCATCACATTCACAACATAATGCATCAATTCATGTGGAATGTCAGAATGCGTTCAGTGATTTATGGACAAATAAGGACTTAAAAATTTGCAGCATATTTTACTAAACCTGACTGCAGCTTGTTTTTGGTTATTCATATTACGCGGCTATTAATGCAAACACATTTCATCTTTCAGTTTAGGGTGAATCTAGCTCGCTCTTTAAGACAACAATGGGACTTGTTTCTGTTCCAGCCTTTCAATTTTTGTTTGACTTATCCAAGTGTTTTCCCCTCCCTAAAGCAAAACACCGCTGGTCTTATTTACCACAGCCAAGTTCCTCTATCTAAATGGCCAGTTAATGGGAAGTGAAGTAGCCTACTTTTACAAAATTATAAAACATTTTCAGTGCATTCGCATTTCAGTCAAACCGCATTCGCCCCAGTTTAAATAGCCTACCACATGAAGCAGAACATGTCCAGTACTGCTCAAGTTACCTTTGGTAGACTGCAGCTGGGCGGTCCTCTGACTAGCTAGAAAGTCACCAGAGAACAAAGTTTGAAATGAGTGTCTGCAAAACAAACCTGTTCAACACACACTGACTGACTGGGCGCGCGATCAATAATGGATTCAGCCAAGCGGGATGAACACATGAGCGAGCACGCCGCCAACCTACTGGGGACAGGACAGCGGTCCAAACCGACACAAAACGACACAAAAACAAGGTCAAGATGCGTGAAAATCCTCTTTGCGGTAAGAGAAGTCTCATTGGACAGTAGCCGGTGTCTGAAAGGTTAAACAAACAACTCATAACTGACTCCGTGCTACTCATTTAACCCTTAAGCTTAATATTTTGCGTAAAGGTTTTCTTTTGTTATCTTTCTTTAACCTATTTGAAGTACATTTACATTGGCTACATTCTTAAAAATTAACATTTTTTTTGGCCTCTGGTTCAGTGCTGCACCTTTATATTCAGTGGTTTCAATATTTATTTCACAAAAGGTTCGATAATAGTGGAAAAATCTTCTTTAGATTTTTAAAATGTGATTTAGTGATGAGAAAAATGTGTGTTCTTTTAAGAACTGTTCACTTATAGAGGTTCTTTTGAGAACCAAAAATGACTCTTCTACAAAAAAAAATAATAATAATAAAAAAAAAATAAAGAATAATAATAAATTAAAAAGCATCTTCTCACAAGACCAATGTATTGTAATACATATTATAGTATAGTATAGTATATGGATGCTTAACTTAAGTCAGATGATGACTCATGAGGCACAAGTTGTCATTCATCAAAAAAGAAAAGGTGTATTTTCTTAGATGTATATTTGTACTTTTTAGTATAACTATATTGTACATAAAGTTTTGTGGCGTTTCATCTTTGTTTAAAGTATCTTTAATCATTTTTGCTGTTAGATATAGGATGTTTTAGGTAGCTGAGATTTAGCTCATCATTCGTCCTAATTTTTTCAGGGTTCCTACCTCAGTGAAAGCATGGAAAGATGGGGGAGTTACGGAAATGAATATAATCTAAAGTCATAGACATGTCTATTGTACTGCAAAAACAAGTAACAAATGGCTGCAGAATAGTTTCGGAGAAATGTTACAATGATTAACTAGAGAAGCCAGTGTACCTCACTGTGTAACATAGCGTAACAACATGCCTTTGAGTTGAGCTAGTGGACTTTTCACAAGGTTATTCATCCCTATGAGGCTGCAAGTTGCAACAATATTTGATTTGATATTTCTAAACAATTCTCACTCCATATAATCCTGTGTAAGTTTAAATGTGTGGCTGGTGTGTTGATCTTGGCAGCTTTCAGTTAAAATTTAAACGTTGAGCTAGTCTATGACTCAAATGCATCCTTCACCCAGGTTGTCAATATGCATTTCTGTATATTAACCTTTTGTTGGATGAACCACTACTGTAGAAGACTAAATGAAATGACCGCAAATACCTGTTTTTTGTTTAGTGTGACATTATAAATGTAACAAATCTGTTTAAGCCTCGGGCATCATGTTTTAATTCTGATCTCGTATTTCAGCAAAAAGGCCCCAACCCTTTTTTTTAAATTTAACAATTCACTTTAAACTCAAAATAGAATGAAAGAAAAGTGTGTGCAAGTTCAAGGAATTCTTGTTCCCTTTCGTTCCCTACACAACAGTCACAACAGTTTGAGACATTCAGCAATGTACACACAAAGAACTGGAAAGACCCTGCTGCTGTTTTATTGTAGCCAACAGGGAAAAAATCATTTCCTGAGACATGCAAGTATATGTGAAACTGCTGTTTGGAATTTCATTTATTCATTAAAAATATACATTATGTGATTTTTCAATGGTCTTGAAGTCAAGGCATACCGTTTTTAAGAATACAGTAACGTTTAAAAGGTTGGGGTTTGTGGATTTTTAGGAAAAATAAATGACTAAACAGCACATGTTTTCAACACACTGATAATAAGAAGAAATGTTTCTCAGTGTCATCGTCATATTATAGATTTTTTTCTGGAGTCATGATGCTGAAAATTCAGGTTTGTCATAACAGGAATACATTACATTTTAAAAGAGACAATTTATCTTAAATTAAATGAATATTTCCCGATATATATATTTTAATTGACTGTAATTTTGATCAAATAAAAAATACAAAATATATTACCAACCCCAAACTTTGATCTAAACTAGGAATTAAATTCATAACCTTGTTGTGAATGCAAGTAGACAAATAAAGTTTGATGTGTTTTATGTTAATGTGAATTCCTAACCGTTACCCGTTACATTTTCTTACAGTCCAAGCAAATTATATTCATGCAATTATTTGCATGCAAAAATTTTGTAACTGCATTTGTTTGTGTTTCTTTAGGTTCTTCTGCTCGCCTTGCTGGCTTTAATTCTCACAGTCATATTTATACTGAAACTCCGCTGCAGTGATAAAGGTACAATATCAGTTTTGTTCTGTTTTTCTGGTCATAGCATTTGACTGAAATTGTTTTAATTAAAGATCACCCTTTTAATAAGCTTTTACTACATATATTACATACACTCACTGTCCACTTTAATATGTACACCTGGCTAGTACCGGATTGTGCAATGTGCTGGAAACGTTCCTCAGAGGATTCCATGCAAATCTCCTTTTCCAGTACATTGCAAAGCTCCTCTATTGGACAGAGATCTGGAGATTGTGGAGACTATTTGATTATAGTGAACTTATTGTAACTGTGAAGGCCATTTGAGTTTAGTGAACTCATCGTTGTGTTCAGGAAACCAGTTTGAGATGATTTGAGCTTGGTGACGTGTTATCCTGCTGGAAGTAGTAGTGTTGTAGTACTCGAGACCGGTCTTGGTCTCGAGACCACTTTTTGATGGTCTCGGACTCGACCGCTTTTGGTCTCGGTCTCGGACATTGAGGACTTGGCATTTTTTTCAAGATCAGACAACTACTGTAAGACCATAACTGTGAAAATATCACTAATTTGCCAGTATATTGACTATTTTTTGTAAGCATCCTTACTTTTATTGTATGTAAAATCTACTGATTCAAATCCAATCAATAACGTGACTCATTGGTCATTACTAATTATGTATTTTTGTTACATCTGCCTGCCACCCATGTATTCATGTTCATGTATTGTTAATAAAAGGCGGAGAAAAGTGAAGACTTGTTTTACATTTTGTACTAAAGGATGGAAGTCATGCACTCAGGACTCAGGAGTATTGAATAAAGATGGTTTATTTCAGCTTTGAGTGTTAAATATCTCTGTTTTTATGGGAATGTGGATCTTTCAGATCAATCTGAGAAGATTTCAGATCAGATTTTATTGTGTCATGTAGTGTGGGGCGCTGGTCTTGGTCTTGACTCGGTCTCGCCCTCCCTCGGTCTTGGTCTTATCTCGGCCCCTAAAAGTCTTGGTCTTGTCTCGATACGCTCTGGTCTTGGTCTTGTCTTGGTCTCGGGTAGCTGGTCTTGACTACCACACTAGGAAGTAGCGATCGGATGATGGGTTCATGTGGTCATGAAGAGAAGAACATGGTCAGCAACAATCCTCAGGTCGACTGAGGTGTTTAAATGATGAGCAACTGGTACTAAGAAAATCTCCCCCACACCATTAAACCACCACCACCAGCCTGAACTGTTGATACAAGGCCGAATGGATCTATGCGTTCATGTTGTTTTCGCCAAATTCTGACCCGACCATCTGAATGTCAGCAGAAATCGAGACTCATCAGACCAGACAACATTTTTACAATCTTCTGTCGTCCAGTTTTGGTGATCCAGTTTTTTTGTGTCTTCTGCTGCTGTAGCTCTTCTGCTTCAAGTGTTGTGTGTTCAGAGATGCTCTTCTGCAGACCCAGTGCTTATTTTTATTTTCCGAGATACTGTTGCCTTTCTACTAGCTCAAACCAGTTTGGTCATTCTCCACTGACTTATCATCAAGGCATGTTTGTGTGTGAAAATCCCAGTAGATCAGCAGTTTCTGAAATACCCAACAACCAAAGTCACTTAAATCATATTTCTTCCCCATTCTGATGCTCAGTTTGAACTCATTACATCTGCATGCCTAAAATTCATTGATTTGCTGCCATGTGATTGGCTAATTAGATATTTGTGATAATGAGCAGAAACATGTGTACCTAATGAAGTGGTCGGTGAGTGTGTAAAGTAAATAATCTATAATCATTGTGTAATCTTTAATCCATTGTATAATCACTTTAAATGCCATGGAGCATTGGAATAAAGCTCTGTATTAATATTCAATTTGAGAACTTATATTTGGGAAATCATTCTGTCTACATGCTCTATACTTTGTGTGTTTTCTCTCTGATAGTTAACGATAGCTGTAAAAACCGCTGCATGTCCAAAAGTCGTGATGCTAATGCAGCGTGCCACTGTGACGCTGCATGTGTAAACGAAGGCACCTGCTGTTGGGACTATGAGGAAGTGTGTGTGGAACCAAGTAAGTGTCATTTCTATTTCTATTGCACTTTTTTAGCTCTCTCTTTCTCAAGGCCCTGAGATACTCACCGCAAAGTTGTTTTCCTTCTTTGCTTAGGGGGAAAAACAAGAAAGAGTAATCACTCGCATATGTGACTATATTTCATGTCAGGCGACTAGTAAAGTCTATCATTAGCCATTGGCTATTAAATTGTTAGATTTCAATCGCTAGTGTTTGATGCTAAGTAGCACAGTCTAGCACAGATATATTTTACAAACAAAAATAACGACTTTGTTCGACTATTCCTTTCCTTGTAGGCCTGAGATGAGAGTTCAAGAGATTTCCACGACGCATGCGCAGGAGTCTCGTGGAAATCTCTTGAACTCTCGTCTCAGGCCTACAAGGAAAGGAATAGTCGAATAAAGTCTTTATTTTTTATTTATTTTTTTCGCACAAAAAGTATTCTCGTCACTTTACTCGTCATTTTCAGGAACATAAACATAAATTGTATCCATTGTTGGCGAACAACAGCGTCCGTAGGAAGCCCGAACACAGAAGACGAGTGTGAACACAACACACTCGACGAGCCGCAGAAATATGGCCACGCCCTTTTTTACATTTTCCGGAGGGAGGGGTTGATGTACTAAATGTATGGGTTAGTGATGTCTAAAACCCGTCTGTAGTCCCAATCTAGTCGTTTTTGTAGGCAATTATACTTCCTGATTTTTAAAAGACGATATCTCTGCTTACATTGAACTTTCAGTGCTGCAACTTTGCAGATACTGTTCATGCACCAACAGCAACATTACACACTATTTAAAATGAAAAAAGTGGAATCGCAATCAACCACCCCTTTAATTTTGTGTAGTATTTCTTACCTGAATACTACTGTTAGACCCACCAGAAAAACTTAAAGCTGTTTATTTCTCTTTCTCTCTTATGTCTCTTTGTTTTATTCTATTTATGTGTTCTATGGATGGAGGGAGGGAGGTCATTAAACGCTGATAACAATTGCGAGATTTGCTGTAACAGTAGAGAGGAACAAAATAATGTATTTTGGACCAAATCCCAAATGTTTCATTAGCGCCCACATAATTGCCACTCTAACCAGTCAAAAGCATTTTTCAGCATCCAATGAGAGCACTGCACATTGATGATTGATGAACATTATCTGCTTCCAAATGACCCCTAATAATGCCTGTGTGGTCATGATGAATTCATTTATCCATTACCTTATCCAAGAGCTTTGGCATATAATTTGGCATCTCTACATATCAATGATTTGGGACGACAGCTCGAACATATCATGGGGTCATTTACATTTTTTTTTTTTTTTTTTAAATAATAATGTTATAAGAGCGGTTTTCTGATTCTTATGTAAAGTTTTATGCTTTAGGCTAGGGCATAGTTAATCAAATCTAATATTAAAACTTCAACTATGTCCCCCATATGGTTAAATAGAGCTCTGGCAGAATACCATCCCAAGCCAGGAGATTTTTCCCTTTAAAAAAGACTTCATTGCTATCAAATGTTAAGGATTATTGAGTCCTTCAAAAATTCTATATCAGTGAGCTGTAATTTTGGTAAGGTACATGCTATTGAGGAAAACTTAACAGTTATTCAGGTCCACCACATTATCGTGTACAGTTTCTTGTAAAAATCACAAAATACCTCATTCATTTGTTTAGGTTTTGTTACAATATAACCCACATTATTTCTAGTGGCATTGATGGAAGATCTTGTCTAATTCTGTTTGAATTTCCATGTAAAAAAATAATCTTGGCATGTCTCCCTAAAAATAATATTTAGTTCAATGTACAATGAATTTAGCTTTGTATAGAGACAAAGAGCTATAGTCCCCTTAAAACCGATACAATATTACATTGTTCTGTGAAGTGTTATTTCTGTTGCATCTCCAAGTCAAACCTCTTTTTCAATCTCTGTCATTCGCTAGATCTTTTTGCTTTTAACTTTGAAGAGAAAGCCATGCAGACACCTCTTATAAAACACTTACACATCTCCCATAAAATTTCCAGATTGTGAGCAATGTATATCCAAGAACCCCGATTAATTTGCATCATAAATTCTGAGTTTGTCAATAGACCCTTTTACAGTTGGTAAACATGGTGACGTTTTTTGTGGGCGGAGCTTAGGTGGAGGCAGAAAGATCCATCTGGCCGCTTCACTAACGCTAGTTAGCAAGGATTGTTAGCTTGTTTTTTAACAATGACTGGAGAAAATCCGATATTATCTTAATGTGTAAGGTCACTCAGTAGTATCCAGGACCGCGATTCTTATTTTCAAAAGTTATTTTTAAACGACGGAACCAGATTGGCCGACCTGTAGCCGCCTACACGCTCACTCAATGCATGGATGATCTGACAGGATTAACGTTACGTTACCTCGGTTGAGTGGCCTGACTTCTACACCTACCTTATAGAGAAACCGATCGTAAAGAGAAACTGAGGGCATACAAATCTTTAGATGCCTATATGGTCCTGTACAAGACTTGTGTGTACGAATCAATTCTTGCACCAAACAACACAATAAGATGACATTTAATAATAGTAACAATTATTTAAGCTCCTTATTATGTAGCCGAATCTGTGCTGTTTTGTATTGGCCGCCTCCAGTTTTCACTTTGTTTTGCCTCCAGCTAGCGCCGTGACGTAATTGTGACGTCGGCGCAAAAGGGGTCTATAGACTATCACTAAATCGCCACCTATAGCTTGGGATTGAAAGTAGGAATAATACTATAAATAATCTGACTTTTGACCTGTAATGTCGCCTGAATCGTATCACATCAAGCTCATTCATTGGCCAGAGGAGAACTGGCCCCCCGACTGAGCCTGGTTTCTCCCAAGGTTTTTTTTTTTTTCTGCCATTCTGTTCATAGTCAGCCAGACTGTACTCTCTCAGTCTCAGTTAACATTAGAGATGACTTTGCTTGTTCTTTCCAATGCTGAATGTGCGTCTCCTTCTCTTGATTTAATAATTTCTTTAATTCTTGCTGGTTTTTCGGGGGTAGAAATATTGAACTTAGTCAGTTCTGAAACCATTGCACAAAGATGACTTTTCTTAGCCCTTAACTCACGTGTTTTAAATGCTTTAAAATGAAGATTGTCTTCAGAACTAGCTTTTAAATGGATCCAGAATTTTTACGATTTTTTTATAATCATTAAATTGAGGGGAAGAGACCGCCTAGTTCTGCCTTACATGAGTTGATAGGTGTGAACTCTACATGTAGACCTTCTAAAGCACGTTTGTCTCAAACCTTATAGCTGGGCCTCAGACCTCACTTCCATATAAGGCAATAGGCAGTCTCACACAAGCAAAAATCTTTGTCCAAATTCTGATTAGAATGTTTATTTCGAATAATTCCCTTCATATGGCGGGCAGTGCTCTGCGAGCTTTTGTTTTAATTGCTAAATTACTGTTGGTGTTAAAACCAGACCAAGATAATTATATTGTAAACAGTGTTGAAGTGTTAAATACATGTGTGTGTTTTTTCCCTGCTGAAATGTCATAATCTTATTTTTTTGGGATGTTGACTTCTAAGGTTTTGTTGAAGCAGTATTTATTTAATATGTCAAGGTTGTTCTGGAGTGATGATAGAACAAAATTATTTTCCCAACACTGATTCCTAACTCCTAGTTATAATAGGATCTCTTTTTTTTTTTCTTTTTGTGTTGTTATAATAATCCAGTCTTCTCAGATTTAGTGTGTTCTTGTATCGTTTCAGAAGTTCTGAGTGTTTTAAGTGTAACTCAGAGTTGACCTGATCTTTGTGTTTTTGAATGAATCGGAGCTTGTCTAATCGTTTTACAGTCGTGGTCAAAACATTTTCCAGAAGTGTTTTTTTGTTGTTGTTGTGTTTATATAGTGTCAATTTATTTAAATAAGCACTTTAACCATATCCTGAAAATTATAAAGTAATAATGAAGTTACATAATAAAGATAAACTCTACTAGTGGGTCAAAAAAGCTCTCTCATATTCAACCAATTGAGCCTGTATTTAGTGCTGATCTCTTATGAATGGATCACCCGAGACGGTTGTTAGGTGTAAACTCTCCCTTGGGTCGCGTTACTGTTACGTCACACTTTCACTCTTCAGTTTAAGGAAGCCTTAAGTTAGGTTTGGTTTCTCAGTAGCCCTGCAAACCATCTGTGTTTGTGTGTGTCTGAGATAGAAAAAGGGAAAATGAAGCTATTTAAAGTGTGAGCGTTTATGCAGGGCTGAAATGGCCTTACTTTGCAAACATTGGAAAAAAAAATGTCTGAACCATCAACACCTACCCACCTGCTGAAATTCCCTCAGTACAGTGTTAGAGCTCTGGGGTCACTCCCTGTAGTTTTTTTTCGCCCCTGATGTTTTGAATCAGTTCCAGTTTCCAACACAGTAGCCAAATGTTCCCTCCCCGTAGCGCCTACTTCGTGTGCACTGCACATGAGGAATGGGTGGATTTCACATTCATTTGGTGAATTGAGGAAAAACGGTCATTTGCTCGCCCTCATTTCTTTCCAAACATATGTGGCTTTGTCTGTGAAATATATTTTGAAAGTCATGCTGTTTTTGGACCCCACTGACTTTCATTGTGTGGACAACCTTCTTTTTGTATTCCAGGAGACAGAAAGCAGAGATACATTATGTGTAATATGTTGCTAAGAATATGTTATATAATTATTTGAAAGCATATCAACCCAACCAGCATTTTTTTATGATAGAACTAATAGATAATTATATATGTCTAATATAACTTAGTTATAACTAAATCATGATAATAAAAACTAAAATGTGAACAAACTTCTTAAATACTACCAACGTATTGTCATGATCCGTCCTTCTTGTCCTTGATTTACCCTAGTCGTGAGGCTGGATCATGACTGACCCATGTTTTGTTAACAAGCACATGGTCTTGTGTTTGGGCCATGTGCTTGTGTTGTCTTGTTACGTAACATCGCCCCCTTGTTATCGTCATTGTCTAGTCAGCTTCACCTGTCCTCGTCATTAGTTTTCCCCTATTTAACCCCCTTGTGTTTGCTGTCAAGACTTTGTTCATTGTTTCATACTTTGTGAGATTCTCTCCAGATGCGGATTGGTCTCTCGTATACACGAAAACCCCGTTTTTATCACAGAAAACGATTATTATATAACAGAAACAGAAACCGATAACAGAAACTCCGGCCAAAGTGGAGATTTCTGAAAACGCCGGTTATGTGTTGTCGTGTGAACTGGGAGAAACGGCGTTTTAGGTTCTCTCTTGTCGATTCTGATTGGCTTGCATGATTTAATGACCGGCAATAGGTTTGGCATAGTTTTGATGGCGCTCGACGGTGTATTATGCGGGTGTGTGAAGTTATTTTTGAAAACGATGACGGGGAAAATATTCGTTTTGCTAAATATCCGGCTTTGTGTAAACGTGGCCTTAGTCTTGTAGTTGCTTGTGATTGTCTACCGTCTGCACTGGGGTTCATCTGATATCCCAACCCGATCTCACGGGAATTCGTACGAATTTTACGAGGTGGCTAATTCGTAACAATTTGTACGACCTCACTCGTACGAATTAGCTAAATCGTACATATTTTACGAATTAGCCAATTCGTATGAATTCGTACGAATGACCAACCCCTGACCCCGCCCCTAAACATAACCGTCACGAGGGTTTAGACAAATCGTACAAATTTGTACGAGTGAGGTCGTATGAATTAGTACGAATTAGCCACTTTTGAATCATTCGTACGAATTCGTACGAATTGGTCGTGAGATAGGGTAGGATATCCTCATAACACATATAAACTTACAGAATTACGTTTTCTTGAGTTTCTTCAAGTTTGAAGTTCAATTGAATTTTGGTTGTCTTAATAAAAATTGGTAAGACTTTATTTTGCAGTGCCTTTGTCACATGTGACATGTTACTCCTGTAAAAACTATAAATTATACATAATGCAACCTCCCCTAAACCAAACGTTAATCTAACATTAACCCTATAGTAAAAATGTGAAGATAATATTAATATTACTCTCAGTACATATGTGTAATTTCACTGTGACAATGACTCCTTAAAATAAACTGTAACCCTAAAATTGTACCACAAGTTATTTTTGTAATTACAGCTCTGAAGGCTTGTTATATACAGCACATCATCAGCTGTTTATCTTGATCCTGCTTTGAAACAAAATGTACCTTGCAAAGCACTCTACAACTAAACTTGAGTTTGAATACGCTCATATCTGTGTCGTGCTGTTTATCCTCAGTCGTTGTGTTCCAGGTCGACTCTGGACGTGTTCTAGTCTCCGCTGCGGCGAGGAACGCTCGGTGAACAGCCTCTGCTCCTGCTCTGCAGACTGCATGAAAGCGGGCGACTGCTGCTCCAACTACAAGAGCACATGTGAAGGTACATGACATGCTTTGCTCTGTAGGCCACAGCTGCATATTCATCAGTTGTCATTTATTTTATATAAGTAAAATTAAAGAGATAGTTCACTTTGAAATTAATTTTTGATATGTTTTAGCTTACCTCAAGGGCATCCAAGATGTAGGTGTCTTTGTTTGCGCAGTATTTTCAATTTTGACATTTTTCGGTCAAATCGTTGTTGTCTGTCAGTCATATAATGCAGGTATAGGGGGTCCACCTCAAAGAGCATACACAGAAAAGTGCAAATTAAACATGATTTAATGACTCGTAAATGTAAGTACACAATGATGGCCTAAGACACGAAATGAGCGGTTTGTGTAAGAAAACGAACAGTATTTATATCATTTTTACCTCGTGTAACCACAGCCACGTCCAAGTGATCTGAATCAGTTATCCAATGTCCAACTGAACCATGTCCAACGTTCCACCGGAAGTGATCTCTCACTCATGTACGTCACTCATTGTTTACTCAGAGATTTCGAATATTTTACCTTTCACTGTGAAGATCTAAACATATTTAGATATACAGGAAATCGCAATGGAAGACGGTTTAGTGAAAGGTAAAACTTCCGAAATCTCTGTGTAAACAATGAGTGACGTAGACTCGCGAGAGATCACTTCCGACAGAGCGTTGGACATGGTTCAGTTGGACAACTGATCCAGATCACTTGGATGTGGCTGTGTTAACAAGAGGTAAAAAACGATATAAATACTGTTCGTTTTCTCACACAAACCGCTCGTTTCGTGTCTTAGGCCATCAATGTGTACTTACATGTACGAGTCATAAAATCATGTTTAATTTGGACTTCTCTGTGCATGCTCTTTGAGGTGGACCCCCTAAACCTGCATTATATGACTGACAGACAAAACCGGTTTGACCGAAAAATGTCAAAATTGAAAATACTGTGGAAACAAAGACACCCACACCCACACCTTTGAGGTAAGATAAAACATACCAAAAATTAATTTCAAAGTGAACTATCCTTTTAAGACATTTTGGGGTTGATACAATCCTGCAAGGGTTGTATAAAATCTTCAAGCTAGTTATATATGTTGTATATTTTGAACAGACATGCATTAACAATATCGTGGATAGTGACAATATGTATTCAGCTTCACAATCATCAATATTTTTATTCTGGCGTCACCATTGTCCTGTGCATTGGGTTTCCAGCACTAAGTCCAAGCCTATTTATTTAGCATTTTAATCAACAGTATGGTTTTTTTTTTTCCTTTTACTATATATCTTGATATCGTGAGTTCGGTCAGTATATCTTGATATGTATGGAATCGTGACATGGAGGTATCATTACACCCCTATTCAACGGCTGGATTCAAAAGTTGTGATGGATCTGAAGGATTTGTTTTTGAAGATATGCGGGCCTGGAGTTCATCTCCGCTCAGCAGGATAGAGAGCTGTGCATCTTCCTTTCATAATGTTTTCATGGACTGATGTTTTCCTTTTAAATATTTTCAGAAATGTGCAGCTGATTATTTTAGGTCACTTTTCGGGTGTGGTGGACAGAATAGTGTTTATGGCAGTCATCTCACATTTACTCCAGTAAATAAGCCAATTTCTGTATTATATCTTAAAGTGTTACACTAAAAGCTGATACACATTTGGGGGGAGGGGTTCAAGATTTGTCTCTAGCTGAAATGAGAGCAGTGGTACTGATCTTCGAACCCTTTGAAAACCCAAATTGCACACACATGATGTATGTGTTAACCCTTTTAGACGTTGTTTAGATAATTCCACTAGTTGTCATACTTCAGTAATGTTTATGTACACAATCATAGCCATGTTGTTCCTGTAGCTGCTTAGTCACTGACAGCTAATTATTATCACTTGAAAATAAGCTGCCTGGACTATGTCAGTTGTTTGTTTTTATAATCAGAAGACTGTGACTGAAGTTCCTGTATATATATATATATATATATATATATATTTTTTTTTTTTTTTTTTGAAGTTTGGCTTCCTTCTTGATTGATTTTGTCGGAGTATGTGTGTAGTGTTATTGTCGTACCAATGCCAGCTATTCCACCCTCTCCCTCCATCAAAAGAACTGAATTGTTCCTCATTGCCCTTTCATTTCTCTTTCTCACACTTAAGTCGATGCAAATCTTGGAAAATGTACACTGCAAGAACAAATACACCTGGCCAGAGTTTCCAGTTACTAACACTTGATTTCTTTTCCTCCTTTCTTCACAGGTGAAAAAACTTGGCTTCAAGAGGACTGTGAGGACATCAGGATTTCTCACTGTCCTGCTGGGTAACAGACTTATGTTTATAAAATGAGATCTGTGGCTCTGTATCAGGTTAATATCCTTAACTCAAAGCTTAGAAATTAATTATTTTGTGTGTTGGCCGCCACGTTCCTTTGAAAATATGTTTTTGGGATAAAACATGATTTGTTTCTTTTGAAAATTATATCACTGGCTTCGTCTGAAAGCTAAAACAGCTGCCTCACTGTTTGCCAAAGACTTCACTGGAACCGATCTACCAACCCTTTGAAAAAACAAATTTCTCACATATGACGTATGTGTTAATATTTTTAGATGTTGGCTGCATCAGCTCATAATTCTTCAGTTACGTTTATGTACACAATCATAGCCATGTTTGTTCCTGTAGATGTATTAGCAGCTGACAGCTAATTATTATCACTTGAAAACAGCATACAGCACATCTAACATAAACGAGACCCAACAGCAGTGAACAGAAGATTTAAGATATGCTACTGCTGCATAGATAGATATACATTCATCCTGTTGCAGATCTAGACAGGTGGAGCTGGGGGAGGTGGAGGGTCTTAGCCCATTGCATTTTCCGTAATTGAATAACTTAAAGTGGTCCTATTATGGTTTTTCGAAAATTCCTTTTCATGCAGCATGTAATATGTTTGTGAATGTAAACGTTCTGCAAAGATGTAAAGTCGGAAGTGCACTATAAATGAAGTTAATGTCTCCCAAAAGAAAGAATCGACTCTGAACTGCCTTTACGAGTCGTTTTTAATTCAATTCCTACTGCTTTACTGTTCTACACCACTACAATATACATTTGCATAATGCCCGCCTATGTTGTACTTTGTACGTCCACAAACAACTTGACCAGCCCTCAAATGTCATTTTACTGATGACGGCTTCTCAAATCTCGGAGTTCAACGTGGGTGTAGCAATGTTCGGGAAGAACATGTTATGGGAAGAAGGGGGCGGGTACTGGCGGACATTCAAAGAGTTTGATACAATAAATTAAACAAATACGAAATGAAAGTAAAAGTGACTTGTTATATGTGACTGCTGTCACATTATAACAAAACACAACTTAAATCCAGGCCTGGACTCGTCCATGCGATTGAGGTTCGTGTTGAGTAAGTTTGGGTTGAATAAGTTCTTCCAATGTTTCGTCATCGCACTCGCGCGCGGATTGGTAAAATCAAGGCCATCTTTACTGTTTTTATCATGTGTACAATCGCTGAGGTTTATAAAGAAGCCACCGGACAGAGCTGACGTTATGTTAATGGGAAATTAGCTTCCAAAATGCGATGTGTGTGGTTGACCAATCACAACAGACTGGCCCATCTGGCCAATCAGAGCAGAGTAGGCCAATCACAACAGACTGGGCTATCTTGCCAATCAGAGCAGAGTAGATCAATCACAACAGACTGGGACATCTGGCCAATCAGAGCAGAGTAGACCAATCACATCAGACTGGCCCATCTGGCCAATCAGAGCAGAGTAGACCAATCACAACTGACTGAGCCATCTGGCCAATCAGAGCAGAGTAGGCCAATCACAACAGACTGGGCCTTCTGGCCAATCAGAGCAGAGTAGGCCAATCACAACAGACTGGGCCTTCTGGCCAATCAGAGCAGAGTAGGCCAATCACAACAGACTGGGCCATCTGACCAATGAGATCAGGGTAGGCCCTCCGAAAGGCCTACTCGTTTGAGGATCATTGGACAATGTGGTGATTTGTAATGTGTATATATAATAAGAAAAGAAAAAAAAACAGTTTTTTTGACTTTTGATGCATGTAAACCTGTTGTAGGAGACCTCAAAAACAAAACTAGGAGCCTTTAAAATAGTTGTTTAATGTTGTTGTTGTTGTTGTTGTTGTTGTTGTTTTTTGTGTAAAATCATTTGAGCATAACTTCAGTAGTTGAACTGAAAGAAGTTACATGACTTTGGAAATCATGTATTGTATTGGAGTAATTAGATCACCAGTGTTCTTATTTGATTAGTGGTCTATAAACAGTATTTATTGTATATCATAATAGTTTGTTTTAAATTGGCAGCATCCTAAAACGTACCTTGCCCCCGCAAGTTTAAATTGGTATTTAGATCACATGTGGACTCAGACTTTTAAATGGCACTGTATATAAATGCATGTATTTAGATGCACGGAGAGATGTTTGGGCGTGTGTGTGTTTATGTCTGACTCTGGGTAAATGGACTGTTTGGTCAGTGCTGTCTTTCCCATTAGCTATAATAAACTCACTCTGAAATGCATTCAGCTTTGCCCGTAATGACATTTACTGGCATAAACACGAACTTAATGAGCCATGTGCTCTGTTGAGAAGACTTTCAAACAGTTATCGCTGCCATTTCATATCATCATAAAAACACATTATGAGGTGTAGTGGGGAGCCATAATTATTAAAAAAATACAAAAGTAATATTTAGGAAAATTGTTTTGCAGTGGGCTTGTATATTTCGTGCATTTCCTTTCATTTTATAACTTATTATAGTTTGAAATTGAGTAGTCTCACAAAAAAAAAAAAGCTAATGTTTTATGCATTGTTCTGTTTCTATAAAGGCACAATCTTCATTCAGTTTTGAAGGATATGGTTAAGGATAACTGGTCTTTTAGGAGTTGTGTGTAAGCGGAACGGCATGCTAATGTAACTCTTTAGAGTTGCCTTTACATAAGATTTTAGTATTACCAAAGGCACAATATCCCTGTCTATTAAATCACTCATCCAAAACCAGCTTTAAAAGCTGTATGATCAAAACAAATAGAGAATAATAAATAAAAATAATACATTTTACTAAATCAACTGCAAAGTTTCTTTTTTACTGAGAGCTTTTTCAGCAATTCAAGTCAATTTCAAAGCATGTTGGTTGTTGGATTTGGCGTTTTGCGCTCTGCCTGTAGACACACACCAACATCTGCTCTTCTCTGGGTGAAACTGCTCATGTTTCCTATTGCTATTTTTACTTATGCATCAGCACTTCTACTAAAAGAGGAAGCTACTTGTTTCCATGGTATGACAAGCATTTGAAGAAAGCATTTCATCTTTTTCTTCAGGTTTTCTAAAGCGCCGCTACTGCTGGTGTCTCTGGACGGATTCAGGGCAGGATACATGGAGGCGTACAGCAGCCTGCTTCCTGTCATCAGCAAACTCAGTATGTCACATTAACTCTGTCTGACCCCGGCTACAGTCGTGCTCAAAAGTTTACACACAGCTAATGTTTATTATTTAAACAAAATAAGAAGGATCATACATAATGCATGTTATTTTTTTTAGTGAGTACTGTCCTGAATAAAATATTTTACATATAAAGATGTTTACATATAGTTCACCAGACAACCCCCGTTTAAAAGTTCTTTAAAGCTACACTGTGTAACTCTTTTAGTTTATTCTTAGCTAAAAACACTGGTAACACTTTAGAATACTGTATCTTACTTACTGCATAACTAATAAGGAATTAATGAAGAACTAATAGGTAATTCTTTATTAACACTTAAGTCACTACTGTTAACTACTAAGGAAGATGTGTTAACTAATCAGTATGTCATATAATTTTATGATTGTGTTAAGTATCAGTTAGTTAATCAATAGCTAATGAATTCTGTCATACCTCCTGAAGAACTACTATTAATTATCTATTAATTAAGGTTCGAGAAAAATAACGATGAAGTAACTACTAATTAACAGTAGTCAGTTTGTCATTCTTCAGCACTAATAAGAAAGAGAAGTGCAGACATTTACCTATAGGCTATGATCTGCAAATAAGCAAAAACATATCATGTATATTACACCTTATTATTATAAGGTTTTAGTAAGTTTACAGTAAGGTTACAGTAAGTTTGATTTGAGTCAGAAGTATGTAATTCTTTATTAATTACTAATGGGTTCCCTATATTGTCACTTTAGAATACTGTTCCAGGTTCTAAGTAATTCCTGAAGGACTATCTAATAATTATTTATTAATTACTAATAAGTTCCTTATATTTTCACTTTAGAAGACTGTTTCAGGTTATAAGTAGCCTAATTCCTAGATAATTATTTGATAATTCTTTATTAATTACTAATGGGTTCCCTGTATTTTCACTTTAGAATACTGTTCCAGCTTCTAAGTAATTCCTGCAGAATTATTTGTTACTTATTTATTAATTACTAATAAGTTCCCTATATTTTCAGTTTCCCTCAGTCGTTGCCTCAAATTCATGAATTTACTCAGTGGCATTCTGCTGAGGAAAACAGACACACACAGTACTGGATATAAAATATACAAATAATTTGAGGTTAGTTTTGTATGACTGTTCAGTAGTTGCTTCTTAGTTATTTTTCTTGAACCTTAATTAGTAGATAATCAGTAGTAGTTCTTCAGGAGGTATGACAGAATTCATTAGCTATTGATTAACTAACTGATACTTAACACAATCATAAAATTATATTACATACTAATTAGTTAACACATCTTCCTTAGAAGTTAACAGTAGTGAGGAAGTAGTTAATGAAGAATTACCTATTAGTTCGTCAATAATTCCTTATTAATTCTGCAGTAAGTAAGATACAGTATTCTAAAGTGTTACCAAAACACTTAGTTCTTTCAATAATATATGCGCTCATTAATGTATATTTACTTCGTTCAAGTAATAAAGTATTCTCGTGAGTGTATAATATGCCATTGAAAATACATACGGGTAAGGGGTTCTAATGTCGGTCGCCATGTTGCCCCTCCATCTTGAAAGTACATTAGCCAAAGAGGGACATACCCGTTAATTCAAGCTTCGCCTTTCGCGTTTACGTTTGAGTTAACACTCATGGACGAGGTCGAACTGGAAGCCACGTTAATCTTGGACTGCATTGGCCACCGTAGGAGTTAAAACGAAATCGGAATTGAGAGGAACAGGATGGTCATATACCTTTTTACCACTAGATGGGGGTAAAAATCACACTATTAAAGTGTCGCTTTAACCCTCCTATTATCCTTGGGGTCAATTTGACCCCATTCAATGTTTAACGTCTGTAAAAACATAATTTTATTTATTTATTTTTTTGCTTCAAATTTAATGACTTTTCCTAATTTAGTGGGGACAACTCTGTAAACATAAAATTAACCTGCTAATATTTTTTCAAAGTCCTGTACAAATTTTGTAGCATCGGTGTTCCTTGGGGTCAATTTGACCCCAGGCTCTTTTAGCTGTATAATAAAACAGAAGAAATATTAAAATGTCACACATATTTGTTTTGGTTGTTATATTGAGGTCATTATAACATGTTATAATTTGAATTTATAATGTTCAATGTAATTTTACTTAATCAATATCATTTTCAAAAAACGTCCCTCTGTTTTAGGGCTCTAACCAAACATAACCATATCTGTAGTATTGCGAGAACTACTAGTAGTTCACATGACATGTGACATAATTCTCAAGAGAACTAATAATTCTTTCCTGTGCATTTGGGAGGGGAAAACATCATTTTTGTGAGAACTTTGATGTTTCCCGTGCCATGGGGGAGGAGAAAACATAATTTTTGTGAGATTGACCCCAAACATAACTCGTGTTACTATCCTTGATAAAATAAATAGTTTTTTCTTTCCAAATGTTATAGATTACAAAAATCTATACTTAGAAATAGTATAAAACAAACAAAACACCAGATGTATTTATAATTTTCCAATTTTATGTTGATTTGTAAATTTGTCCATAGTCGGGCAATGGGTATTCTGGATGTGTAAGGGGTAAGGTGGAGTTAGGTGGGGTTAGGTGGGGTGGGGAGGGGGGTGGGTGGGTGGATGTCAACTTAAAATGTTACTTAAGTAGTCAACAAAGACATAAATTAACTGAGACAAACCTTTGTAAAAAAAAAATAAACATATTGTGGAGGTTTAAATTAAACCCCAGAGGTCAAATTGACCCCAGAGGGTAAAAAGTGTTATCAGATTTGAGGGTAACAGGAGGGTTAATAGTGTATTGTCCGGAAGGACAATACATCTGTGATTTCATACATAAATCGCCAGGCCTGTGTCAGATGTAATTTTTTTGGAACGGGGTATCTATTTTTATAAATTCATCTTTTTTTTTTCTACGGGGTGTAGATGTACTAGATGTAAATATCTTTTGTGTAAAATATCTTATTCAGGACAATACTAAATAAAAACTAACATGCATTTTTGTATGGTCCCTCTTATTTTGATAAAATTATTAACATTTTGCAGATTCTGCAAGCTGTAAGTAAACTTTTGAGCACAACTGTATATTATCTTATATCATATCTCAAACATCTACTGAACATTGTGGTAATAAAAACATTACAGTACTTATCATTTTCATCCAATTAATCCACAATTTTGGCACAAATAACTCAATTGGTCTATTAAAACCAACAGAAACATCTTCACATGGATAAATTGTCATACTGTGCTGTGGTTAATCTAAACCAGTGGTTCTCAACTCGTTTTAACTCCAAGGACCCCCATTGTCCACAACAACATTCCCCATTCCCAATGTCCCCATGTAGACCATTTTTTAGTGTTGTTTATTAGGCTTATTAGGCTACCTCACATAGTGTGTGTCTTATTTTAAATCATATTAAGTCATGTTAAAACCCCTTTGGAAGTTTGAGGACCCCCTGGTTGATAACCACTGGTTTACATGAACTAGTACACCCGTGTTTGAGGTAATGCCATGGTTTGTTTCCTCAGAGAAATGTGGAACCTCCACGCCATACATGCGACCTGCGTATCCCACTAAGACCTTCCCAAACCATTACACTATAGTGACAGTAAGTGACAGGTAGACATTAATCCACAATTTTTCTTGAAGAACTTTATGCATCAAAATGTAATGACGGTTCTTATTGCTTTCTGTAGTAGATATTATATATGTTTGATTTGAATCACTTTCCTATCATGACTATCAAGTTACTGTCAGTTCTGTTGGTTGCTTACAGACCAGACAAGTTCATTTTATTTGCTCATCCTGATTTGTAATGAGTGAAATACGGCTTTTTTAATGAAGCATTTTTCGTTTGCAGGGTCTATATCCAGAATCACATGGAATTGTGGACAATAAGATGTATGATGTCACCCGTAACGCCTCTTTCAGTTTGAAAGCCGATGAGAAATTCCACCCCTCGTGGTACCAGGGTGAACCAGTGAGTATATGCACACAGATAAAACTGAAAAATAGATAGGCACGGATTTAACTCTATACATAAAGCTGAATATATTTTATATCCAACATTATTTGTATACGTTGCTGGGTAGTAACTGATTATATGTCATCTGGAGTATGTAATCAGATTCCAAAAATGAGGTATTTGCAATTAGATTATTAACCTCTGGTTTCACAGACAATGCCCTAGTCTCATAATAAAATGCATGTTTGTGATAAATGTTGAGATATTGTTAAGATATGTCAGAGCTATGGCTCTGATATATCTTAAAATATGTCAGAGCCGTTGTTTTGTCTCAAGATTCACACTATTTATGTTTCTTTTCCAAGGAACGTTTATAAAAGCCACTTAAATGTCCTAATTGAACTAAGGCCTAATCCTGGTTTATTCTAAGCCCTGTCTGTGAAACCAGGCCATTATGCTATAAAATGCTCATAATCAGACTACAGTTACATTTTTATTGATTACTTTATTTATTAATATTCACAAAATGATAGGAAATTATTCATCAATTATTGATTCACCTTTCTAAAACAGCTTATGCTTATGTATTCGGGAAGTCTTCCAGCTTTGTGAACTTGCAAGAGTTAGAGGCCACACAGCATAACAAATAAAAAATTTCATTTTTGCATTATTTTAATCGTTTTAAAATGTTACATTTTTATAGTTTAATTAATTATTATCCTTTCATCAACTTACATGCTCTGCAGTTCCTCCGCAAACCCCAGTTTTGGGACCCTGGCATAATGTGATGTTTAATGCACTTCATTTTGTTAATGACACATTTTCAACAACTCTGTTTTATTATATCACTATAGTACACTTTTATCCTATTAAAATCTATGTGATAAACATGTTAAGGCTAAAAGAAAGGTCAAAAGTAATCTAAAAGTAATCAAAAAAGTAGTCAGATAATATTGTGCATTATCAGTGTTGGGTGTAACTAATTACTAAGTAATTGGTTACTGTAATTTAATTACTTTTCCTTTGAAAATGTAAAGTAAGGGATTACTCTTCATTTATCTGTAATTTAATTACAGTTACTTCTGATGTAATTGAGGTAAATACTGTGTACAGATCAATCCGATCTCATAGCGATTCGTATGCATTTTATGAGGTGTCTAAATCGTATGACCACACTCGTACAAATTCGTATGAATTATTGTACAAATAAAATATGTATGAAAAAAGTGTGAAATGTCATGAGATCAGACATAAAACAATAGTGGGTTTAACATCAAAATGTATTGTCTGATGTTAAAAAGTATGTTTTTATAATGTAACCTTCTCCACCTTGGTCAGTTTAAGGATAATTCATGCAATTTATAGTATTTATTTGAAAGAATTAAAACAGATTCATGTCTATCCTTGTATTATTCAGCTGGTTGAGATTGATACATGGGATTTTTAAAGTAATTAGTAATTAAAAGTAATTAAATACTTTTTAGAGAGAGTAATTAGTACAGTAATCTAATTACACTGTTAAAGAGGTAATTAGTAACTAGTAATTAATTACTTTTTTAGAGTAACTTACCCAACACTGTGCATTATGCCGTTTTATTACAGTCGAAGTAGATTGGTCTCTCATAGTCGATAGTACCAATCGGTACGCCTGATTACGTCAAACGTGACCAAACTGAAAGGGAACCCAATGCAAAATAATAGCGCTTTTCCACTGCATGATACGGTACGGTATGGCTCGCTTTAAATGGTACCTGGTTTGTTGAGGTTCCAAGCGTACCGTAACCAGTACTGAAATATGACGTGAAACACTGAAGATCACTGATTGGTCAGACAGAATCGACATCTACCAGCGTCATTGTATTTGCGGCCAATAGACGTCGACACGGGAAACCAAACCCGGTACTGAGCCGTACCGAGCAGTGGAAAAGTGCCATAAGGATTTCAGTTGTGGGTACGTCACAATTGGGCTTGGCCTGTGACCATCCTAATTCTCCAATAGCACATCCTTTCAAATTCCTGTTTCATGACCCATAATTGAGCCTCGGTAGGCACTGCTTGAAGAGTCCTGATGTTCTTTTCACTGTTACAAAGTGATCACACTCAAGATACAAAGTGAAACTTTCTTAAAGCTCTTGAGGCAGAGATGATCCAAATGATCCTGTATGAGTGTGTGGGATAAGAGGAAAGTCACACCCATCCCCTGTTACCTCATCATCATCATTATCTTAAGAGTTCACCAAGATAGCTGTTTGAGGGTAATGAAGGGTGGAGCACAGATGTGAAAGCAAACATGAAGCAAATGGTAAAAAAAAAACGAAAAACATCCTGGTTGCTTCCGGCCAGAGCTTCCTTTAACTCTTCACTGGGAACTCTTCGTTTTTGTGCTGGACTTTCAGCTACGCGCCTTTGTTTTGCCCCGTCCATGGTGCTGAAATGTGTACAATGTGAGGGGTTCTACAGGAGATTTGCTTGATCAGTGGCAGAAGTGTTGCCATTTGAGACTAAATAACTAATGGTGTCCAATGTTCACATTCAGTGGTAGCCTGTGTTACCTTGAAGACTGGGTTAGAATCCATCTTATATGTTGCCTTGTACAGTAATTACATAATACAATATAATTACCCGACTATATAACTGCGAGACTACTATATAATTGATTTTTTTTTCCCCTCCCATGTCATATTTCTGTTCCATCACCATGTTTCTTTAGGGGCTGTTTCCTTTACGAACAGTATTCGGCTTCGGAGACATCCAGTAGCGACCATTTTTAGTTTTTACTACTTGAACTGTGAATGAATGAAGCTGCATTTCCAGTCCCTAAAACTAAAACCATAAAAACATTTTCATTACTTGGAAAAAAAAAAAAAAAGAAAATTTAAAAATTTAATTAAAATTAAATTTTTGTTATTTTATTATAAAGTTTATTAAAATTGTTGTTCAAAATGTTAACGAAAGCTATATTATATCACTTATATTAAAAACACTGCCTCAACATGAATCTTAAGTTAATTTACGAGTAACACTCACTGTAATGTTACTCTTGCTGCAAGTAGCTAATAATATGACATCATTTGCCTCACTTTTTTTTTACTTTAAGTTGACTTTAATTTTTTTATTCTTAGAGGTGTTTTTTTTAATTATCTTTTCTGTGCTTTATCTTTGGTCAGCATTCTCATTTAGTTTTCCTGTGATTGTTTTTAGGTTTGGCTCACAGCGATGAGAAACAAACTAAAAACGTCAACTTTCTTCTGGCCTGGATCCGATGTGAAAGTCAACGGAAAATACCCAGATTTCTTTGTGAAGTATGACAGGTGGGTATTTACATTAATACCACATTGTTATTTACTGGATTTTAACGTTTTAAAAGCACAACACATTAGACTTGTGAGGACTGACTGTAATTCACGTACAGTAAAACACTCGGAATCTAGAGCCGCACTTCATATTTCAGTATATTTAAAAGCTTTTGAACCCTTTGAAGCTGGTTCATTCATTACACTCCATGAAGTCTTCTGATGAACTCAGGGCTAGAAGATATCAGGGTTTTTAGTAACAGCCATCAATTAGAAAATAATGTTCAGATAATTTAAATAATGGGCATCAAGATATGAACTATAATGGACTGCATTTATATTGTCCGCTTTCAACAGACCCATGGCCACCAAAGTGCTTTACATATTGCCTCACATTCACCCATTCATACACTGAAATATATAAATATATTAATATCTGTTTTCTGTTCTGAACTCTCCAAGAGCAAAGCTATACTGTTTTTCTTTTTGTTTTGTTTTTAAGGAACATTCCCTTTGAACAGAGGATTGCAAAAATCTTTGAATGGTTGCATTTACCTGAAGGAGAAAGGTAATGCGATGTGTTTCCATCATCTTTTGGTGATTTTGTTTTAAATTAGGCCAACTGGTTAAGTTTGTTCTGCATAGACTGTAAAAACATGCAATTCTTAGCATAAAGAGCTATTTCTGCCTTACTTAACCCTTAAACGTGTTTTTTGTTGACATGCAATTTTGTGTTTAGGTGATGATTTCAATCAAATCAGTTAATTTAGATGTCATTTGTAGTTTTGTTTTTCAGTGTGTATATTCTGTTTTAGGCCAGATTTTTACACCTTGTACTTTGAAGAGCCTGATGCTGCGGGTCATCGACATGGACCAATGAGCAGCCAGGTACACTGAAGACAAACCACATGTGCAAAACATTTATGAACTTCAATTTCTTCCATTTATTTTGGGGGAAAATGTCTGATTTAGGATATGAAACATTAAATGAACACAGTCATTGTTACTTTTTTTGCAATGATTGATATAACATCAATGTTTGTCTCTCTTGACTGCAAAGAAAAAAAAAACATAAAAGGCAGCATTTTATGTAATTTGGTGTTAGCACTCTTAAACACTGTAGATAATTGGCATGCTAGTGAAATGTTTTCATTCAAAATTGTGATTGATGTTTTGTTTCAGGTAATTGAGGCTTTGCTGAATGTTGACAAACTTATTGGGCAGTTGATGGATGGCCTCAAGCAAAGACATTTGGACAAATGTGTCAACCTGGTTCTGCTGTCTGACCACGGTAAGTACTGTGATAGTTTATTGTGTTTATCATGCATAAATTGCATTTTGTGTTTTTGTGTGTGTTTGTATATTAACAAACAGTTATGCTAATAGTTATCACTGGCTGTAATTTGTGAGCAAGTTTAGCCATCTGGTAACACTTTATTTTGTTGATCCCATTTAGTCATTCTGTTATACGTTTGACATAACTCTCATCAGAGAGTTAAGGGGGTTTCACACTGGAGGAACATTTACATAGTTCCTATAACTATTGGCAGAAGTAAGTTTGGCTTTTTGGCGTGTTCACACCAGAGGAACTGGGAACGAGTTTAATTATAGGAATGGCTTTTGGGGGGACTAAATTAGCTCCGACTTCAGAGTAGGGTCTAAACCAGCACAACCTGCACTACCAGTGACGTAAGTCTATGTTGATTGGCTGAACACATGCCATACGAAACAGCACCCACCATTTTTAAAAAGCCATGTAAATACACAGTTTTCATATCTTTATGCCACAAAACGTCTCGGGTTACGTATGTAACCATTGTTCCCTTAGAAAGGGAATGAGACACTGCGTCAATGACGTCACTATGGGAACGTCCGACAACATAGCACGTCTGAATTTATAAATGAAATCTAATCCAATCCTATTGCCGTTGCGTGATGTCGTAGCATGTGACGGCATATACGGATGTGTGCAAATGCACGGCGGCACACAGAAAAGCCAGCTTTGCTATAAAGCAAGTCGTTCCAGGCGGGGTGAGGCGCGGCGAACCGACGTAGTGTCTCGTTCCCTGTACATACGTAACCCGAGACGTTCCCTTTCGAGGGAATTCGAACTGTGTCGATGACGACTGTGTATACGAGACCCACTATGCCACAATGAACCCACCTGTCCCAGTGTGAAGCTGTCTCCAGGCACAACTAGGACGAGAGCACTCATGCGCTGGGTGTGGATGGAAAATCCAGACTGTAAAATCTCATGAATGTGTATGGAGTGGCCCAGCCAGCCGCTTCACATATATTATGGATAGGTGCACCTGACAGGAGGGCTTTTTGTAGGATGCCATGCCTCTAGTAGAGTGAGCCCTCACGGCCATAGGTGAAGGGAAATTGCGCACCTGATAGGCCCGGGAAATAGTCTGAACGATCCAGTTCAGTTCAGGATCTCCTCAGTACCTGGAGCTTGCTCCTCGGAGCATTTACGTCCGGAGGTCTTTACAGTGGAGGAACGCGGACCAGTTGCTGGTGTGTTTCGTGTTCCCCAGGAAAGGGCTCCCCGCCTCCAAGCAAACCATCAGCAACTGGTACGTTTTGGTAAATACCTGAAAATTGTTTGTGCCTGTGTCCAAATATATATTGACCTGACTTTATATAGCAGCTCTGGAGAAAACCGTGATGTCATTGATTAGCTCAGTTCAGTTCTCATATAATGGTGTCAATACTGGCAGATCAGTAATATTGTTGAATATTAAATGTGCCCAACTAAACAAGCCATAAGCCAAAGGCGACAGTGGTAAGGAACCAAAACTCATCAGGTGGCAGAATTGGGAAAATGATTTTGGGAGAAACCAGGCTTAGTTGGGGTTTTAGGTCAGAAGTCAGATTGGATCAGAACATTCAGAATATTTTTCGAGTTCCATCTGGTTGAAGATCGGAGTCATCACCCCAGTATGGAGACGAGTTTGTTGAGGATCACTGTCGATGAGGCCTTCTCAGGCGAGAGTCTAGTCAACACAATCTCTGCTGACACTTCAGGGATGTGTTGTGGTCATGTCTAGGTGCAGGTCCTCCATCAGGTCTGGATACGGCCTGGATCCAGCTGACTTCAGTAAACCTCGGGATAAACAGGAAGACCAACATTAGCGAAGATGCTATTCTTCTTATGATGTAAAGAGGACATTGAGTGTTATAGGAAGTGTTTCCGGCTGACCTAGTTTATGCTGCCTAATAATCCTTTAACTGATTTGAATAATAGAAATGTATAATGTTCTATGTGTATGCCAGGTTGAAGAGATTTATAGTCTAGATTTAAACTGACAGAGTGTGTCTGCTTCTCGAAAAATGCTAGACTGTTCCAAAGTTCAGGTGCTAAATAGAAAAAGGATCTACCGGCAGCAGTTGATATTGAAATTCTAGGTATTATCAACTAGACAGATTTTTGAGATCACAGTAGACGTGAAGGACTATAATGCGCTAAGAGCTCGCTCAAGTACTGGGGAGCTAAACCATTTAATGCTTTGTAAGTAATCAGCAATATTTTAAAAATGTATTCGATATTTAATAGGTACAGTGTACTGTAGCCAATGCAGTGTTGAACCGGGCTAATATGGTCATACTTCCTGGTTCTAGTAAGCCGTTTTGGACCAACTGGACTTTGTTTATTAAACGTGCAGGGCAACCACCCATAAGAGCATTACAGTTGTCTAGCCTTGAGGTCATGAACGCATGAACTAACTGTTCCGCATTTGTCATTGAGAGCATATGTTGTAATTTACAGATGCTAAAAAAAATGGCTTTCAAAAATCACTCCTATATGCGTACCGTTAATTTTGTGAATTTCGTCGGGGCGCGAAGAAATATAGAGCTATATTTCGAAATATAGAGTATCATCAGCATAACAGTGAAAACTAATCCAATGCTTCCTAATGATATTTGGTAAGGATAGTATGTAAAGAGTGAAAAGCAACGGTCCTAGCACTGAGCCTTGTGGTACACCATACTGAACTTGAGATCGAAATGACATCTCTTCATTAACTGCTACAAACAGATAACGGTCAGGTAATATGATTTAAACCATGCTAGTGCAATATTCCACTAATGACGCCAACTTAATTTTTGAGTCTGTTCAAAAGAATGTTGTGGTCGATAGTGTCCAATGCATCACTAAGATCCAGTAACACTAACAGAGAACTTTATCTAAAATTAAATTGCAAACAGAAAAAAATAAAGCTAATAGTACCTCAATGATGCTATAATATCACTGGTTCCCACCTAACTGGGTGGGCACAGAAGTTATCAAAGCAGTGACATCTGTTTGACGTGTGTCTCCATTTGAGATTGGGGCAAATTAAAGGCGTGTGGGATTGCACGTGTCTCCTGCCCTTCAAGTACGCCACGAGGCTTGCTAGCATGCTAATTTTGACTCTTGTGTTTTTCATTTTCCCTTTTTGGTTGGAGTGATTGTGAATGCATATTGAGGTTGTATATTTTTATGTGCTGCTCTTCAGTTGCATCACTGGTGTTTAATTAGTACTCGCTCAAGAATATAATGAGAGAAGTGGTGGTTTTGCTGTAAGCCTTTACTGTCAGTGAATTAGACGCTTACTTTGACACTAAAGTGAGAGAGAAAAAGAGTTGAATGTTATAATACTTGAGTGAATACATTAAGTTTGGCAAAATGTTTTATAACAATAATTCTCCCATAACTTTACTGTATTTACTCACACTTTCTTTTTGTGATTTGCCTTGACCTGGGGGTGAATAAATCATGAATTAATGAACCAAATTTAATTGCAACCTGTGAAATCTAAGTTCATTTTGAATGATTCTGTCCATCTCTGTGTCTATAAAACATGCAGGGATGGAAGAAGCATCGTGTAAGAAAGCTGCATACGTCTCCGATTATCTGGATAACACTGATGACATCACTGTCATCCAGGGCCCTGCGGCGAGAGTCCGGCCCAGACGTTTGCCTGATGAGTTCTTCTCCTGTAAGCTGATAGATTTCTCATACCACATGTTTACCACATCCTTGCTGTTTTGAGTGTTTCTTCAACTAATTACTTTGTTGCAGCAGTTGATTATTAATTTTTAATTACATCTTGCAGGTTTGCAGTATAAAGGTCACAATATAACTTATTCATTATATTTTGCTATTTTTCATATTCCACATGACTTAATTAAAAACTATGATAATCTAAATACATTATATAATCATAAATAACTTGTATAACATTATATAATTTTTATATAAAGTGTTTTTCATTTTACACAATTTGCGAGTTGTGGTGTAATTTCCAATATGACCAACAATTTTGTCCCTAATAAAGTTTTAGCAATTTTTAACACTATACTGTATAAGTTGGTGTTGTTTACCAGTGTCATCAAAGAACCTGAAAGAAATAAAAACAAAAACAACAATCTGCAAGAATGCATTAAATTGATCTGACGCGACAGTAAAAAAAAAAAAACAACAAAAAAACATTTCATTAAAGTATCCTGAAAAAAAAAAAATCACATTTTCTACAACAATTATTTAGCAGAACATCTGTTTTCAACATGGGTGGTAATAATTGTAAAGAATCTCGGCTTAAGTTTATAGCTCAATTTGAATTCAGGGGAAAAATATTCCAAAATCAATGATCTGGATCAGCAACTTATAGAATATTCGTTAAACCGAGTTTCTCACATGAATTAAATCACCCAACGAGGGGTGTGTCACAACACACGCCTGCTTCAGGTATATATGACGAAATTAAACACAACGAATTATGATTAATTTGGAACATATATTTCCCACAGATCGGGGCTGTTCTTTAAAACAACAAGGATTACACAGTTTTCTCAGTCAGCGCGCCAGCGTGCGGATCTGTAAAACTATCAATCACTTGATCTGTTTAGCTTAATTTTCTGACAATGTTTTGTGCACTCAACAAAATCAGATTGTAGCGTTAGGATCTAATATTAAAGAGGCTTTGTTATGTGATTAATACAAACAATGGCAAAGAATGTATAAATGAGTTTAATAAAAACACACGACTAAGTTACACTACAAAAATCACACGATATATGTATGTACACAAAATGAAAGTGAAACTAAAAAGGAAACAAGGGAAAATGGGAATACAAAGAGAAGTACAGTTACTAGCACAGCTTTAAACCTTCAGAGACAACCACAGGATTATATCTTGAGTTTCAAATTTGATGGAACAAATTGCTATTCAGACCTTTGTATGCTGGAAGCGTGCGGTTGTCCGTGAGGCTGGAGACAGGTTCCTTTGTTCTCCCCACGTGGGTGTGCGTCGCGGGAGTTCAAAACGAGTTCGTGCTGGATGGTGTCTTCTTGTTGGAGAGGACACACGTACGAACTGTAACTGGCTATTCGCAAAAGTAAACGAAGTAAAAATAACGAAAACTGATAACTTTAAAAAGCTTCAGAAGACGCCGAGAGTGTCCAAGGAATTCCGGAAAGAGTTCAAGAGTCTAAGCTTAAGAGTAAGAACAATAGCAATCAGGTAAGAGAGCTAAGAAATTAGGAGACATAAGAGTTAAGATACAATAAGAGAGCGATGATTCCGTGGCGAGAGTTTTTCAAGGGTGTTTTGGGACCCCCCTAACCCTCGGATGGCCAATGAGCGTCACACAACTGAAGGAGCGCGCGCCCACTTGATTAACATATCACGTTGTTAATCTTGGTTCTTAAGACAAAGGAAAAGTTCTGCTAACTTTGAAAACAAACTTATACATAATGGTATACATTTCACGATATCGATATACAGTTTAAAAGACAGATCATGCTATGAGGATTACAAAGACATCAAACACATTGGACTATTTTGACAGCATTATTGAATTACATGTTTAAAGCATTGTATTACAGTTATCTAAACTTCTTTGACACGCGTGAGTCCATTCGAAGCTGAAATAGTGAATTACAGTTCTTTTACATGTATTTCGGCATACAAGATAATTTTGGTAACTCTTTTACAAGCTTTCAGAGATGTCCGTGTTTGTGTGCGTGCAGGAATGTTCAGCGTGCGGACGCGTTAATGTGTGTGTGTTGCATGTAGGTGTGGGTCAGCGGGTCGCACGTATATTGCGATAGAACAAACGAAGTCTGGCTTGTATCCAGAGTTCCCTCGCTTTTGGAGGTGTCAAAGGATCAAAGAGGAGAGAGAGTTAATCTGATCGCGATCAGTTTAACTGGCGTTATTGGCGAGGGATGTTTGCCCCGTGATGTCTCCGTGTTCGTCCTAAATCACACTTAGTCAGGTAACTCCAGACACTCGGGCGCCTGACTGCAGTAAAAGTCAAAGTTGAATTAAAACACATATGCGTAGGAATGTGTTAAAAGGGTCTCTGCCAACCACGCTCTGAGTAATTGCATGCAAACTGGTTAATGATGTCCGACCCAGAATCTCTACATTCCCCCCTGATTGGAAGATGACGTCCCTGCGGAGACGTCCTCTGCCGATCACGCCATGGGAGGATGGAAGGTGAATCATGAAGTTGTTAGCAGGGGATCATCAGGGCTGGGGGCTTAACTCAATGAGGTCGCTGGCAACTTCCAGCGCAGGAGCTTCTCTTCGAGGGTTTCGGCGGAGCCTCCGGATACAGCTTTGGTGAGCTTGACGGTAGATGATCGCACCTCATTGAGTCTCCTGTATAGGATGAAGGCCAAGCCCAATGTTAAGAGGTGGCTGACTACCATGGAGATGCACAGCGCCGTGTCGGCTGCGCTCCAGGCTCGATGACAGGTGAGGTAGTCAAAGGAGGTTGTCGAGACAAAGCTTGCAGAGCAGAGTCAAGAGGAGCAATGTCAATTTACCTGTGACCCCCCTGTCTCAATTCCCAGTTCCAGTTCTGGACCCAGGGTGAAGTTGTGGTCCTTGAAGAAGGAGGGGATTTCCAGTTCGGATTCATATTCACTGCTCGGGAGATGATACAATGCCAGATCATCGACGTGGAGGATGGCACCTTTAGGTACTTGAATCCACATGCTCTGGTTGAGCAGGCTGACCCGAG
>NW_024121432.1:32439701-32503481 GCF_016745375.1 Pimephales promelas | reverse complement strand
AGGTTATCACATGCTTGAAACAACTTTGGTGTGTGACAGGCTTGCCGTTTGAGGTCTTAAAGCCATTTGTTTCCAGCTTGGAAGGTGGCATGTGAAACTTAGTCTGCATAGTTCGAGTCTGTGCAAATCAGGAGTTCTCTGATGTTGTGGCCGAGGCTATTTGCAGAGTTATGAGAATGGCTGCCACTTCAGCATATTGTGATGACTGGGGTCCTAGCTTGAAGTGTTGCGGTGGGCAAGGCAGATCATTTACCCATAACACACCAGCACCTGCTTGACGAGCGCCCTCTTGGTTGTAGGAGCATCCGTCAACGTAGGCTGTTGGCATACCTTGGCACGCATTTTCCTCAAAGTACCTGTGACAGGTCTGTTGTTGTGGTTCTTCCACATGGGCTGTTGCAGGTGGGACATTGTCGGAGCAGTTTTGGCAGGCCGCCAGGCCGTTGCCAGGGCTGACTTGTGGTTTTGTGCATATCTTGCTTCAACATTGCGACCCTGGAGGGCCATTAACCACGTGGCGATGCGGGAGTTTGTGACCACACCATCACGGATGCGTTGGCTGTTGAGGAACATGACAGGCTGATGACAAGTCTCTACGATAACTTTCTGAGCTCCAATGTAGTTGGAGAATCTTTGTATGGCCCACACAGTGCAAAGCAACGCCTTTTCGCAGTCTGAGAATTTAGTCTCTGGTGGAAGAAGTGTCTTGCTGGCATACGCAACTACCCTTTTGTCTTGGTCATGTCGTTGGTACAGACCAGCGCTGAGACAGTGTTGGGAGAATCCAGCTTCCAAGTAGAATTCTCTGTGTGGGTCAGGGTAGGCCAGGCATGGAGCTGTACACAGGTGACGTTTCAACTCTTTCATGGCATTGTCTTGGACGGTTGTCCAGACAAACGGGCAGTCTTTTTCAGCAGGGCAGTTAAAGGCTTTGCAATGTCTGAATAGTTCTCTATGAACTGCCGTGAGTAATTGCACACCCCCAGGAAACTTCGAAGTTCAGAGACGTTGGTGGGGGTTTGATGTTTTGAACAGCTTGTATGCGACTTGTCTGTGGTTCGACGCCTTGTGACCCGATCAGTAGTCCCACGTAGTTAACCTTGGTTCGACACCATTGTCCTTTGTGGAGGGCGATCTTGGCACCTGCAGTTGTTAACTGGTTCAAAACATAGTCTATTTCTTTCAGGTGATCGGCTACTGTGGTACTTTTCATCAGCACGTCGTCCACATAGATGAGATTTCCTCTCATTCTCGCATCGGGGCATGCTTTGTTCAGGAAGATGTTGAACTCAGCAGGTGAGTTAGCATAGCCGAATGGACACCTGGTGAAAGTGAATTGTCTGTTGCCAAAAGTGAAAGCAAGCTTGTGCTGGTCGTCTGGATGTACTGGGATGGTCCAGAATCCAGAGGCCACGTCGAGCGTAGAGAAGATGGTGGCTCCTCTGATCTGGGGTATTTCTTGCTCCAGCTGGGTCATGGGCCATCGTGACAGAGGCACCTGTTGGTTCAGTTTCCTGTAGTCGATCGTTGGTCGCCACTTTCCGTTCGGTTTGATTACCGGCCAGATGGGAGCAGAATAGGTGCTGTTGCATGGACGAATTATACCTTTCTCAAGCATGGAGTCAATAATCTCTTGCACCGGTTCGTGTGACGCCAGTGGGATTTTGTATTGTCTCATATAGGTAGGGGGAGCTTGAGGGTGCGTTGGAATGCGCACGGTGTGAAGGTGGGTGAGACCACAGTCTAAAGAGTCTTTGGCAAATGACGCTTTGAATTTGTAAAGGACTTGTCTGAGTCTTTGTCGATCTGCATCGTCCTGGATAGCATCAGCGTCGGATAGGATTTGTTGAACTTGAGATTCAAATCCTGGATAGGGCTCTTCAGTAAGTGAGTCACCCGTTGAGTTGACGAGCGTAGGTGCAGAGGTTTCATCAGTCTCGCAGGCAGGCTGTTTGGAGACTGTGTAGACAGCGAGGTGTCGGTCCTCCGTCAGCTCCGTTCTGCATACTTGATCTTTGTCCATTGGCATGACTGAGGCAATGGAGATGATCTTGAAGGGGGCTGTGCGCAGTGTGTCGCCTGTGTACCCGTCGGGCATCATGGCGATCGGGAGGGGCCCGATAAATGGTAAAGTCAATTCAAAGTCAGGGAAATCATGGCTCACTAGCCATCCTAGCCGATAGGCTTTTGGGATTGTGATGTCCACTGCGATGCAATTGTTGAACAGGATGTAGACCGCACGCGATGACACTTCAGTGAGGGGCGTGGCTTCCAGTGTTAGTCCAAGTTCAATGCATTCAGGTGACTGTTGAAAGAAACCCAATGTGTGGTTTAGGGTTTGGCCACGTCGAATGTTGAGTCGAACAGCGACCCCTTTGGTGTAAGCAGGTACTACAGTGTCCTGTTCACTGATCAAGGTGCAGACCTCTGGGATGGTCTGGCCTGACATGAGGTTGTCAGTGTGTGTGGGAACAACAGCTGGCTGTAAAGTCACTGGGGCCCACAATACCTCGTTGATAATGTCCACATGTGCTTGGAGGCGAATCAGGATGTCCGCCCCAATGTAGACGTTGTGAGGCGGGTCCGGCAGGACCAGGAAGTAATGAGTGAGGCACCTGTTATTCCAGTTCAAGTTCAAAGCACAGATACCTTTTGCAGTCACCATGTTTGATGGACATGAGTTCAAAGGGAAGCGTGTGCGCTTGCTTGCAGAAGGAAGATCAGGTGTGACTTTAATTAGTTCAGTGAAAAGTGACAGGCTAATGGCAGAGTTGTCTGCCCATAGCGCGAGCACAATGTCTGTTGTGGGTATACCATTCAGCTGCAGGTCAGTGTTGACCTTGGGGCAGAAGGGCTCAGAGTCTTTGGGAGTTGGAAAGTGCAGAGGAGTGAACTTGAATCTCGCTCCAGTGGTGAGTCTGTGTCTCGGTGGCTGTCGGCGAAAGTTCCCGTGACCTTGGTGACCTGACAGTCTGGCTCAGTTGACCTGGGTGGCTGACAGGGGAGAGGTTCTCGCACTTGAGCCCAAATTTTCAGTTGTTTGAAGTCCATTAAGGGTTCAAAGCGATCTAAAAGATCTTTGCCGACGAGGAGAGGATATGTGTCCATAGGTGAAATGTACACAGGATGGATGAGACTCATGGGACCGATGGTCAGATGGATGGGAGCTATCTGTTCAAGCCGGATGTTAGTTTGGCTGTAAGACTGCACATTCAACCCACAGTTCTGAGAATTTAAAGTTCTGTTTTGCTTGTTAGCTTCAAATCTGAGTCTTTCAAAGAGTTCAGCTGAAATCAGAGTGAGGTCCGATCCCGTGTCGACCAGGGCTTCAAGCTTCACTTTATTTTCCAGCGTGATGGAGAGATACAGCTTGCGTGCTAGTCCTTTTTCGATCAGGTTCCCCAGGAGTTTTGGCGATGGGGTTTGTGTGGTGATCGATAAACAGTTAGGGTCAGTGTCTCGTGATTCGCTGTGGAGACACACAACCAAAACAGCACTTTCAGGTATCTCAGAGGTTTGTTCGCTGGTGTGAGGGATTGCGTTGTCCACTTCGGGATGTGTGGTGGGCAACAGCAAGGAGTGTGTATCGCTGTCACTCGGTGTTGTGACAGCTGGTTCAGCGGTCTGTGTCAGGAGAGCAGTGTTCGGGGAGCTTAATTCAATAGGAGGGCTGTCAGACAGGCTTTTAGTCCTCACCCTTAGTCACGAAGAATCTGGCCTATCCTCTTTGTCAGTTTTCTTGTGAAGAAGCTCTTTCAGAACTTTCAGGATCTCTGCGGTCTCTGACGTAGACTTACTGTTTGTCTTTGTGGCAGGCTCGGATTTGGACTTGGACTTGCTTGGGGCCTGCCGTGGAGTTTTCTGTTGCCGCTGCTCTGGGCTAGGCGTTCTTGCTGCTGGAGCTCGGCTGGTTCTTGACTGTTGGCTGGCTTCCCAGGTGGCTCCACCCCTTTGGTTGTGGGGAGGCCGTGGGTTGCCAAAGGACTCAGGGCGTCGGCTTTGCTGCTTGGGGCGTGCACCCTCACGGTTGCGTTGCCCTCTGCTGGCCTGAAACGTTCTGGAGTCGTTGTTAAACAGTCTGTTAGTGTGGTGCTGTTGGGCGCCCTCTAGTGCCAGCTCTGAGTGGTGATCAGTGATGGGGCAGATAGAGGGAGTTCTAACAGTCTTTTCAGAAACCATTTTCTGTTTGACAAAAGCTTTGTGGGCCAAATCTCGCAGTTGTTGGGTTGTCATGGTTTGAGGGCATGCCAGGACCCCTAAGTGATGGCTCACAGTGGGATGCAGATTTCGGAGGAACAAAGTTCGGAAGTTAAAGTCCTCTTCCATTCCGGGCTCGTTCCGTGCACCGAAGTAGGCTTGCCTGAGGCGAGCATAATAGGCCTGCGGAGTTTCCAGTCGTCCCTGCTTGAGGTTCATCGCGGTGATTAGTCCTTGATCAGTTTCTGGATCAGAGAATTCCCGGATGAAAGCTTGTCGCAGTTGCTGGTAATCCGTTTTGACAGCGTCTGGTTGACGATCCAGGAAGCTGCGTACGTCCCGACTGGACGTAATTCTGACCAGATACAACCTGTCCCACGGGGTGACATGGGGAACAGTGTTCAAATGAAAGTCAATGTCCTTCAGGTAGGCATGAACATCGTGGCCTCCTGCAGGGTTTGGTGTGAAGGTAGGGATGTTTCTTGCCAACTTGTCAAGTTCTTTGAAGCCCATGCCGTGGCGAGTGTCAGGGACTGACGGTGAGGCCCCCCCTTTTCCAGAGGGCGGGGACCCTGGCAGGCTGTCCGCAGATGTCTGAGACGGTGGACGTCCGTCCTCCATCACAGTTCTGGAGTCTTGACTGAAGTGTGCGGGTCGACTGGTCAGGGAAAACTTTGTAGTGTGCGTTTCCCTGACTCGGTCACTCTGCAGTTTATAGGAGTGTTTTAGTTCTTGGTGGACGGCGTCAAGCTCGTCTTTATAGAGATCTAGTTGTTGGGAAAGTTTATCAATTTCAGCTTGGGCTGTTTTCAAGTGTTTTTCACAGGCCTTAGCTTTAGCGTCTCTGTCTTTCAATTCAGCCTTGGCTCTGGTAAGGAGAGCGTCACCACGTTCCAGTTTTTCGGTGAGCGTCTCTCTGGCTTTCCTTTCATTTAAGTCCTTTTGGTCGGTGTCCAGACGGAGGTGTTCCAGGGCCTCTTGAAGTCTTTGCACTTCATTTTGCAGGTCTGGGTACTTTTCCTCCTCGTCGCGTAGTAGCTGGTCTAGACGACTCTGGGTTTCTGCTTGGTCGCGCCGGGCCTCCTCCGCTTGGAGCCGTAGAGTTGCCGTCTCCTGTTCCAGGTCGGTGGCAGTTCTCTCGTGAAGGCGGGCTTGTGCGACCAGCGTATGGGCCAGCTTTCCCACGATTCGGGCCCATTCTTTGTGGCTGTAGCTCTGCGTCGGGTCCTGCCTCATCAGCGTGTCCAGTTCGGCGTCCAGCTGTTCCTGGCTCCGGGGCTCAGCGTCGCTGTCCTCCTTGGGCAGGAACGCGGCGGTCATGGCGGTCAGCCATGTCTCAAGGCTGTCCCAATGGGCGGCCGGGTGGGGAGACTGGGACATACTGGCTTACTGTAGGCGAGAGGAGCACAACACACACAAAGACCAAATGCAAGTTTGTTCACAATTTAGGCGCTATCCCTTTGGTACGGACGATGCCGTTTACGGGAATTTTGGCTAACTGATGGAGACAGTTAGACGGTGAGAGAGACAAATTGTTTAGGTCAGCGCAGGGCCTAAATAGAGATTTGACAGGGCCGGAACCAGTGGGTCACTGCTGCCACTGACGGCTCGGCTGTCAGTCTGTTATTTAGCTTTCCTGGGGTGTCTCTGTAGGCTGTGTCTCTGGGTGACCTGAAAGGCACAGTTCACACAGAACAGAGAGCAGAAGAAAAACAGCAAGGTAAGAGAAAACTTAAATGGGGTTAGGCACTGGGACTAACGGGTCTGTCGATACAGAGAATGATTACAGTTGAGAAAGTGTTACGGGGACTAAGAAGGCTTGTGCCGGCTATGTGTGTTTTCTGAGGCACGGATGGGTAGCACTTAGACGACAAGGGAGAATATCTAATATTCTTGTGGCCTATGCTAAGTGAATGATCTGTATTTCTTTACCTTAATTCAGCTTGCCTGGGGTGACCCGAAATCACTCCTGAATGGAACCAATGGTGAGGAAAATTCCCCCGTCGCTCCAGACACTCAACTGAGGTGTCCGCGGGCCTTTCCTGTACATCTACCACGGTGCGCCCGCTCAAACAACTTCGACTTTTAACACGACCTGGCAATTCCGAGGATGTCACCTGCTTACGACACTGCAAAAAGGGTGAACTCACAGAACCCCCTTTTCAGGGTGGCCCCTTTTTAGGCCCCGGTTTGCGAGAACGTTCCGAAATTGCCTTGTGTCGCAGCGTGAGTGACCCCTCTTTGTGGAATTTACCAGATTGCTGATGTCTTGTTGCGTGCCGCACCAATGGACAGAGACAGGAGGGTCCGAGACTCACCCACAGCTAGCGCTGGTTACGCCGGTAGGAAAAATCCGTCCACTGGAGACCAACCAGGGATGAAGATCAGATCACCACACACAAGAGAATGTTTCCTGTAAAATACTGAAATGTGGCAGAAAAAGGGCTCTAAAATTAATTAAAGTTGACCTTGTTTAAACCAAATTGAGTATTTGTGGGGTATAAAATACAAAATCTTACTACCTAGGGGCAGAGAAGCAAACACAAAAAGGGAAGTATGACAATTTGTTAACTATCAGAATACCCTAGAGAGAGAGAGAGAGAGTCAGAGAGTGGGGCAGGAGACACAGGAGTACACAGGCGCAGTGGCGGGTTTGGGCCACCAGAGGGCGTGTTCTCTGTGGTCGGCCTGCTAGAAAAGACACACTTAATTGAAATTGCAATTCAAAGGTTTTAAATTAAATTCAAATAAGCGTGTGCAGAGATGTTACGTAATCCCTAAGGCAATGTGATAGGGTATCACAGGCTGAAGGGAAGAAAAGATAAAAAAGAAATCAAATACATGAAAGTAAAAAGTAATTAATTTTTTTTAAAAAAAAATTAATTAATCAAAAAAAATTATTAAAGAAAATTAATAAGCGTTATCAATTCACAAAACTAATAACAGTTATTGATCTATTGAAAACAAATCAACAAAAGTTATCAATTCCTTGAGACGAATTAACAAACCAATCAATTTATCAGAAAGGAGAGAAGTAAATTATTAATAAGACTTATTGATCTACCCGAGGGAGAAATCAATAACCTTATTTGGAGGGAAACGAAAATTAAGTGGAAATGCCCATAACACAATCCATGAGATTAAATGAGAATTTAATTCAGGTGTATCTTCTTACGTTTTCTCAAAACCAAATCTGAATGAGATTATGAAAATTAACGGATGGGTATCACTCTCAATGCCAATCAGCTTGTTGTAAGTTGACACAGAATGAGTCCTACTGAAAATAGACTGAAATCTCAAACAGAACGCGAGGAGAGGCGAGCGTCGCTGCGATCGCTTCAATTATGAAAGTTAACAATGACTGGGAAGGGAAATTCAGGAAAACAAGACCTATTCAACAAATGTCCACGCGATGGCACTATTTTGCTCACGTCGATGAAAAGGGTCTGGTGGTAATTTGAAACTCTGAGGCGCTAGGCTGCGCTCTAGCGTTGAGGAGTAGAATTACAATCAGAACCACTTCATTGTCCCTTCTGGGGCGCGCAAAATTTGAATGCATGCAATAAAATCCAGGCGGATTATTCTCGTGCTATTTTCACGGGTGCGTGAGGCAGAAATTATTTTACTGCGCTTACACGTACACTTATCACAGGAATTTACGTCTGTGGCTTACTCCAAACACATTAATCATTTAGCACTTAATGATTGATATGTTCTGCTTTAACATCTGGTTAGCTAAATCAAAAGTTAAAACTCGGAGTGTTTCGTTAACTAAACGAATTTAAATCAGGCCTCTGGCTATAGGAAGATTAAAGGAACATCGCTTTACTCTTTCCTCTTTCGTCCTGACAAAAGAATCTCGTTTTGAACAGGCGAGTCGAAAGAATATCTTTAACATGTACACGTCTGTACAGGTAAATATTACTTTCGTCACAAACTACAGTTTAACCTTAAACACTTAACAGTGAATATCAGTATTCTGAACTGCAATTTATTTTTAACAATTACCACGACTAAAACGTTAAGCACATTCAATCATGTAATTGCGGATTTGAGAGATACTGCAGATTCTCAATTTGCGGCGGCGCGCACTTGAGTCACGCGACGGCGCGCGGTCGTGTTTCTCAACCAAACAGCAAAGTATACAAAAATTGTCACTGCATTAATTTCACACACAACAAAGCTTAAAATATGCCTTTTGAATTCCTCCACCATAAAACTGTAAAGAATCTCGGCTTAAGTTTATAGCTCAATTTGAATTCAGGGGAAAAATATTCCAAAATCAATGATCTGGATCAGCAACTTATAGAATATTCGTTAAACCGAGTTTCTCACATGAATTAAATCACCCAACGAGGGGTGTGTCACAACACACGTCTGCTTCAGGTATATATGACGAAATTAAACACAACGAATTATGATTAATTTGGAACATATATTTTCCACAGATCGGGGCTGTTCTTTAAAACAACAAGGATTACACAGTTTTCTCAGTCAGCGCGCCAGCGTGCGGATCTGTAAAACTATCAATCACTTGATCTGTTTAGCTTAATTTTCTGACAATGTTTTGTGCACTCAACAAAATCAGATTGTAGCGTTAGGATCTAATATTAAAGAGGCTTTGTTATGTGATTAATACAAACAATGGCAAAGAATGTATAAATGAGTTTAATAAAAACACACGACTAAGTTACACTACAAAAATCACACGATATATGTATGTACACAAAATGAAAGTGAAACTAAAAAGGAAACAAGGGAAAATGGGAATACAAAGAGAAGTACAGTTACTAGCACAGCTTTAAACCTTCAGAGACAACCACAGGATTATATCTTGAGTTTCAAATTTGATGGAACAAATTGCTATTCAGACCTTTGTATGCTGGAAGCGTGCGGTTGTCCGTGAGGCTGGAGACAGGTTCCTTTGTTCTCCCACGTGGGTGTGCGTCGCGGGAGTTCAAAACGAGTTCGTGCTGGATGGTGTCTTCTTGACACACGTACGAACTTTAACTGGCTATTCGCAAAAGTAAACGAAGTAAAAATAACGAAAACTGATAACTTTAAAAAGCTTCAGAAGACGCCGAGAGTGTCCAAGGAATTCCGGAAAGAGTTCAAGAGTCTAAGCTTAAGAGTAAGAACAATAGCAATCAGGTAAGAGAGCTAAGAAATTAGGAGACATAAGAGTTAAGATACAATAAGAGAGCGATGATTCCGTGGCGAGAGTTTTTCAAGGGTGTTTTGGGACCCCCCCCCCTAACCCTCGGATGGCCAATGAGCGTCACACAACTGAAGGAGCGCGCGCCCACTTGATTAACATATCACGTTGTTAATCTTGGTTCTTAAGACAAAGGAAAAGTTCTGCTAACTTTGAAAACAAACTTATACATAATGGTATACATTTCACAATATCGATATACAGTTTAAAAGACAGATCATGCTATGAGGATTACAAAGACATCAAACACATTGGACTATTTTGACAGCATTATTGAATTACATGTTTAAAGCATTGTATTACAGTTATCTAAACTTCTTTGACACGCGTGAGTCCATTCGAAGCTGAAATAGTGAATTACAGTTCTTTTACATGTATTTCGGCATACAAGATAATTTTGGTAACTCTTTTACAAGCTTTCAGAGATGTCCGTGTTTGTGTGCGTGCAGGAATGTTCAGCGTGCGGACGCGTTAATGTGTGTGTGTTGCATGTAGGTGTGGGTCAGCGGGTCGCACGTATATTGCGATAGAACAAACGAAGTCTGGCTTGTATCCAGAGTTCCCTCGCTTTTGGAGGTGTCAAAGGATCAAAGAGGAGAGAGAGTTAATCTGATCGCGATCAGTTTAACTGGCGTTATTGGCGAGGGATGTTGCCCCGTGATGTCTCCGTGTTCGTCCTAAATCACACTTAGTCAGGTAACTCCAGACACTCGGGCGCCTGACTGCAGTAAAAGTCAAAGTTGAATTAAAACACATATGCGTAGGAATGTGTTAAAAGGGTCTCTGCCAACCACGCTCTGAGTAATTGCATGCAAACTGGTTAATGATGTCCGACCCAGAATCTCTACATAATAATAAATGTTTCTTAAAAACAGAATATTAGTATGATTTCTGAAGGATCATGTGACACTGAAGAGTGGAATAATGATATGGAAAATTTTACTTTGCATCACAGGAATATATTAAATAGAAAAATATGTTAAAATAGAAAAGTTATTTTAAGTTGTAATACTATTTCACAATATTTTTTAATCAAATAAGTAAGGCATTGATGAGCATAAAACATCTTAATGACCCCAAATAAACAGTAGTGTAAATATCATGTGAGAGTGTAAAAATCAGGCCTATAGTGCACATAGTTGAAGAAACAATCATTTATAAAAAATTGTTTTGTCTATTAACTGCAAGTCAAACAATCCATGTCTTCTCTTTCCCTGTATTCATCTGGCAGTTGATTATGAAGGTCTCGTGAAGAACCTTTCGGTATGAGCCTGTCAGCATCCCCACACCTCACTTATAGACCACATCTTCTACTTAATCACGCTGAAACCATTATTCTTTCCTCCTTCTTTCTGTTTGAAGTGCAAAAAACCTGATCAGCCGATGAGGCCGTATCTGAAGGAGCACCTCCCCAAACGCCTTCACTTTGCACATAACATCCGTATCGAGCGAGCACATCTCTACATGCAGCCCCAGTGGCAAGCAGCACTGTGAGTTTGACGCTTGTCATGTCAAAATGAGTGCTATAATGAAGGAAATCGATATCCTCAAAGTATTAATATGTTTGTAAAACTTGTGGGGAAAAATGGTCTTTTAACCGTTTGATGTTTTTGATCAATGTGCGAACCGTTTAGTTTCAAAATGGTATCTAGACTTTGACTGAAGACATTTGGGGATTTGGTTAAACTTTATTTCGATAGACCACTTTAGCATTCTACTAACTCTCATTAGAGTATTTGTAGACTGTTAGGTTTGAGTTTGGGTTATTGGAATGAGTTGACATGTAGTTGTAAAGTAGAACGCCTTCTGGGAAGCATCAAACTAAAATGTTAGCAGATATTAAGCAAACAGTCTACTAATACTCTAATCACTGTCAATTTACATGTAGTTTCAAAGTGTAGAAGTGGACCATCAAAATAAAGTGTTATCTAAGATAATTTTTTTTTTTTTTAATCCGCACTCAAACAAGTCAGTACTCAGTATTTTGTAAAGTATTTTTCTTTCCCACCTTGGTCAACAGAAAACCGAGTGAAATTAAATACTGCAATGGTGGCTTCCATGGTTCAGATAATGTCTTCAAGAACATGCAGGTTGGTTTTTAAAATACTCTCATATTCAAAGCACTTGTCTTGTATAATGCAAGTAAATGAATAAAACAAATAGTCATCTAGATATTGGTCATTTTAGCTGATGTTACCAATAGATTTTCTTGACCTATTAGGTTGAAACGTGCAGTTCAAAAGCCTTCCTTCCCAAAATATGATTAAAAATGTACTGTAAAGTAACATTTTTAGAAGTGCACTTAAGTGTGTTAAAAATGAAAAATTCTGTCATTATTAACTCTAATGTCGTTCCAAACCTGCAAGACTTTCATTCATCTTCAGAACACGAATGAAGATATTTTTAATGAAATCTAGAAGCTTTCTGTCCCTCCATTGGTTCTTGCTGAAGCTCAAACGTGCTGCGTAACACGAGAATGAACCTCATTGGTTCTTGTTGAAGCTCAAACGTGCTGCGTAACACGAGAATATAACATTCTCTGTATAATATTAAATGTTTTAATGTTTATTTTAATCTTTAAAGGGTAACTAAACCCAAAAACAACTTTTTTAGTTAATGATCTGTAAGACTGGGGCTTTATTAATGCTGTTCATTGATTAATTGATGACATTTGGGTGTAAAGTTTTGTAATTCTACACTATATGGAGTGCTGCCCTCTTCAGGTTGAACGGTGGCTACTGCAGTTGAATTTTCCTATTGGAAGTTGTGGTGCCCTGTGATGTAAGCAGGCACCAGCTAACCACGCCCTTGCCTACAGGTGCACCCCCCCCCCCCTTCATTTATTTTTTAAAGAAAATTGTTCACAGAGTTGGCCCATAAGTTCTCCGTTACTTCTTTTGGCTGCTCCAGTGTTTTCTTCTCTTTTAGGATCTACTCCATCAACATAAACCCTCATCCACAAAATTAAGCATGATCCCTTAAATCTAGAGCAAATATTGCTTAAATCTGTCATAGACACCAAAACCATTTCTATTTTCAGTTTCTGCTCGAGGCACTGTTCAAATGCTTCTGTGATGGAATTTAATGAGGTTTAGGAGACCAAGTACTTAAGATGGGGATTATACTGAATTCATATTAAAGGATCTAGGTAAATTCCCATGAAGATGATTATGATACCCTGGGTCTTTCTACAAACTCTGAGAAAAATCCAGACATGCCCTTTAAATGAACTCATGATGTCCATTGAGAATAACTCCATTGTGCCAGATTCACACTTAGTTGTTCCTTCAAACTGGAAGGAGTTTTAAACACACACTCAAGCCACATTTTGGACCTTTGACAGAGTCTTGTTTATGTCTGTGACGTGGGTTTACTTCTAGCCGACTGTGCCCCCGGTCTATGTGGTTGTCTAGGAATGTCTAATGCTGCTGGTAGGACTTACAAAAACATCTTACAGGAACTCTTATGAGGTAACTGTTTGAGGTAAATTGCACAAAGTAGTCACAAACACAGGGATGTTTTTTTTCCTTTACTTTAGGCTATCTTTGTGAAAGTGAAATCTCCTGTTAGGAGGAATGAAGATCATTTTCATGTTTGTTACTCAGTGTCCAGGCAATGAGGTCAGACTAGTTTCCACCACTCAAATGTTCCCTGTTTCAGCCAGAGGCGGGTGGAATGTGTGTCTCTTTGTGACTGCAAATCCAAATAAGTGCTTTTTCGACGGTCTGTGTTTTTGGAACTATTGTGGGCGTTTTGTTGACATATCCAAGGACCCCGAATAGTACTTGGAGACCAAAGCCACACTTTAGAACGTCAAAATTTCCAATGCATTAGACAACAAAATGTTAAAGGGATAGTTCACTCAAAAATTAAATTAGCCCATGATTTACTCTTCTTACACCAAGGATGGCTTCATAGATAGATAGATAGATAGATAGATAGATAGATAGATAGATAGATAGATAGATAGATAGATAGATAGATAGATAGATAGATAGATAGATAGATAGATAGATAGATAGATAGATAGATAGATAGATAGATAGATAGATAGATAGATAGATAGATAGATAGATAGATAGATAGATAGATCGATCGATCGATCGATAGATCCAAATGGTTTAGATGTTTCCAAATTCCAAGTGTTTGTTTTTTTTAGTGTGATTTAAGTAACTAAATGTTACTGTTTGCAGGCCATTTTTATTGGGTATGGACCAGGAATCAATTATAAGACGACTGTGGCTCCCTTCGAGAACATTGAAGTCTACAACCTCCTATGCGGTAAGTTCTGCTTTCTATTTGGTATCATGAACTTAAGGGGTTCAATCCTCGGTTCCACCTGACCAAGTGTCGAGGTGTCCATGAGTAAGACACCCCACTGTAAAAAATATTTTCAAGATTTGTTATCACAACATATTTTCTTTTGTCAAATCAACTTTATAATGATTTATTTAGTTGAGATAACTTATTATTTTGAGTTTCTGATGATTAAATTAATCGCCTTCATTGTATTAACTCACTTTTTCCAGTTCAATCAACTTAAAATTTTAAGGCAACCCAGGTTACTTACTTTTTTAAGTTAAACCAACAATATTTTTTTTACAGTGTAGTAATTACAACATTTTTTCTTTTGTCAAATCAACTTAAATAATTTATTTATTTCAGATAACATATAATTTTGAGTTTCTGATGATTAAATCATTCTCCTTCAATTTATTTAACTCACTTTTTCCAGTTCAATGAACTTAAAATTTTAAGGCAACCAGGTTACTTACTTTTTTAAGTTAAACCATCAATATTTTTTTACAGTGTAACCCCAGCTGCTCCCGATGAGCTGGCGTCTTGCATGGCTGACACCGCCGTCGGTGTATGAATGAGTGTATGAATGGGTGAATGTGAGGCAAATGGGACCATTAGGTCTATGAAAGTGCTATATAAATGCAGTCCATTTACCATTTGCGGTCCATATGAAAGAAGATGCTTTCATAATGTTCATCAGATATTGCAGGGTTATGGTTTCTCATAGGATTCTTTGAGCCTTGTTTTCCGTCACAGTCTCCGTCACGATCACTGCCAGGGACTTGAAAACAAAGTGGCCAACGTTAGCAACTTATTCTCTGACACAACAGTTGAGGAATAACTAAAAGTTAGTGACACTACTTACTTAGCTACAAAAATGCTAAATTGCTATTTTTTGTCACATTGAATTTAACAGCCATAAATAAGGTCATAATGAAACACTCGCCTACAATATCCACTTTCTCTTATACAAAGCAAGTTATTTTCTTTTTCGTGAGTCACTTTGTTAAATGAACCCATTCAAAAACTGATTCACAAGGTTTGCTTGAGTCTTTCTCCAGCATTAACTACAGCATGATTGCAAGTGACATTGCTTTTATATGACAGTTCAATAAACAAGACATTTTAGTTATTGTATTAGCTGTCCATTTCCTACGGAGCCCCTAAAGGGACAAAGAAAATGCACAAAATAATCCAATATTTAGTTAAATGCTGCTTTCCAGCCATGTTTTGAATTAAAGATATTGGTTTATAATTGTGTTTAGTGTAAATTGATCTGTTTTTGTAAACAGCTGACAGAAATGGATTGTTAACAAATAAAAAAAACTAATGTTTAAATGATCTAATGAATTTTGATTTAATGAAAAATATACATGAATGAATCTTTCATAGTGATATCAATAACATGCATTTATAAAATACTGTAATACTGAATTTTCATTTCATGCCAACTTTAATACTGTCACCCTGTCTGAGGTCCTCATTGTTTCTGAGCCAGATAAACACTGCTCTGATCATCTAAGTACTTTTTGAAGTGTAGATCAACTATAGATGAACTGCTAATGACCAGCTTGTAACTTCCCATGTAGCTTACGTAACGTCTGGTTTCATCACACACTCTCTATTCGCCTAGTTATGTAAGCATCCAAAAAGGTATTTGAGGCCATAAATAGGATCTGTCAACAAGATGTCATATGGTTGCCAACTCTCACACATTTACAGTAAGACACAAGCTTTTTTTAGGCTCTGCCTCACTCTACCCAACGAAATATCATGCCAAAAAACAAGTCAATGCAAAACAAAATAGCATTAAAAGAGTTTATATAGAGAGTTTAATTTAGGCTGTTTGGATGCTAACAGAATTTTACTGTTTATTAGAGTTGAGAGATGCTTTCCCAAGCGCTTCTAGGCTATAAGTTACTAGGCTATAACATGATCTTTAAAAAAAAAAAAAAAGTCATTACATTAAGGCCCTTCAGGAAAAATATATGATTAGCATGTTACAGCAGAAGACTGAATGTGTGTTCTTACAGCTCATAAACATTTGACCTTTTCACACTTTGATTGTGCCTTTGTTTCTCCATATTGTACTTTAGTCTTAAACTGTCTTTCTACTTTAAAGCTTTGTATAGCCTGCAACACTTTTTATATACTATAACATACACTACACTTTTCTGCCATACAATGTAGAGCTTACAAAATAAATGTGATTTTTGTTTTTTAACAAATTCAGTAAGCATTGCTAGCTGTTAGCATTAGCTGTTAATGTTAACTTGCAAGCAAACCAGCAGATAAAGTTAAAGAGATAGTTCATCCAAAAATTAAAATTCTGTCATTAATTACTCACTCCCAAACCCACCACACTTTCATCTTTGAAACACAAATTAATATATTTTTAATGAAATCTTAGAGAAATCTGTCTAGCCTTAAACTGTCTTAAACTGCCCAGATAGCAAACTGACATTGAATCAACGTGGAAATATGACATCGAAACAATGTTGATCTGACATTGTTTTGCTCATCGAATTAACGTTGAACCAACGTCAGACCAACCATTCTTTCAAAACTAACGGAAAATCAACTTGAAATCAACGCGTTGTTTCAACGTTATGAAAGCAAACCAATTTTCGATTTTCATTTAGCTTTGAAGAATGCCGCGTCTGACGTTGGTTCAACGTTAATTCGATGAGCAAAATCAACGTTGTTTCAATGTCATGAGAGACGTCGTTTCCACGTTGATTCAATGTCAGTTTGCTGTCTGGGTGTCTTTCTACTTTTAAAGCTTTGTATAGCCTGCGACACTTTTAATATACTACAACATATACACCTTTCTGTCATTGTAGAGCTTACAAAATAAATGTGATTTTTGTTTTTTAACAAATTAGTCAGTAAGCATTGCTAGCTGTTAGCATTAGCTGTTAATGTTAACTTGCAAGCTAACCAGCATATATGATAGGTAAAGTTAAAGAGATAGTTAATCCAAAAATGAAAATTCTGTCATTACTCACTCCCAAACCCACAAGACTTTCATCTTTGAAACACAAATGAATATATTTTTTAATGAAATCTGAGAAATTTATGTCTCTCCACTTCAAAACGTTTGTAAAGAGATCCACATGAATCGAGAATGAATATAATGAACATGAATGAATATGATGAAACGGCTTTTATTCGCATACACATTGATCAATGGATGTACAGAGAGCCACTTTGGATAGTGCATCTAGTACAGCAATAGACTGAAATATTTAAGAAAGTTGCATTTAAGACGAAATTCAAAAGAATTACAAACCTCAAATAGGGGCATGTCACTGAGTCAGCTAGTGTCATCAAAATCCCACTCCAGCCAAGAAACCAAATTTGGCAACAGTGATATTGTAGATGGATGATGTTTCTTGGTAATTGAGTCATCATTTACTCACCCTCATATCATGGACACATTTTCTTCTTCTGAACACAGATAGCAAACTGACATTGAATCAACGTGGAAATATGACATAGAAACAACGTTGATCTGACATTGTTTTGCTCATCGAATTAACGTTGAACCAACGTCAGACGCGTCATTCTTTCAAAACGAACGGAAAATCAACTTGAAATCAACGCGTTGTTTCAACGTTATGAAAGCAAACCAATTTTCGATTTTCATTTAGCTTTGAAGAATGCCGCGTCTGACGTTGGTTCAACGTTAATTCGATGAGCAAAATCAACGTTGTTTCAATGTCATGAGAGACGTCGTTTCCACGTTGATTCAATGTCAGTTTGCTGTCTGGGACAGACACAATTTATATATATATATATATATATATATATAGAAGAATGGTAACCAAACAGTTTCGGGTCCCTTTGACTTCCATTGCATTTTTTCATTTTTGCCCATACAATGAAAGTCAATGTTTAGTTACGAACATTCTAAAAAAAGTGATCCACAGATGAAAGACTTAGGTCATACTGGTTCATAAGGGTAAGTAAATTATCCTATTTAGCATGTGTCACAGTATATTGGCATGGCTGCCTCCCAATAAGGGTATCATAAGTAGTAAGTAAAAGTAAAATAGCTGTATATTTCTCTTTAGATTTACTGGGTGTTCCTCCGGCTCCCAACAACGGCACCCATGGCAGTTTAAACCATCTGCTGAAGAACCCACCCCATCAGCCGGTGTATCCCGCACAGCGCTCGGCTCCGTCCACATGCACCCCTGTTAGCGGGACCGCACGTGACCCCCGGGGCTGCACCTGTGACTCCCTCTCTGAGGCTGAGGTGGGCATCACAGACATTATTCAGGGCTTCTGCATTTTTCATCCTGTGATTCGTTCTCATAGGGCCGCAGAGACAATGCTAAATGACTATACTGAAACACAACTCTTTCATTGTGCATAGTTATAGTAGCAAAACAAATAGACTCATCGACTTTCCAAAGGAAGGAGCAGTTTGCTGTTATTATCCTTCCATTCAATCAAACTCTGATGCAAATTCATCTGTCGCTTAAGATTAAGTCAAATTACACAGATTCCAACAGGGAGAGACTGCATGATGTACCCTTAATCCAGACCATGATATTATTAATAGATTGCAATGATTATTTAAGGGCATTTTTGAGCATGCTTTGAGACTTTTTTAATGACTAGTTCCCTTCAAAGGCCAAGGCTTTAAATCGAAAGCCTGCCTTGATTAATGGTATAATCCTGTCTTTGAACTGGCTGTTATTAGATTACTCACTCCTTGGAAGAGGAGGGGTTTCCTCTTGGTTCCACCCAAGGTTTCCTTGTAGTTTTTCCTTGTCTTTGTTGCTTTGTGCTTGTTAACAGGGGGTTTAAGCCTCAAATCTTGTGAATGCATGGTCAATGTACAAATTAAATTGCACTGCAACCAGAACTGCATTAGACGCATTGACTTGGAAAGCCAAATATATTACCTTTACCTATTACAATTCTGAAAAAAAAGTGGATAGAGTATGTCATTTATACATTGATACAGAGTTGAGGTCATCATGTCAGTGTCTGCCAGAGAGTTCTGCAGTTTAACACTGTAGCTCTGAGGAGTTATGATTGTTGTTTGTTTGTTTGTCTTTTCTGATCCGTATCACTTACGCACTTTTGGCTTTGTGGTGTTGTCTGGATTTCTTAATTGTTCCCCCCGTGGTTTGTAACAATTACATAGCTTTTCAGTTTTTGAAAGGGAAGTGAGTCAAGCCACTTGTGCTTAACCACTCTAAATGATTTAGTGTATACACTGCCGTTCAACATTTGGGGGCAGTTATATTTTCTTTTGTATTATTCCACAATGATGCATTAAATTGATCAAATGTGACAGACTAACATTATTACAAAAAAAAAAGATATTTCAAATGAATTCTATTCATCAAATGAAATATTTTTCCACATAAATATTAAGCTGTGCCGCTGTCTTCAACATTGACCATATGTCAGCATATTATAATGATTTCTGACGGATCATGTGTATGAAAATTCAGGTTTTATCATAGGAATAAATTACATTCGCAATATTTCACAATAACACTGTTTTTACTGTATTTCGGCTCAAATAAATGCAGCCTTTGTGAGCGTTGTGTGTGTGTGTGTATACAATATACTGTGTATATAAATTATGTTCAAAAATGAATTTCCAAAAACATTTTCAGGTGAACCGTCTGGACCAGCGTCTCATCGACTCAAATTCAAGTGAGTAAATATTAGTTCATATTGACACTGTTTTTATTGACAAAACTGTACAGTGAAAAACTTCCTGTTTAATCTTCCTTTAATAGATGAAAATGTAAAGCCTGTTCATCTGCCATACGGACTCCCGCGTGTCCTTCAGGAGCAGTCGGATCACTGTATACTCCAGCACAGCGCGTACATCAGCGGATACAGCCGAGACATCTTGATGCCGCTCTGGGTTTCATACACTGTGAATGCAACGGTGAGATTCATTTATCGACTCAACTATCACTCCAGATGGTGTATTTGAAACATGAAGTGTAAAGGCTGGGACATATTGCTTACTGTTAGTCAGAGGTGGTATTTATAATTAAAAGGGAGGAACCGTCTTTTTTTAGAGCGCACTTTCTCGCATATTTGGACACACCCATGAGAGCAAGACGAGTCATGTGGTGTCAGTATCCTACCAAAAGTGACTGTAAAGTTTAAATGTGTACAGGTTTATCTGTTAAAAGTTGATTTTGTAAACTTTTAGGAGTACACTAGTATCTCACTATCTGATATGGCTTAGTTTTGATGTTGTCTTTAAGGTAGAGTTTATTGTAGAGGAAGCTCTTTTTACACAGCAGGGGTTGTTTGATGTGATAATAATCTAATGGGATTTAAGTGAACTACTCCCTTTTTCAAGTCATTTCAGGACTTTAACTTCAAAGATTTGTGAAAACAAAGCGTACATTAAAAAAAAACAATTTTTTCTGACACTTAATTGCGATTGATACATTTAATTTAATTTTTTATTTATTTATAAAGCTCAAATAAACACAACAGACGTTGATTACTGTGCTGTACAAATGAAGAACTATAAAACAAACCACACACAATACATTAATAACAGACAATAAAACATTAAGTTTAGATTGGGAGAGACCAAATAGAATATATTAAAGTTTAAACTTGCATTTAATTTAAATTACTACTATTATCATGTAAATAATGGTTTAAGTTTACTGCCGAATATACTATAGAAGCATTTTGGTTACTAATATATATATAATCCTATACTTTGCTCCTATATAATTTATTGAAACTTGTATCTCATGTATTTAAATACATTTGTTATGTTGCATTTGCAATTTAGTACATTTTAAAATACTTTAACTTTAATCGAATAACACACCACAGTTAGAATAATCAAGTACAATATAATTAGTCAACACATTAAAATAAGTGAACATATTGATTTTAAATGTCCTTTAAGTAAAAAATCCTAAAGTAAAACTTTTAACTTGATATTAAGTTTACTTTTAACTCTCTTTTTAAGTACACTTAAGTGGCCTCTTTTATTTCATTATGTTATCTGCAAGTACTACTAGTTTTTAAAAATATGAAGAGTTCAGATGCAAAAGTCTCTAAGTGCCATTTGAAATTTTCTTCTAGAATGATCATTTTTATCAAGCTTGTATATTTAAGTTCAGTGATTTCACTTAAATGGCAATGATAATTACCTAATAATTGTTATTTAAGTGAAATTACTGAACTTAACTATACAAGTTTGATAAAAATCATCATTAAAGAAGAAAATTTCAAATGGCCATTAGAGGCTTTTGCATCTGAACTCTTCATATATATATATATATATATATATATATACTTTTTAGATTTGAAGTACACCATTAAACGCTTCTTTTTCACAAGGGGAATTTGTTCTGATGTAGAAAAAGGACGTTGTAAATGTGCAGAGGTTTAGTGGTGATGCTGAAGGGAGGAGAGGAAAATCATATATTATATCTGTCCTATTTTCTGACCTCACAGAGCATGTGCTGCTCATTATGTGGGCCGACCGCTGAGTAAATCTCAGTCATCACACTCAACGGGAGAGTGACAGACAGAATCATCAAGTGTTTTCTCAGCTTCAGGCAGATCTTGTGTTTGTTATTGTAATTCATGTGAAATGTGCTTTGACTGGAACTGACATTTGCTATTTGCATAAATTCTGAAACAAAATGCATAAACTAAGATGAAAACAGATTAACTGAATAGAAATTGACTTAAAGGGGTACTCCACTTTTTTTGAAAATAGGCTCATTTTACAGTTGGGTTTTACCGTTTTCGATTGTATTTAGCCGATTTTCTGATATTTAGAAGAATATCAGTAAACAGACAGTTTCTGGTCTCATTGACTTCCATAGTAATTTTTTTTTCCTACTATGGTAGTCAATGAGACCAGAAAATGTCTGGTTACTGATATTCTTCTAAATATCAGAAAATCGGCTGAATGGATTCGAAAACGGTAAAACCCAACTGTTTAACTCTGGGGGAGTGGTAAAATGAGCCTATTTCCAAAAAAAGTGGACTATCCCTTTAATACAGAATTGCACTGACCGATTGGTGCCTGAAAAATGCAATGCATTCTAGTTAGGTTTGTCTGACTTTGATCATGTGTGCTATCAAAGTAACGCGAGACGAGACAGGAAAAAATGTGAAAGTCTTTCTGTTCCTTCATGAAACCATCTTTGTATTTTGACAAATATTGCATCTAAAGCACTTCATAAATGATAAAGTATGCACACACCTCGTGAGCATCCCTATGGGAAGCAGAAAGTGTCTCCGTTTGAACTCCTCCCTGATTGCAACCAGCAGATCTCGCCTGTGAGAAGCCTACAATAGTTTAACTCAAACACATCTAATAGCTTATGCTCAGCAAAATGACTTTACCTCAGCAGAAGATGTGATTGGATAACTGGACTAACCAGTGAACCCATCTCATTTAGACATAGACCCGCGAACTCCCCTGACAGACACCATTTTGAAGTGCATTCGACTTCATCAAGTGGACAGCTTTAATTGGATAAACCCTTGAACCCTCTATTTTGACCGAAGGAGCGAGTCTACTCAACATGTACACTTCAGACAGATCCATAGACCACAATGCACCCTGATTGTGACACAATCATACCTCCCCACACAACTCAAGAGTTTGATACTGGACTTATTTTGATATTTAACCACATAATACTAGTAGCTATCTTAAGCTGACTGTTATTTACACAGTTATAGTTGACTGTATTGTTGTCATTTTTATTTGTGTAATTTTTTACAAGCATACATACAAGCCTTTAGAATGGTGCGTAAGCAAATCTATAAGGACAAATATATATATATATATATATATATATATATATATATATATATATATATATAATAGGGCTGTGCAAAAATTAATCGCGATTGATCACATCCAAAATAAAAGTCTGTGTTTACATAATATATTTGTGTGTGCTGTATATAATTATTTTGCACACAAATGCTTGTATACATTTAAGAAAATGTGTTATTCATATATAAAATATTTATATTTATACAATATACTGTAGATTATGTATTTTTTATATATATATATATATACAGAATTTAAGCACAAATAATTCTTAAATATATACATGCATGCATAGGTATTTAAATATACAAAATAATTATATACAGCACACACAGATATATTATGTAAACACAGACTTTTATTTTGGATGCGATTAATCGCAATTAATTTTTGCACAGCCCTAATAATAAATTAACTCCATATTGGATTCCAAGTGATCAAGCGCAGAGCGTCCTATTTAAACACGTGTCAAGGGTTCCGCCAGTAGTGGGCACTAGTGGAACGTTAGCAATGACGCACATCCGAGTAAGACGAAGGGAAGTTAGCGAGGGAACGGCACAAAATAATTTGATTTAAATGCAGCCTAGGTTTGTTTTTGTTGTTCCATCCCATCTGTGTCTTTTTCGACTGTTAAACAAGAGCCTGGGACTATGTTGCCATCTTATGGACAAACTAATGTGTGCAAATAAAATCAAGGCACATGTTCAAGATGAGCGCACACATTCAGAGTTACTGTTTGTCACGTGCACTGTACATGTATCCTAGTGTACACATAAAAAACAAAGTGAACTATGAGCTCCAAGTATCATAAATGTTGTCCAAAAGGACTTGACACCATATGATAGCTTTGTGAGAAACAGACTAAAGTGAACTAAACAGGAGCTCAGTCAGCAGAAATGGCTCTAATTTCCGCCTGTTCCTCAAACAAGCCACTGAATGTTTCAATCGAGTTTTATGGTGTTTTTGTCATTATGGGGCTTGACTGCGCTTGTCCTGCAAGGAATAACCAGGATATTTTTCTTTTATGTTCAAAGGGAAAAATGTTTACACAGGTTTGGAATGTCATAAGGGTGTTGAATCATCCTTACAGTATCTTCTGGATCTCTTAACTCAGCCAACTGCAAGCCACAATATGAGATAGGCTTGATCTTGCAATACATGTTTTGTTGTTGATGTTGATGAATGGGAGTAACTTCACACACAAGCATGACTCACAACATATTACCAAATCGTACTGTTTTGGAAGGTTTAAAAGCTGAAATGTTAAGCTTGTACTTAACATTGTGCTCTCATTTGACATTTAAAGCTGTCTTTATTACTGTTTAATGATCTAGCACAGTTTAAGACCATTAAGCCAAGATTCGAGATGTGTTGCTTCAACACAAAGCTGTAACTGGCCTTTCTCATGAGGCTTGAAACAGTTTTCAGATGTAAATGTGTGGAAATGTAAATTTACTAAATAGCTCTGACTGTATTTTCACTGTTATGTTTCTGTCAAGATTTGCGTCATGAGTGTTTTAATGGTCAAGTAAGCACTCTTTCATCTGAATGCTGATTTTCTTTGTCTTTGTCAATCCAAGGTTAGCGTGCGTCCCTCAGCACAGACATGCATCCGTGCAGATCTGCGAGTTCAGGCCAGTGCGAGACAGTCCTGCTCGTTCTATAAGAACAGTCCCACTCTGACCTTTGGCCTCCTGCATCCGCCCAGTGAGTCCAACGGGATATCTAGATTTACTTTAAGATCTCTAAACAAAGCTCACAATTCATTTCACTTTCTGCCCTCTACTGATAATTCAATTAGAGCTATGAGTGATATTCTTTATTATTTATGGCTGTGTTCAAATGTTATTTGAATTAGATGCATGTTATGTATACAAGTACATTTTATAATTTTTAAAGATATTTTTTTTTTATATATGATGTATATATGTATGTATTATATGTATAAATGCATTACATGTATGTACATATATCCTGTCATTTGTCATACGTGTGTATGTGTGTATGTATATTGTGTTGTGTTTACTGTACTAATGGCTGATTATCTTTCTTCCTCAGACTTCAGTCCTACTGGAACTGAGCCAGACTCCTTCATTACAAGCAACATGGTGCCCATGTATCCAGCCTTCAAAGGTACGCCGTGTTTTACATTCAGCTTAAAGCAAAACACACACTCAGTACTTATGTAAATTAAAAGTTGTTGCCATGCTGGAATAAAAAAAGTTCCAGTTCTACTCTTAGTGAACCCTATGGTTGATTGTTCTGTAGCTTTTAATGATTCAAGCATAGACTGCTGGGAACCCTGTTGTTTTAGTCTTCATTATCTATTTATTATTATACTCCTAAAATACTGAATTGGACGCACAGCCATTGACGCCAACATAAACAAAGGATAATGGGTATGGAGTGCCGTTTTGAATAATCATGGGAAAATGTTGAACTTTGAATTCAGAAAGTCAATAAACATGTTTCCTGATTTACTCAAAAAGCTGTAATTCTGCAACTCATAAAATAAGAATTGCCAACTTTCTATTTGGAAAAGTGTAATAGAATGACAGTAATGTGTCTAGAACATGGCAGCCCCTGTGAAGATTTACACTTTTTAATGATTAAACATTCACTTCAAGCTTATAAAATGCTTTAATAAGTCAAGGTTCCTGCATTACAAGATAATAAAACTGGTTTGTATACATTAGCATTAGCATTAGCATGGGTGTAAAACATGATTTACAGTGCTATAAAAAGTATGCCAGCCTACTAACTGGATCTGAAATCGCATTTGAACCAAAATAGACTTTTGAAAAGCTGTGCTTTTTATATTTAATGAAGATATGCAACACTCCCTGGAAAGATAAATGCTGCCTAAAGCTGGTCTTTGATTAGAATCAGTTGATCACAGCTTAATTGAGGCTTTTATACCATGAATCACAGGAATGAGTCCCATGGGAGCAGGTGACCTGCCATAAACACCTAGGATTGAACAGAAAAGAGCGTTCAGAGAGCTGCAGTTTTCTGAGCTGTTTCTTGTTTGTGTGGGAACAGGTCACTGGCTTCAGTGAGACTTCATATAGGCTATCATCTTATATTTCATGTGTTTTAAAGTTATTTTATTGATGTACCACCAGTGTCATTTTCTTTTTTTAGTCATTTTATTTACTTATTGGTTGGTTTTCTGAACCTTTCTGTAGCAGGATCAGCTGTTTGAGTGGATCTTTAGACACTTCTCATATATTAAAAGTGAAATTGACTTTCCTTTTGCGAGTTTTGGCACGCAGATATTTTTTAAGGAAATTTTTGGTATGGAATTATGTAATATCTACTTGACTACATTAAGTAAAATTAACAAGTAAGTTACTCTAACTTTGCCAGTTAAAGTTTGTTAAGTCATTTCTAATTAGTTGAAGTTTACTTTGCAATACTCTGTTTCAAGTACATTTTACTCAAAAAATAAAACACTGAATTAAGCCATGCTTTCAAAGTATATGCTTTACTTTGTGTATTTTAGTGTACGATTTACTATGTCTATTAATTCTGCAGCCTCATTTAAAATAATTTAACAGTCCATTTAATAATTAGCTTTTTATCAGCTCACAAACCACTGAATCCAGATATCACAAAACAGCAAGTTACTAAACCTAACAACAACAGCAATGATAAAACAATGTAAATATAGATGGAAAACAGTGGAAATGCAACTTTATTAATTATTCACTCCCTGGTGCATGATGGGAACACAAGTATCAGAAAACTGAGTACACTGTAAAAAAATATTTTTTTTTTTATTTGTAATCACAACATTTTTTCTTTTGTCAAATCAGCTTCATTTATGTAGTTCAGATAACATAATATTTTGAGTTTCAATCTCCTTTATTGTATTAACTCAATTTTTCCAGTTCAATCAACTTAAAATTTTAAGGCAACCAGGTTACGTTATTTTTTAAGTTAAACCAACAATATTTTTTACAGTGTATAAACACTTTTAGTACACTGGAAAAAAACACATTTTTTCTTTTGTCAAATCAACTTAAATAATTTATTTAGTTGAGATACCTTATTATTTTGAGTTTCTGATGATTAAATTAATCTCCTTCTTTGTATTAACTCACTTTTTCCAGTTCAATCAACTTTTTTAAGGCAACCAGGTTACTTACTTTTTAAAGTTAAACCAACTATATTTTTTTACAGTGTAGGTTTATGTACGCTTTAATTTTTTCAAGTTTAAATGGCTTAGTAGCTTAAATCCTCACAAGTCATGATGAAGGCCTGTTGTGTTTATAGACAGCATTGAGAAATTTACACAATAATAATTATGCCAAGTGAATTGATGTTCTGCTTTAACCTCATAGAGTCTCATCAGTGGTTATTGCGACACCTGTGTATGGTAAACTCTTTCTTCATTCTGTGTTATGCAAGTGTTTAGATCATTTAGAGTGAAGATTACCGAGTTTATAGTTTATCCCCCGCTAACTTCATGTAGAACATCATCTGCACTCCATTCAAAATCATTCATCTGATAGAATAAGTAGTATTCGTGTACTTTAGTGCATATACAGTGTGATAGTGTGAAAATGAACATCAGAATGTGTGTGTGGTTTGAACTTTATTTGCACCTGTATTTCATTACACATTTATCTGTTATCAGTGATTGGCTTGATTACAAAAGTTGATAGTTTATGCTTTTATCATAAGCGTATTATTCAAACGAACCCAAGTAAACACGGTTCATGCTTTTGTTACCCCACCATTCCTTTGTGGCTCTTGGTTTCAGTCAGTTAAAATGCTTCATTTGTTCCTAGAAACATATCGGGGTTATTAAAGAAGTCATGACATGACGAATCAAAAGCTGCTTTTGACGTCGCCACTCAGGATTGGTCACTTCTCTGTTGCCTGACAAGTTAATAATGAAATTGAAAGAAATGTCTGATCAACATGGTCACTATTTACATATACTAGCATCTGTAAACGTCTCTGGTTACGTATGTAACCCTAGTTCCCTGAAGGGAACGAGACGCTGCGTGTAAACGCCGTGGGAACGCCTCTGCGTGACGAGTCATGAAGCACGTATGAAATCTGTCCAATGGCGAGACGGAACGTCATAGGCGGGGTGACGTATCGACCAGGAAACTATAAAGCATCCCCGAAACACAAGCGCAACAGCTTCTGATAGGACTGAAGCAAGCGCTCACGGGCATGCTGGGAGTATGGCATAGACACGCAGCGTCTCGTTCCCTTCAGGGAACTAGGGTTACATACGTAACCAGAGACGTTCCCATTCAGGGAACTTCGAGCTGCGTGTAAACGCCGTGGGAACGCTAATACCAACGCCGCCATGCGAGCAGGTGTCCGTTGTATGAAATCAGGCACATATTTAGACGAAAGCACCTGCGCCCCTGGAGCGGAGCTACCATACCCCTGGTTGAGTGAGCCCAGACAGCCAAAGGAGAAGGCTGACCGGCGGACTCATATGCAAATGAGATGGCCTCGACCACTCACTTACTCAACCTCTGCTCAGATGCGGGACAACCTTTCTTCGGAGGTCCAAAACAAACAGATAACTGTTCAGGCTTTCTCCACAGGGCAGCTCTGTGGACATAAGCATCTAGAGCCCTCAGAGGGCAGAGCAGATTAGTTTCTCTTGGTCTGACCTCACAATACCACGAAGAAAAAGAATTACCAATGGGTATCTCCCGTGAAAAGCTCCACTCAAAGGGACGTGGTAAGCAGATAGGCCACCACATACACCTTTAGTGTGGAGTGGGATAACCCTGTGGAGAAATGCTCCAAAGGAATTCCAGCACCGCCACACCGGGCAGTTAACTGGGTCCAACTGGTGTTCTCCCCACCAAGAGGTGAAACATTGCCACCTCAAGGCATATAATCTCCTCGTGGACGGAGCTCTGGATTGGAGGATGGTCTCCACGACCTCAGTCGAGAGACCCGATTCTATGAGCTGGGCCCCCTCAGAGGCCAAGCCACAACCTCCATAGATCTGGGCGGGGGTGAAGTATCGACCCGCATCCATACTCGGGCCGGCCAACGCGGGGCTACTAACAGTAGAAAGACCCCGACTCGGTGAACCCTCTCCAGAACTCCTGGGAGCAGAGCAATCGGGGGAAATGCGTACAGGGGTGACCTCGGCCACTCCTGTACCATCGCATCCAACCCCAAAGGGGCTGGTGGATACAGAGAAACCACAGCATGCAGTGTCTCAGTCCCTGGATTCAAATAGGCCTACCTCGGTATGACCGAAATGACTCCATAGGAGCTCCACCACCTCGGGGTGGAGTCTCCACTCCCCGGGCCTCGGCCCCTGCCTCGACAGGATGTCTGCTCCCCGATTTAAATATCCTGGGATATAAAATCGCCAAAGAAGAAGCTTCCCCTGGGCCCACAGAAGGATCTGGCGCTAGCCTGAATAATGGACATGAGCGCAGACCCCCTTGATGGTCTATAAAAAGACCCCCGATGTGCTGTCTGACCGGACAAGAACATGGTGACCCCTCAGGTCTGGGAGAAAGTCCACAGACCCCGGGCTGAGCGACCACTCATGATCGCCCCCAGCCCGTGAGGGAGGCGTATATCGTTAGCTTCTTTGGAACAATGAAGTAACGGCTGTAATACCCCAACTCTCTGTCGGGGGGAAGAGCTCGTTCTATCGCCCCCTTCAGTAACAGAGCTTTCACCTCTTGTTCCATGACCAGAGCCTGCTCGGGGGATACCACTGTAGGCAAAATCCCCCGAAAACGAGGCGGACGTGACCTGAACTGGATCGCGTACCCGCGTTCGATAGTCTGCAGGACCCATCGAGATATATTTGGAAGACTTCCTCATTCTGCCAGAAATTCCACTAAGGGTACCAGTCTCTCGAGACTGGCCTCTGGAGTAATTATAGAGACAGAAACAGTGCCCTGTGACCGCGCACAGGCAGGGTTTAACGACTGTTCTGTATCGCTCCTCGGAGCAAACGAGCTTCCCTCGGGAAACCACTCGCTAGGACCGTCTGCGCCCACCCTCACAGGCAGGTTCAGCAGAACGGGTCCCTGCAGACCCCCCTGGTGGTTTATGTAAGAGACCACAGACATGTTGTCTGACCGGACAAGAACATGATGATCTCTGAGGTCTGGGAGAAAGTGTTTCAGAGCCTGAAACACCGCCATCATCTCTAGACAATTTATATGCCATCGGAGATGATGGTCTTGCCACAACCCGCGGGCCGAGCGACCACTCATGATCGCTCCCCAGCCCGTGAGAGAGGCATCCGTCGTCACCGTTACCCGGCGACACGGGGCTCCCAGCGCAGGTCCCAGGGACAGGAACCAAGGTTCTTTCCACATAGCCAGGGCACGGAGACCACGTCGCGTGACCTTGATCTTGCGGAGCGGCTTTCCCCTCGGGGAGAACCCCTTGGTCTTGAGCCACCACTGTAGTGGTCTCATGTACAGCAGGCCGCACGGTAACACGTTGGATGCTGCTGCCATCAGACCCAGAATTCTCTGGAATTCCTTTACAGTGAGTGACTGGCCTAGCTTCACTTGCTTGACAGTCGAGATAATCGAGGCTATACAAGCCGGCGACAGACGTGCCTGCATCGTCGTCGAATCCCATACCACGCCTAGAAAAGTGGTCCGCTGAACTGGCGAAAGCACACTCTTCTTAGCGTTGAGTCTCAACCCCAACCTTCTGATGTGGGCGAGGACGGCATCTCGATGCCAAATCGCCTGATGCTCCGATTGAGCCAGAATCAACCAATCGTCGATGTAATTTAAAATGCGAATGCCCTGGAGACGCAGCGGGCCAAGGCCGCGTCCATGCATTTCGTGAAGGTTCGAGGAGATAACGCTAGGCCGAATGGAAGGACCCGATATTGGTACGCTTCGCCCCAAAAAGCGAACCTCAGGAACTTCCGATGTTGCGGAAGGATGGAGATATGGAAGTACGCGTCTTTTTTTTTTTAGGTCTATCGTGACGAAACCAGTCCTCGGACCTGATCTGTGACACGATCTGCTTGAGAGTCAGCATTTAGAACTTGAGCTTCCCTACTGACCGATTTAAGAGGCGCAGGTCTAAAATCGGACGCAGCCGCCCATCCTTCTTTGGAACAATGAAGTACCGGCTGTAATACCCCAGCTCTCTGTCGGGAGGAAGAACTCGTTCTATCGCCCCCCCATTCTACCAGAAATTCTACTAAGGGTACCAGTCTCTCGAGACTGGCCTCTGGAGTAGTTTTTAAAAACAGAAACAGCGCCCTGTGACCGCGCACAGGCAGGGTTTAACGACCGTTCTGTATCGCTCCTCGGAGCAAACGAGCGTCCCTCGGGAAATCGCTCGCTGGGACCGTCTGCACCCCCCATTACAGGCAGGGTTGGCAGAACGAACCCCTGAGGGCACCGAGAGAGAGCGGGCGCCGGATTCAGCGGCGAACACCTCTGTCTCACGGTGGGGACCACCCTCAGTAGCCTGACACCAGTGGCGTCAGGACTTCTTCGACGAAGCCTTCCTGGCGACAATAACCGTCCTCAGATCGGTTCTATCCCGGGAAGACCTCGCCTGAGAACGCCGCGTCTCAGCCCAGTTTTGCTGGGGAGGAGCCCGCGACGCTCTCTCGACGGGCGGGGCTGCTCTCGCCCAGCAGCCCCCGAAGGATGAGTACGGAGGGGGAGACATTTCTGGAGCGCCGCTGCCTGTTTTTTTCCGGACGACAGCGGCGCATCCAGGAGAAACGCTTTATCTTTCTCCTTCATATTAGCCAGATTTAGCCACAGATGCCTCTCCGTGGCCACCAGGGCTGCCATAGAGCGGCCGACTGATCTGGCCGTCTCCTTGGTGGCACGGAGAGAAATATCTGCCGCCTGACGCAGTATCTCATTAATCACGTCAGTGCCGACGACCTCCCCCTCACTCATATCTCCTAGACCCAGCAATATTAGCATACATAGTATATAGGTCTGGTGTGTCAAAAAATTCTAGCTGACACTGGTTTGTTCCACGATCTACACACCTCGGTGTGTAGATCGGGGAAGAAGGGCAAACACCGGCATGGAGGTAGTGAGTGTGATATTAAAAATCTCTCATCCATTTTACTCTCTCGACTCTTGTTTCTCAACTGGCCATTCAATGGTTAATTTTTCCACAGCCCGAGTCAAAAACCTCCATTTTTTTTTTTTTTTCCCTTATTTTTACTACATTCGCGGGAGACTGGGATGGCAAACGAGCTTCCCTCGCTCTCCACTGAGTCCATAGACTCTGCATCCACACTTTCAACATCCAGCTCCTCAGAACTGGATAATTGAAGTGATGGCGCCTCAGCCCGGGCAGGAAAAACCGCAACGCGGACTCCCGCAGCGAGAACTGAGGCACTGGATCTACCAGGTAAGGGCAGAGAAAGGGCGGGGCCCGTCTCAATCCCCGCTGATAGATCCATCTGCGATCCCCACGACGCAAGCCTTCGCTGTGCCTCGGCAGCAGCGGGACCCGAGCCGCGGGGAGCGCGCACCGAACCACTCTCCTCGAAGAGTGCCCGGCGGGAGCGAAGTGTCTTCATGGGCAGACACTCGCAGTGCACAGCCGGCCCCCTCGAGAGCCGACTGAGCATGCTGCACTCCCAAACAAACAACACACAGATCGTGTGTATCCCCACCCGTGATGAAGCGAGGGCAGGGATGAACACACTTTCTGCTGTTGTTTGCTCGCCATATCAATATATATAAATATACAATATTAGACAGACAGACAAAATTCATACATAGAGCGCTTGTGAAGACTCAGAAGCTGTTGCGCTTGTGTTTCGGGGATGCTTTATAGTTTCCTGGTCGATACGTCACCCCGCCTATGACGTTCCGTCTCGCCATTGGACAGATTTCATACGTGCTTCATGACTCGTCACGCAGAGGCGTTCCCACGGCGTTTACACGCAGCTCGAAGTTCCCTGAATGGGAACCCTATTGGCACCGCGTTTCAGTACCCAACCCTATCCATAATGCATCCGTATTCAGTACCTTCGTCCATACTTTCAAAAAGTGTCTGTCGGTGAAATCAAACGCACTGGCACTGATCTGTGATTGGTCTGTTAGCACATTAAGCCCAACTTTTAGTCTTTACAGAAATCCCCCCTCTTACACTTCCTCCTACAATGACGTGAAATGATGATTTTTGCATCATTGTAGGAGGAAGTGAAAAAGGTAAATAGCGGATTTCTCTCGTCTCGGGGGAAAATGAGAGTTTTGCACGACCATTCAATAGTATAACTGTGTTTTTAACAATGGAAATCTTGATGCAAATGGGTGGTGTCCCTTTAAGGAAAAAATAATAATTTTGAAAAATCATGTCATGACCACTTTAAGCATGTATAAACAGAATTATGGACAGCACAGTTATTACTTTTTCTGAATCATATGTTTTCTTGTCACACAAACCCCATACTTTCATGTTTGTTGATTGTGTCACTGTTGTTCTTGTCTAATGTCTTTATAACAGATATTTGGGATCACTTCCACAATGTTCTGCTGGTGAAGTATTCACAAGAGCTGAACGGTGTAAATGTTGTGAGCGGGCCAATATTCGATAACGACTTTGATGGGAACTATGACTTAATGAACAAGGGAACACCGTAAGTTTGCAAAATGAACCAGTGTTGATGGAGCGTGAAATATATACAAGAATGAACAGACAGAGTACACAAATACATCCTAGCACTTTCACAAACAAAAATACAGTAATATTGTGAAACATAACAGTTACCGGTACCGGGACGCCTAACTTTACTTCACTATATTTCTATTAAATCCTAATCTAATTATGACAAATTATATATTGTTGGAAAGGTCTAAGACTTCTAAATAGATATTCTACCCCTGTTTTGTGTTAAAAATTATGTAGGAAGAGTAATTGATGAATTTATGACAAGAGTGCACCTCAAAAAATCTGCATCATAACGGGAGTTTTGACCTTTGTCACAAAAAGTTGATGAACCCACTTTTAATCATTGAAACTTCTGTTTTTATGGTAAAAGTTCATAATAAACATATAATCTAGTATTTTTCAATAAAAAATAAAAAATTATAGTACAATATTATCCTCTAAAAATGATAATATTTATATTTAGCCTATTATCCTCTAAAATATAATATTATTTTGTATCGCCTTTTTTTATTATATCACATATTTTAGTAGTTATCATAAATTAGGTATCATTTGAAAGCTTATAAACTCAGAATTCATCGTGTGAAAACTGTTTTATAATTGAAAGTTGCGTTACCATAGAAACGGTACTTATTTTATCAGGCTCCTCCCCTTTTGGGCATCATTGTATTTCAGCCCATTCTCACTCCCAAGGCGTCACCTAACTGACGCCTTGGGAAGCATTTGGACATGCTTCAATATCTGACGCTTTAGGCGCCCTTTAGCGTCAGTTACATGACGCCCTAGGATCGCGTGTACCCTACCCCCACCCCACACCTAAACCTAACCGCGTCCTCTAACAGACGCTTTCCTTTAGCGTCAGTTAGATGACGCCGTAGGATCGCGTCATGTAAGTGACGCTAAAGGGCGCCTAAAACGTCAAATATTGAAGCATGGTCAAAGGTGACGCCTTGGGGTGAGAATGCGTTGTGTATTTCATAATTTATTATCAAAACCTTTTCTAATCTTGACAAAACTGATATTGTCAGAAAGGTCAGAGTCTCAAGGTTCCAAATTTTGTGACAGAATTGATATTTGGACAGAAATGTATTAATTTGTTAAGGCAGAATGTATACAACTAAATTCAATGGAATTTAATGGCACCCGGTGGCTATTTTTGGTACTACGCCTAAACAAAATCTCATGGGAACTTCAATTTTTGTGATTTCAACTTCAAATTTGGAACATAACTTGATAAGATGTATGGCTTTGATTTTATAGAAATTTTAGTGTAAAAAATATTTTATAAAATATATATTTTATATAAAATAAAAATATATAGTACAGTATATTTAATTTACTGTAAATTTAAACTTCCATAACTTTTTCATACTTTCATTTTTTGAAGTGTTTTCACTTCGGCAATATTCTGCTGAGTGTGTTCTTTAAAACAAGACCAAACTTGGGTATATATTCCAAAGCATTCTTAAATTACAACCATTTAAGTTTGAATGGTGCATTTTAACCCCCATTCTCAAAAAGGGGGGTGACAGCTAAGGGGTTAAAATGACATGTGATCAAAGCTGATTTGGTGCTCTTATAATATTTTTGTGAATAGCGTGATGTGTATTTTCAGGGTTCTTTGATGAATAAAATGTTTATTCGCGACATTATAAATGACATCCATCCTGTATAAAAGTATTCAGTAGTGTATAATTATTTTAGATTTCGCCTTATCTAAAATGACACGTAAAAACAACAAACTGTGGTTAATGGTCACATGCTCTCTTCCTGTCTCTTCAAGTGGGCGGTTCTTGGCCGGAAGATGCAAATAGACCCCAAAAATCTGATAATATGAGATGAGAAATGCTTTATAAGGCCTAGTGCACCGTTTGTGAACAGGCCTTAGACCTGATGAGTTTGTTTCCTTATTGGTGCCTCACAAACAGCCCATACTGCCCACTGGTGGCCAGATGTTTATTTCAAAACTGTGTTCCTCCCTTCATCCAGATGATTCTCTTCTGCTTTCAGGAACGGGACGCCCATCCCTACACATTTCTTTGTGATTCTTACAAGTTGTAAGAACTCGTCCCTTCCCATCCGAGAGTGTGACGGCCCTCTAGACGCTGTGTCTTTCATTCTACCTCATCGACCTGATCAACAGGAAACATGTCATGTATGTAATCAGCCATTCATGATCTAAACCACAGCGGCCATAAGATTGTACTGAGAAAGTAGTTGTGTAACTTGCTTGTTAGGAAATTTAACTGTTAAAGGGATAGTTCACTTTTTGTATGTTTTAGCTTACCTCAAGGGCCACAGTAGTTTCAATTTTGATATTTTTAGGTCAAACCGTTCTTGTCTATCAGTCTTATAATGGAGGTCTATGGTCACCACCTTAAAGAGCATGCACAGAGAAGTCCAAATTAAACATGATTTAATGACTCGTAAATGTAAGTACACATTAATGAAGACACGAAACGAGCGGTTTGTGCGAGAAAACGAACAGATTTATATAGTTTTTACCTCTTACAGCCACGTCCAAGTGATCTGACGGCACGGGCGCTTTGTGGCTGTATAAATTATATAAATACTGTTCGTTTTCTCACACAAACCGCTCGTTTTGTGTCTTAGGCCATCAATGTGTACTTACATTTATGAGTCGTTAAATCATGTTTAATTTGGACTTCTCTGTGCATGCTCTTTGAGGTGGTGACCATAGACTTCCATTATATGACTGACAGACAAGAACGGTTTGACCTAAAAATATCAAAATTGAAACTACTGTGGAAACAAAGACACCTACATCTTGGATGCCCTTGAGGTAAGCTAAAACATCCCAAAAATGAATTTCAAAGTGAACTATCCCTTTAAGCTTTCGTGTTGCATTCGTGTGAAGCACTGTGAGCACTAATGCACTTGTAAAGTATGTATATAAATTATAATTGAAATACTTTACTTCATGTTTTAGAAGAAATGACAAGTGGACCATAAAAGCTTGTCAGTACATTCAGAAGTACACTTTAAATGACTTTGTACACTTTCTTTACCGTTTATTTCTCCAGAATGGCACAGACTTCTCATGGCTCCCGGACTGGGTTCAGCTTCACGTGGCTCGAGTCAGAGACATCGAGCTTCTGACGGGCTTGAGCTTTTATCATGACCGGATATCTGTTGCTGAAACATTACAACTCAAGACCACACTCAAAACGTTTTAGGATCCTCGTTTTACCGCATCTGCAGGCCACAAATGGTTCATTGGTGATGGATTTTTTTTTCCAACATTGAAATGCAGTTGAGCTTTACCAGACTCTGATACAAAGACACATGTTTATCCAGAGAGCCTTTGAACTCCTAATATGGAAAAATTAAACCGTTTATGATATCTGCTTTAATTCTTCATTCTCAGAGGCGATCTATTTATAACTGGGAATGTACCGACTGAACTAGAGACTGCCCAGCAAGAGTTACAAAGAATCTGTTTTCCGAAAAACAAAAACAGTTTTTCAGCACACATGTGGTTACTGAACACAAATCACTAACATGTGTGTGTTGACTGACCACAAATCACTAACATGTGTGCTGTAAAACTGTTTTTGACTTTTTTTTTTTTAACTTGCTGAATGCAGGATCAAGTCTAACTATCTTGGATTCAGCCAGTGAAAAAGAAGAAAAAATATCTAAAAAGAAACTTTATCAAGAGTTTTGGGTTAAACAACGGTAAACCATGTTTTCCACAGGAATCACTCCCAATGTGTCACTTTTGTTGTTTTATTAAATTGTTCTACAGCAAATGCTCTTTCCAGCTGTTTGCAACATGTCCAAGCCAATTGAAGATTTATTAACTCTAGTATAATAGTGGCTTTTACTCCCCCTTCAGGCCAGAAAGCAGAATTACATCAACAATTGAAGGCATTTATGTCACTGTGTATCAGTTTCTAATGATTTAATAGGGTACTCCACCTAAAAAAATGAAAATTCTGTATGAGAACTCACCCTCAAGGTGTTGCAAACCTGTATGAGTTTGTTTCTTCTGCTGAACACAAAGGAAGATGTTTTGAAGAACGATTGGAACCAAACAGTTTAGCACCATTGATTTCCATAGTAGAAAAAAAAATACTATGAAAGTCAATGGTGCCAATCGTTCTTCAAAATATCTTTCTCATACAGGTTTGCAAACACTTGAGGGTGAGTAAATGATGACTTTTGGTGGAGTATCCCTTTAATTGATTCACTCTCTCAGGTCAGTTTTGATATTACTAAATCTGGATCAACATTCATATTACATTTGTATATGTTACTTTTGTTATTCAAGGTTTACAATGTCTCGTCTCGTTTGGGGAATAATTATATCATATTTAATATGACGTTTATGTATTTTGTTTGTGCAGTTTGTTATAGTTCAATGCCATTAAATGAGTAGGTTTTTTTTTTTAAATGAAAACTTTTGCTGATAATTTACTCACCCCCATGTCATCCAAGACATCCATATCATTCTTTCTTCAGTCAAAAAGAAATTAATGTTTTTGTTTGGTCTTATTATCAAGCGAAACGAACGCTCATTTAAAAAAAAAAAAAAAAAGTTTAAGTTTTATAAGCACAAATGCTCGCCTTTCTCCGTTCTGTGATCGCGTTTGTGACTCTCCTGTTCGAACCGTTCATCAAAATGAACAAATCTTTTTCCGAGTCAATTCGTTCATTTCGTTCGTTGAATGATCCAAATGACTCAAAAAAGGATTCGCTCATTTTGATGAACGAGTTCGAACAGCAGGGTCACGAACGCGATCACAGAACAGAAAAAGGCGAGCATTTGAGCTTATAAAACTTTGTTATTTATTTATTAAATGAGCGATCGTTTCGCTTGATAAGACCTTTATTCATCGTCTGAAATCGTTTAAAGCCCTTTGAACAGTTTGCACTGAAACTGTCTTTTGGACCTTGAACCATTTGGTTCCCATTGAAGTCCATTATATGGAGAAAAATCCTGGAATGTTTTCATCAAAAACCTTAATTTCTTTTCGACTGAAGAAAGAATGACATGGATATCTTGGATGACATGGGGGTGAGTAAATTATCAGCAAAAGTGAACTACTCCTTTAAGCATCACTGTCAATATTATTCACTTCAATAAGATTTTTACTACATTATGGACCTATTCATTTCTTATAAAAATTAGCTACTAATTTAGTTAGTTATTGATCATTTTATTCAGCAAAAGTCCATTAAATTGACTGTAAATACATCCGTGATGTTACAAAACATTTCCATTTCAAATAAATGTTGTTATTTTCTTCTTAAAATGAGAAGAAACGTTTCTTGACCACAAAATCATCATGTTATAATGATTTCTGAAGGATCATGACGACTGATGCTGAAAATTCAGCTTTGCCATTACATAGTTAAAATATTAATATATTTTACAATTTAAAATATAAAACGGTATAATATTTCACAATATTACCATTTTTACTGTATTTTTGATTAAAACAAAATTCAGCCTTGGTGAGCAGAAGAGACTTCTAAAAAAAACATTAATTCCATACTTTTCAAAGGTTAGTGTGTATCCACTACTCCGAGTATAAAATGGCACCTGTGAAAAACCTCATCCTCTTCTTGCCTGAAGGAGATGTGTGCATTCCCCTTTTCAGGAAACCATGGTTACATGCGTAACCTGAGACGTCCCCTTTCGAAAGAGTGTGCTATGGGGAACATGCTGAAGGGATGAGTGCCCAATTGGCTGACCTAAGACCCAAAGGAGTCCTCATCCCTAAGGCGCACACCAGCAACATGATCAGTTCCCTGTGGCCAGAGCCTGAGCTACAAGGCTCCTCATAGGTAAACTGAAGAGCTTGGTGTCTTGAAAGGACAATAGTCATAGACCGGAGCTTTTCAAAGAGGAAGCCAAACAATGTTCACATTCACGCCAGCGTCCAAGGAGGTCCACAGAGAGCCTAAAGGTGATACACAGGGCAACTTTTTGAGCAATTGTTGCTTGGGGACTTTCCCATTGAAAATGGGCTAGTCCCAGTCGTGGGCCCTGTGTCTCATCTGGTTGTCCGTTGACGGAAACATTGCTCAAAAAGTTGCTGTGTATCATCACCTTAACACTCAGAACTTCTTTTCAGAAAGCCCTAAAGCATGGAGGCCGAAAACAAGAGGCCTAGCAATGCTCTAACCCAAAGACAGTGCCGAGAAATCTAAAAAAGGAGCTATAAACTCAGTCTAACTGGACCGTGGAGCTCCGCAGGGTGGAGGCCTCAATACAACGACTCTCATAATGAGAGGAGACCTAACAAGTAGCCAAGGAAGGCTTACCACTCACAAATGCTACCCTAGCAGAGCTCAAGGGAGCAGAGGCCTCAATAAGATAAATCTCTCTAGAGAGGAGGCCAAGCAAACGCTTGCAGTAGCCAAGGAGGCTCAAAGATAGACTAACCGCTTAGCCTATGCTCATAGGACGAATAAACTACATCCTATGCTTGAAAACAGGGCTAGGAGTCTGACACAATAATGGATGGAGGTCAAAGGAATGGAAGCCTCTATAGCAAAAGGAGGCCTATAACAATGCTCGGTAACACTTTAGAATACGGTTCCTTCGTTAATGAATAACTACACAAGAACTAATGAGTAACACAATATTAACAATCTAGTAACTATTATTAACTAACAAGAAACTCTAATTAACGAACTAGTAAGTAATAGCGCACAGACGAAAGTGGTAGTTCACTATTAAGTAATCAATAACTACTATTTTTTTAATACTTCCCAGAGAACTACTGAAAAAGTTTATTAATAATCTAGTAACTACTATTAACTAAAATAAACTCTTATTAACGAATTAGTAAGTAATAGCTCACAGATGAAAGTGTTACTAGATACTTCTGTGGGAATTACTAATTATTTGGATTCGTATTATAAAGTGAAGATCATGGGAACTAACTAGTAATTACTAAAGTATTACTAAAGACATTTTCTAAAAGTTACTAAAGTTCACCAAAAAATCTCAAACGTTTGCACAAATCATGACTAGATCATGTAGTAACACTTGAGTCATTACTAGTTAGTTCCGATGATCTTCACTTTATAATACGGATCCAAATAATTAGTAATTCCCACAGAAGTATCTAGTAACACTTTCATCTATGAGCTATTAATTACTAGTTATTTGGATCCGTATTATAAAGTGAAGATCATGGGAACTAACTAGTAATTACTCAATTGTTACTAAAGACATTTTCTAAAAGTATACTAAAGTTCACCAAAAATCTCAAACATTTGCACAAATCATGACTAGATCATGTAGTAACACTTGAGTAATTACTAGTTAGTTCCAATGATCTTCACTTTATAATACGGATCCAAATAATTAGTAACTCCCACAGAAGTATCTAGTAACACTTTCATCTGTGAACTATTACTTACTAATTCGTTAATAAGAGTTTATTTTAGTTAATAGTAGTTACTAGATTGTTAATAAACTTTTTCAGTAGTTCTCTGGGAAGAATTAAAAAAATAGTAGTTATTGATTACTTAATAGTGAACTACCACTTTCGTCTGTGCGCTATTACTTACTAGTTCGTTAATCAGAGTTTCTTGTTAGTTAATAATAGTTACTAGATTGTTAATATTGTGTTACTCATTAGTTCTTGTGTAGTTATTCATTAACGAAGGAACCGTATTCTAAAGTGTTACCCAATGCTCTAGTTCAAGGGCAGTGACTAAGTAGACTCATAGAGAGCCTAACAACTTAGTCCCAGACTGAGCTTGGAGGACTAGGCATTTTGATAAGGACTCTCTCTTGAGAGAGGGGGGCCTATAGCTACATCCAATAAATGTCAGGGAGGCCCAACAAAAGCCTAGCAACTTCACACTAATATAACAGATAGAGCGGATAAACAATGGTTAAAAGTACTTCCAACCCAGGTGGACTAGAGGAGCCTCAGGAAAAGAGCCTGCCCAATTCTGGCTTAGGTCCTCTGAGGGACTTTTGCAGTTCCTAGAACCTAACGTTCCTTTAACCCTTTTTTTCTCGTGTTCTGACCGGACTAAATTGGTGATTTTTTAGTTCCTCAGACCGTAGGCCTCAATATACAGATTCTCTAAGACAAGAAGTGGCCTAGCTATGTTTTATACTCAGGGCAGCTCCAAGGAGGCTCAAAGAGACCCTACAACTCAGAACTAAAAGGGTTGAGCTGCAGGGGAGCAGAGGCCTAAAAGTCGGCCTATCAACGCTTTATCAAAAAAGCAGCTGAGGATGCTTGAGAAAACCACGACTCTGCAATAGCCGCTTTCCGACCGGAGGGTCTTTTGCAGTTCCTAGAACCTAACGTTCCTATAACCCTTTTTTTCTCGTGTTCCGACCGGACTAAATTGGGGATTTTTTTTAGTTCCTCACGTAGTTCCTATAACTCTTTCCCAGTCAAGAGCGAGGACTTTTTTAGTTCCCTTTCCCTAGGTCTACGTTTATTGGTTCAACTTATAAGTCATGCCAACTGTCAACACGGAACTTGTAGCACGCTGTCTACCATACGCTGTGTGTTTTTGCAAAACATTACAACGAGGATTAAGACAAACGTGACGCATTCAACCAGCTAATTGCTAATGCTAGCTAAACTCACCCGCCGTTTTGTTTGCCTCCTGCGCTCTGCTCTTTTGTCTTCTTCCATCATATTACTTAATATCACATTACGCTGGAGCCTTCGTCTTGTGTTTCTCTGTACAGAACTCAAGCACAGAGAGGACCCTGGTAGACCTTCATGTTTGGATTTAAAGCCTGGTAGGTCAAGATCGAAAATGGAACTGATTAAGATCATCAAGGCAAAAAAGCATGTTAGAAATATACTAAATTAAATGCCGCAGTCTTCCGTAATCACAATCTGATTTATGTAATTCATTGCATGTGCACCTTCAAACTAAAGATGTGAATCAAATTGTGGCCTTGCACAGCACTCTTGAAATGAAGAAGATACCGTCGTGGCTTTTTATAGCAGTTTCACAGACCTGTGTCATCATCGTGTGAACAGGAAGGAAGTGGAACATGACGACCAGCGTTGAGTCTTTATGTAGAGTTGACATTGCAGATCTTTGAGCTGTCGCATCTCGCCAGCTGGAGGGTAAGCTTGCTTTAAATATTTCATCATGACACATCAATATAACGATTATTATTACAAGCACTTTTAACAGAGCTGCAAAATGGGTAAAGTTTATAACGTATGTTAGCAGCAAGGTATGAATTGTTTTAGAGAAGTACTCTATGGATGTTGGTAAACATTTTAATCTTAGTAGTTTGAGCTTGCCATGACAACAATGCATTTTTAGGGCTGCAATTGTTAATGTGTCCAAAGACTTAAATGTGGAATTTGTTCAAAACAATGGTTTTACCAAATCTGACAACATTAATATTTTCATTTCGCTTAAAGATTGGAAATCATGAGGTTAATTGATTGTAATACTATAATAACAGTAAGAACAATTTGGGGGTCCTTAATTTGCAACAAACCCTCTGATTTTAAGGGATGCATGTACGAATCGGACCATTCAGTGTGGATCAGTTTAGTTTTGTTTGCACATGTCTGGTGTTTCATTCAAAAAAAAAAAAAAAAAGAAAGTAAATAAGGCCAAACTAAAGTAGATTCAATCTGTGTGAAGCAGGTTATCTACTCTTCTCACGACTATGCATAGAATAGACACTTGTGGCATTTGTTACACAAACCCATTCCTGGAAGTGGCTCTCGCTGCCTTCACGTTGAGCGGCCGAGGCCAGACTTTGTGGGTTCCCGCATAACCCCATGCATTGCATGACAAGAGCAGTTCACCAGATATGAGTACAGCGAAGTGACTTCACGTAAATGAGCTTATGAAGAGAAATGACAGCAGAATCTTCCCACACTCCTCTGAATTCCGTGTAGGGTCTTCTGACTCAGTTTCATTGATGCTGGGTCGTCCCACACATTGTCACAATGACATCATTTCCAAAAAATTTGCTTTTTGATTTGGCTTTGGGTTTTGTTATCTGGTGTGTTTTTTTAAATAGGGCTGATAATCGATTACCATTTCATTGATATACAGCCCATTCTCATCCCAAGGCGTCATCTAACTGACACCTTGGGAAGCATTTTGACCATTAATAAGCAGTTTATAAATAAAGCTATAGATGATGTCTTCTTGATTTATAAGCATATCTATAATGCGTTTAATAATTGTATTTTCATACTTTGTTAATGATCAATTTATAATTCCTAAATGAAGTATAGCATTATTTACAAACCAGTTATTTAAGTATTGTCAGTCATTCATAAGATCACTTAGAAAGTGTAAGTAATACAGGTAGTTATAAAGTGTTTAGTAGTGGTCAGTTAATTATTTCGTGAGTGAGGACTATTCATGCCTTGTAAAGGATTTATAAAGGAGATTTAAAGGCTCATCAATCTTCTAAACAGTAAAATGTAGCAAACACAACACAGTGATCCAGAACATAGAAATATTTAACAGCCTTTAAATCTCCTTTATAAATGCTTTACAAGGCATGAATAGTCCCCACTTTAGATGAGCTCACGAACATAGTGAACTGACCACTACTAAATGCTTTATAACTATGCGAATTAACCCTGAATTACAGCATGTTAATAAAGCATTTATTAACCATCACTATATGTCTGAATAATAAGATGTATGAGTGTACATTTAAATAGTTTATTAAGTAATCTTATGAACCACTGAAAACTCTTAAATAACTGGTTTATAAAAAATCCAATTCTTCATTTAGACATGATTAATTGATCATTAATAAAGGATGACAATACAATTATTAAGCAAATTAAAGATGTGCTTTTATCAAGAAGACATCATTTATAGCTGTATTTATAAACTGTTTATAATGTCTATTCATGCTTTATGAATGATGAATTAACTGTTTACTCCTGCTTATCTAATGATTATTAGCGTGTAGTTATTATAAAGTGTTACCGAATGTTCGTTCAAAGTTTATCTGGTCTTTAATTATATTCTCAAAATATTAGTACAAAAACATTATTTATACATCCTTCATGGAAGCGTTTTTTTTTTTTTTTTTCTCAAAAGTTTTAGTTCGGTTAACATTTTTTTATAAATATTATTTATAAATATTTAGTATCCCATAATGTTTGCAAAATGATTAAATGGAATGTTTCCTTCGTGTTCTCATAGGCTAATCAAGAAAAACGTTTAAATAAACTGAACGTTTTGAACGTTTTGGTTTTTATAACCCACTCGGAATATTAGCAAAACATTAGTAGACTGTAAGTATACAGTAGTTCACATGACCGCAATAGACATTGGTAGATTTTACTTGACCATTATTTGACTATAGTCGACCATTAGTAGACTGTGAGTGTTCTGACCATTAGTAGACTATAGTAGACCATTAGTAGATCATTAGTAGACTGTAGTAGACTGTTAGTATGCAGTAGTACACATGACCGCAGTAGACATTAGTAGATTTTACTTGACCATTATTTTGACTGTAGTCGACCATTAGTGGACTATATAGTAGACCATTAGTAGACCATTAGTAGACTGTCTGCAGCACTGACCGCAGTAGACATTAGTAGACATTTACTTGACCATTAGTTGACTGTAGTCAACCATTAGTGGACTATAGTAGACCATTTCTAGACCATTAGTAGACTGTAGTAGACTGATAGTAGAGTGTAGTAGACTGTTAGTATACTGACCGCAGTAGAGATTAGTAGATTTTACTTGACCATTATTTGACTGTAGTCGACCATTAGTGGACTATAAGAGACCATTAGTAGACCATTAGTAGACTGTAGTTGACTGTTAGTATACTGACCGCAGTAGACATTAGTAGACATTTACTTGACCATTAGTAGACCATTAGTAGACTGTAGTTGACTGTTAGTATACTGACCGCAGTAGACATTAGTAGACATTTACTTGACCATTAGTAGATCATTAGTAGACTGTAGTAGACCATTAGTAGACTGTAGTTGACCTTTAGTAGACTGTAGTAGACCTTTAGTAGACTGTAGTAGACCTTTAGTAAACTGTAGTTGACCTTTAGTAGACCATTAGTAGTCTGTAGTAGACCATTAGTAGACCATTAGTAGACTGTAGTTGACCTTTAGTAGACTGTAGTAGACCATTAGTAGACTGTAGTTGACCTTTAGTAAACTGTAGTATACCTTTAGTAGACCATTAGAAGACTGTAGTAGATCATTAGTAGATCATTAGTAGACCACTGTAGTTGACCTTTAGTAGACCATTAGAAGACTGTAGTAGATCATTAGTAGACCACTGTAGTTGACCTTTAGTAGACTGTAGTAGACCTTTAGTAGACTGTAGTAGACCTTTAGTAAACTGTAGTTGACCTTTAGTAGACCATTAGTAGTCTGTAGTAGACCATTAGTAGACCATTAGTAGACTGTAGTTGACCTTTAGTAGACTGTAGTAGACCTTTAGTAGACCATTAGTAGACTGTAGTAGATCATTAGTAGACCATTAGTAGACTGTAGTAGACCATTAGTAGACCATTAGTAGACTGTAGTAGACCATTAGTAGACCATTAGTAGACTGTAGTAGACCTTTAGTAGACTGTAGTAGACCATTAGTAGACTGTAGTTGACCTTTAGTAAACTGTAGTATACCTTTAGTAGACCATTAGAAGACTGTAGTAGATCATTAGTAGATCATTAGTAGACCACTGTAGTTGACCTTTAGTAGACCATTAGAAGACTGTAGTAGATCATTAGTAGACCACTGTAGTTGACCTTTAGTAGACTGTAGTAGACCATTAGTAGACTCCTAGTACGCCCCACTAGGAATAGTCCATGTTTTTTTAAATGTTTTTACCGTATGTTGCCAACTAGTCAAATTGTTCTGTTTTCTCATGAGAATGGTTTAGTTGCAGCTTGAGCTGCACTGACTGTGAACTCACAAAAAATATGCCTTTATTATTGATGCCTTCAAATATGCCATTCATTCTTGATTGAACATTTTTTTTCAGAATCCTAGCAGAGTGGCGTCTTCTGAACTGAACTAAACTGAACTGTGGACTGAAATGAAACTCCGAGGGGATAACCAACACTATCAACTCTGCCCTATGGATCTGGGATTGTTCCAGGCTCTGGAGAGAGAACGAGTCCTAGAGGTTCTTCAGAGAGACAAAGCACTTCGAACCATCGAAGCAGACAGAATCAGGTCCGACAATGGTTCTGTTGAACGTCCTAATTCTTCCCTATGTTCCCAGACGGCAACATAATGTCGACCCAGATCCAGGCCACATCTGGTTCATGTGGATCTGGGCCGACACTATGTTGCCATCTGGGTTCCTAGAACGTTCTTGTATTTATTGTGTTGGTTTAAAAAAAAAATGCATTGTACTATAAAAAAAATAACATTTGAAACTATTTTTTTTAGGAGGTTAAAGATAGAACTTCAAGGTATCTATCGCCAGGGTGCCAAGAGCATTGCTCGTCCGTATGGTCAGAGATCGTGTGCGAGATGTCAGCGACCTCTGGGGAAGTTCTGGGACTGTGGTTCTGTGTGCTGTGGATGCAGTCACCGCATCTGTAACCGCTGTCGGGTCGTCCGGTCCGCTAGAGAGTGGAAGTGCACAATGTGTCATGCATTTAGGTAAAAGCAATGCATCATTCGTGGCTTTTTATAACACCTTCGGATCTAATTTGAATTGAAGATGTGCCTAATTTGGACTCCCTGCCGCTACCTGATTGTCCACATCTAATCCTAAACTATAATGGAGATTTAAGGGAGGGGACTTAAAGGGGTCATGAATTGGCTTTTTAAATTTTATTATATTGTCAACTTACAGTATGATGTTTGCTTGGTTTTTGCATTCAAAAACATCAAAATGAATGAGTAATAGGCTATTTTGTACCCTATTTTTGAGCCTAGCTGAAAAACACTGGGTTTTTTATGGGCGTCTCGCACTGAAGACTTGGAAGTAAACGCCCACTGTTGTGAGTGGGTAACAGTTTTGCATATTATAATGAGTTTCAACTCACCCGTCGGTGCACTTGGGGGAAAACGTCCAATGTTGTAAAATGGTAACCGGAATTATTCGCCCATACATGTTCGACCCAGAGTCCGTGTGTTGCACAATTCCTGTCAGATCCAATATAGACGGCACACCACCGTTCTTTACTCTTAAAGGGATACTCCACTTTTTTTGGAAATAGGCTAATTGTACAACTCCTCCAGAGTTAAACAGTTGGGTTTTACCGTTTTCGAATTCATTCAGCTGATTTTCTGATATTTAGAAGAATATCAGTAACCAGACCGTTTCTGGTTCTCGTACTATAGCAACATTTTAGTCAAGGACATTTTGTTTCCTGGCACATTTGACACATTAACCTATATGGGTGTGTAGGTGTTTTGAGGGCTAGATAATTGGTCGTAGTTAGTTGTTTATTTCACTGTATTTTTCACCGGTTGCAGTTCAGGCAATTCTAACTTGATGCATCTGTCATTGTGTGTGTGTGTGTGCGTGCGTGCGTGTGTTTTATAGTATAAAGTAGACACAATGAATTACTTTTGGTGGTGCTCGTATCATGGTAACTTGTGTGGATTCATCATGGTAAAACTGCTGAAATTGTGTGTTTAAACGTGTTTACGCGTATATATACTGTATATTAATTAATATATTAATTGATATTTTTGTTGGTTTAGGATCACAATATTGTGGTCTAAAACCAACAAAAATATCGATGAATCATATATTCTATGTTGGCCTAGGTACAGTTTTCATTTTTCAAAGTATTCATTTTTTTCATTTTTTATATTATTCAATGCTATGCCGTTCTGTATTTGCTCATAGGTTTTAGGTTTAGAGTTGTAGAAGCGAAAGCTTTGTTTACAGTCCAACATACTTGAATGGGCCATATAAGTGTTTCTAGCTGAGGATAAATGTTACATCATCATCCATTGGTGTTTCCAAAGCTTTAGATAGATGGCATACAGATAAATGAGATAGATGAGTAACTATAAGTAGTATTTATATAATAATATATATATATATTTTTTTTCAGGGAATTTAAGATCAAATCTGGCGAATGGTTTCTGGAGCAGCAAGCAAAGAAATTTACGGATGTCAAAGGTTTGTCTGCTTTAATTAGCTAAAAGGAACAATTTCTGATGATTATTGGGTTGAACAAACTAAATTTACAATGAATTTACAATGAAATACATCAACACTGAACACTTATTCACGGCTCACTGTAATGTCTTCATTGGGATAAATACCTGCTAACTTTACATTTATGCCTATTTTACACATAATATTATTTTCTGATCTGGTGTTTGTGAAGTTTTTTGAGGAGGTTTGTCAGTCGATGAAAAGCTAATAATCATAACAATTTACAACTTTAAAACTATTTAATAAATCAATTAGGCTATTAAATAAGATAATATATTTTATTAACCGGCATCAGAAAACTGTGGACATATAAATGTTTTGTTAAATTATTTAAATATTAACTCAATATTTCAAGACTTGTACATGGGAATTCCTGATGTACTATATCTACGTTCACATCACTACGTGTCTACTATTTGTGCATGATGATTTGTGTTGAAATAAACTTAGTACCATCCCAATCAAATGTCAATATTAATACATGAAGTCTGTCTTTTTTTTGTTTCTAGGAGACAGTCATGAGACCACCGGAGACAAACTTTTACAGTCTTATCAACGGCTCAGGTTGGAGAACCACCTTCACTTCATGACAATTCTTCAATAATTTTTTTTTTTAAATGAATCATTTTAATGTGTTTTGTGATTTGGTTTAAGCTTCATTGCAGTCGTGCCACCAACACCTCCTCCCTTTAAAGAAGTCCCATCATTTAACAAATCAATGGTGAAAAAAATTATATGTATTTTTCTATTATGTGTTTTTTTTTGTTCCCTGTATGTTTCTTCATCACCTTATAATCTGCTTGTGTGCATCTGCCATATAGGATCCCAAAACATCAAAGCCGTTTACTAAATCTATGGAGAACCTTATGATGTCTGTCAGTGCTCACATAAAAAGTAAGAGAACAAAGCTCGAAGCTTTTCACTGTAATAACATTGTCATAACTCTGAGATCCCCCAAAGTTTCTACAACTGCCTGATCCAGACATGTTTGTGTTTTCCTGATGCCAGAGCTCTCCAAGTCTCAGAATGATTTGAGTGAGGAAACCGGTCAGCTGACTGTGGATTACGGGCGCATGAACTCCAGACGCAAGAGTCTTTCAGAGAGCGCCCTCGACAAAGCCTGCAATGTAAGAGATAGACGTTTTCATTAACTGTTTTTTATTCAATTGAATTGATGTCAAGTCATCAACAGCTCTAAGCCAGTTCTCTGGCCTCAGAATGAAGAACTAAATTAATATCTACTAAGCAACTCGTTTCTATAAAGTTCATGATAAAAACACTGTAGACTTCCTGCCAGTCAGGTTTAACTAGGGCAGAACCTGTAAAATAATTTGAACGAAACCTTTAAACTTTTGAAAGAAGTCTCTTATCAAGGCTGCATTTATTTGATCAAAACTGTGTTCTCCTATGACAATACTCCTGTGACCAAAGCTGTGTTTTCAGCATCATTACTCCAGTCTTCAGTGTCACATGATCCTCCGGTAATCCTTTGGTGTTCAATTACTAATAATAGTTTTTAGACTGGGAAAATGTTGCCTGGTCTGATGAGTCTCGATTTCTGTTGAGACGTTCAGATGGTAGAGTCAGAATTTGGCGTAAACAGAATGAGAACATGGATCATCATGCCTTGTTACCACTGTGCAGGCTGGTGGTGGTGGTGTAATGGTGTGGGGGATGTTTTCTTGACACACTTTAGGTCCCTTAGTGCCAATCGGGCATCGTTTAAATGCCACAGCCTACCTGAGCATTGTTTCTGACCATGTCCATCCCTTTATGGCCACCATGTACCCATCCTCTGATGGCTACTTCCAGCAGGATAATGCACCATGTCACAAAGCTCAAATCATTTCAAATTGGTTTCTTAAACATGACAATGAGTTTACTGTACTAAAATGGCCCCGAAATTCACCAGATCTCAAACCAATAGATCATCTTTGGGATGTGGTGGAACGGGAGCTTCGTGCCCTGGATATATACAGTATATATATATATATATATATATATTTGACATCTAATGACCGTGACTAGATGTTTTCCATTAGTGTGACTCTTAACTAATTTTGTTCCCTCACAGCTGTGCAAAGCTCCCAGTCTTCCCGATCTTTCCCAAAACACCAAATCCTCGGAGCAGTACGCATCATCAAGCACAATTTACCTGACAGATGACGATGTTTCATATACATCCGCATACAGCGATGAGCACAGGGTGTGTAGTCACACAATCTTTCATCAGTTTTCTGTTTAATCTGATAAGAAGTGCAGAGCTTTCAGTAAAAAATCCCCTGTAGTCTGCACAAATTTGTAAGATAGCCTTTTATGGCATCAACGTTTAATAAATTACAGGCTTGTGTTGAAAATTGTGTGTGTGTGTGTATATATATATATATATATATATATATATATATATATAGAAAGAGAATTTAAATGAAATATGAATTCATTCCAAGTTGTGTTTTATACAGGACAGCAACAGCAGCACAGGAATGGATTGTGGGTTCTTTGAAAACAGCGTGACTGGAGAAATAGAGGTTGGCTTTGGGTACAACAACAGGACGTCCTGTTTGGAGATAACTATCAAAGCCTGCAGAAATCTGATGTTTGGAGATATGAGGAGGAAATGTCATCCGTAAGTTTTTTGATAGAGTTTGCAGTTTATTACGATAAATGTTTGCAAATTGTTAGGAGAACATAGTTGCTGTAACATATTTTGCATATTTTGCTCATATACAGTTGGTCTGACAAGAAATGTTGCTTTTTCTGAACAAACAGGTATGTAAAGGTCCGTTTGCTGCCGAAGGATTATCACAATAATAAGATGAAAACAGCAGTCAAGAAGGGAAACAACCCGGTGTACAATGAAGCGTTTACAGTGAGTATTTACAAGCAGGAGTTACTAGTGAAACAAAAAACAACAAAAAATCAACAATGAAAGTGTTATATTAGTATCATCAAGTGTGTACTTGAGTGCAGTGGTCCTCATGCAGATGTTGTGTTTGCAGTGTGTACTTGAGTGCAGTGGTCCTCATGCAGGTGTTGTGTTTGCAGTGTGTACTTGAGTGCAGTGGTCCTCATGCAGGTGTTGTGTTTGCAGTGTGTACTTGAGTGCAGTGGTCCTCATGCAGGTGTTGTGTTTGCAGTGTGTACTCCAGTGCAGTGGTCCTCATGCAGATTTTGTGTTTGCAGTGTGTACTTGAGCACAGTGGTCCTCATGCAGGTGTTGTGTTTGCAGTGTGTACTTGAGTGCAGTGGTCCTCATGCAGATGTTGTGTTTGCAGTGTGTACTTAAAGTGCAGTGGTCCTCATGCTGGTGTTGTGTTTGCAGTGTGTACTTAAAGTGCAGTGGTCCTCATGCAGGTGTTGTGTTTGCAGTGTGTACTTGAGTGCAGTGGTCCTCATGCAGGTGTTGTGTTTGCAGTGTGTACTTGAGTGCAGTGGTCCTCATGCAGGTGTTGTGTTTGCAGTGTGTACTTGAGTGCAGTGGTCCTCATGCAGGTGTTGTGTTTGCAGTGTGTACTTGAGTGCAGTGGTCCTCATGCAGGTGTTGTGTTTGCAGTGTGTACTTGAGTGCAGTGGTCCTCATGCTGGTGTTGTGTTTGCAGTGTGTACTTGAGTGCAGTGGTCCTCATGCTGGTGTTGTGTTTGCAGTGTGTACTTGAGCACAGTGGTCCTCATGCAGGTGTTGTGTTTGCAGTGTGTACTTGAGTGCAGTGGTCCTCATGCAGGTGTTGTGTTTGCAGTGTGTACTCCAGTGCAGTGGTCCTCATGCAGATTTTGTGTTTGCAGTGTGTACTTGAGTGCAGTGGTCCTCATGCTGGTGTTGTGTTTGCAGTGTGTACTTGAGTGCAGTGGTCCTCATGCAGGTGTTGTGTTTGCAGTGTGTACTTGAGTGCAGTGGTCCTCATGCAGGTGTTGTGTTTGCGGTGTGTACTTGAGTGCAGTGGTCCTCATGCAGATTTTGTGTTTGCAGTGTGTACTTGAGTGCAGTAGTCGTCATGCTGGTGTTGTGTTTGCGGTGTGTACTTGAGTGCAGTGGTCCTCATGCAGGTGTTGTGTTTGCAGTGTGTACTTGAGTGCAGTGGTCCTCATGCAGTTGTTGTGTTTGCAGTGTGTACTTGAGTGCAGTGGTCCTCATGCAGGTGTTGTGTTTGCGGTGTGTACTTGAGTGCAGTGGTCCTCATGCAGTTGTTGTGTTTGCAGTGTGTACGTGAGTGCAGTGGTCCTCATGCAGGTGTTGTGTTTGCAGTGTGTACTTGAGTGCAGTGGTCCTCATGCAGGTGTTGTGTTTGCAGTGTGTACTTGAGTGCAGTGGTCCTCATGCAGGTGTTGTGTTTGCAGTGTGTACTTGAGTGCAGTGGTCCTCATGCAGTTGTTGTGTTTGCAGTGTGTACTTGAGTGCAGTGGTCCTCATGCAGGTGTTGTGTTTGCAGTGTGTACTTGAGTGCAGTGGTCCTCATGCAGGTGTTGTGTTTGCAGTGTGTACTCCAGTGCAGTGGTCGTCATGCTGGTGTTGTGTTTGCGGTGTGTACTTCAGTGTAGTGGTCTTCATGCAGGTGTTGTGTTTGCAGTGTGTACTCCAGTGCAGTGGTCCTCATGCAGTTGTTGTGTTTGCAGTGTGTACTTGAGCGTGAGCAGCTGGTCCGAAGTGTGGTCCAGGTCTCAGTCTGGCACTCCAGAGGACTCAAGCGCAAGCTCTTTCTGGGTGAGACTTTTCTCCGTCTGGCAGACTTCAGCCTGGAGAACACAAACACTCAGCGCTCCGTCTGGAACACACTCGGCCCTAAGGTAACCTCGATCATTATCTCATTATATCTATCAAATGATTTGCTTAATTTCTATCTATCTATCTATCTATCTATCTATCTATCTATCTATCTATCTATCTATCTATCTATCTATCTATCTATCTATCTATCTATCTATCTATCTATCTATCTATCTATCTATCTGTCTGTCTGTCTGTCTGTCTGTCTGTCTGTCTGTCTGTCTGTCTGTCTGTCTATATTTAGAGAGAGAGAGAGAGAGAGAGAGAGAGAGAGAGAGAGAGAGAGAGAGAGAGCTGTCTTAAGTCAAATCAACTTGGATTTACAAGTTATTCATACTTAAATTATATTAAGCTGAAAAAACAAATTGCCATAGCTTATAAAAAAGTGGAAATTGCTTAAATTATTTTGATGAGTTAAAGTAAGGTAAAAAGGGATGTTGCCATGACTTGGGGAAAGCAATAAAAATGTGCCAAATTAAATTAAACAATAAGTTAATAAATAGAGTAGATCAGGAGCAGTAGATGCGCTATTGGAGATGCTTGAATAACTGACCCAATTTAAACAATGGGAACTTGTGGGAGTGCATATGGTGCACTGTATGTGCAAATTGTAATACCATCAAAAACAAGTAAAAGGAAGTAAATAGATTGGCAGGAAGTGTAAAGAACAAATCAACACGATCATGCAAACGTCTGCTCATGTGAATAATCTGAGGCTTGTTATTTCATAGCAGAGACATTCACTGGGTGGCGATGTTGAGCTGTTCACCTCAGACCCGCTGCTGCTTAAAGCACAACTACAGTTCCTGACACACACTCACGGTACAATACTCTGGGACTTATCCAATATATAAATTTGGCCTATTTCAGAATGAAAACACTAATTAATCTATCATTACAGACACTTTGATGGGATCTGCAGGACAGATGAAAGTCGTCATCACTGATGTGTGGAAGCTCTCCGTCTCAAGAACAGCTTACATCGAGGGGTGAGGCGACAATATGTGTAAAGTTTGCACAAATAAACATAACGTTACAATAGCAAATTTCACGGCAAATTCTGAAAGATTTCCACCTTTAATAATCATTAGAAAGACATTCAGTTGGTATCATTTCTCATAGATTCCTGGACATTGATTAGCATGCTAACCAAGGCCCATGCAAACAGAATGATTTTTATTTTGCACCATTTTAAGCTAAGTCGTAATTAAATGTTACATTTTAACACTTTTTTTTTCTTTTTTAAAGCATTATTTCTGTTCAGCCACTTTTGACATTTAGTTTTAATGTCAACAATTTATTTACTGACCACAAATTTGTATTGGTACTGTATATGAATCTGTTTTCTCCTCTCCACAAGGATATATTAGTCATATTGTCATTTGTGGCACATGAGTTGATGTCGTTGTGTGTGTTCTCCCCAGGACTCTTCATCTTCCTGGAGAGAGAGAGCTAGTGCAGAGAACTGCTCTGAAGAAGACGGATTCTCTCCAGATGAGCTTCAGCAGAGTCTCACTTCTGGAGCTCCAGCAGGCCGTCCTGCAGATCAACCTGTGGGAGAAACACACCTTCAGCCTCGCTGACCGCTTACTGAGATCAGCACGACTGGCCGGCGGTGAGACACACACACACGACACATTACTAGCTATACCACTTTATTTACCACAAGTTTAACACCTAAAAGCACATGATGAAATTAAAATGTACTCTTTCATCAAAGTTTGGGGTCACTGTGATATTTTTATACTTTATTATACCTTAATTCAGCAAGGATGCATTAAATTGATAGTAAAGCAGATTTTTCAAATACGCTGATCAAAATTATAAATGCAACACTTTTTTTTACCCCCTATTTTTCATCTCATGAAAAATAGGGGGTAAAAATACACATCATCTCACTTCATTTCATCAAAGATCTAAGATCAAAAATTTCTCTCAAGTATTGCTCACATATCTGTCTAAATCTGTGTTAGTGAGCACACAAGTGTTGCGTTTATAATTTTGTTCAATGTAATTGCTGTTCTATTGAATTCTTGAAGCATTAAAATGCATTTTAGAATGATTTCTGAAGGATATGTGACACTGAAGACTGGAGTAATGATGCTGAAAATACATCTTTGAATCACACGAATAATAATAAAATAGAAAACAGCTATTCCAAATGGTAACATTTCACTGTTTTTCCAGTATTTTTGATCTCACAAAAGCAAAGAAATTTCATCGACCCCCAAATTTTCAATGGTGCACATTCACATGATCTCAAGATTCCAGTTATATCATGATCATTTGAATAAGTTTCTTTGTATCTATAAATGAGCCCCAGTAGACTTCTCTAAAAATACTCTGTCTGCTTCTGTCAGCAGAATCCTCATGGCAACGCCTCCAGCAGAAGCCAGGAGAGTGGCATGACTTCGTTCTTCCACTTCACGCAACTGTCAGCACAAACATGAGGTCATAACCGAAGAACGTGGACCCTTTTCATCGACCCACACATCCTGGCATGTGGCAGTTGTGCTCACAAGAGGCCACAGAATCCTGCGAACAGACTCTCATTCCCATTTCTTGCATCCTATTTCATCAGACATCAACAGTTTTGGTGTTTTATTTCATGTATAAATTATTTCATAAATTAATAAACTGAATATAATCTACAAAGATGTGTGTGGTACGTTATTATACACTGAACTTCTTAAATAAGACACCCAGATTTGTTGTTCATAAATCTTTATTTCTAATATAATAAACACCTCTTGGGGGGAAAATAAATAAATCCAGTTTTTGTGAAGCTCAATGATACTTATATTACTACTGCTTTATACAATAATAACTCTGTTCTCTTATACACAGGCTTGTTGTCAACTAGTTCTTACAATGATTTCGTTACTTGTATAACATTGTTACCATGATCCAGCTCCATAATCCAGGTTGGGTTGATGTGAACGCAAAAGAAGATATTTTGAAGACTGTTGGTCCCCATTGACTTATGGAAATACCATGGAAGTCAATAGAGACCAAACCAACATTCTTTAAAATAGCTTATTTTGTGCTTGACAGAAAACTAAACAGGTTTGGAACAACTTGAGGGTGAATACATGACATACTGTCCCTTTAAGCCCTGCAGTGTTGGTAGTGTGAAAAGCTTATATTTATATTGAAACACAATAGCTGCAAGTGATTAAACTAGCTTATCTTCATAATGGAACCTCAATTAATGAATTAACAGTGACAAAGTAAGTAATAATGAGCATCATTTGGAGGAAACAAAGAAAAGACATGTAAGCCCTAATAACTTGCCCAGTAGCAAGAAGAAAAAAAACAGATGAGACAAAAAAATAAATAATACTTTCCTATTTTTATGAAAGTGGCACTGCATGGTTACAGGCATCATAGAAACAATTTACTAAATCATTGGTTGGTATATCACCCCAAAATGCTGAACGTGTAAAACTCTGTTCTAGTGTGATCCCTCCAATAGAATAAAGGTGTCTTTAACACTACCTGATTTGTGCTATTTTTAAGTTTGAATTAAAATATAAAGAGCTGCTAGTAAGTCAGTGAAAACTGTCCGGAACTTACTTACAGTAAGTTGAGATGACAAAAGGTTATTAAAGTTTCTAAAAACAAGTCTTCGTCCAACCCAATGTCATGGCAATAAACATTCAGTAACTAATTCTATTGAAAACCATAGCAAAAATCAGTTTGTACCTAATGCAGAAAAGCTAATGATTTAACATGCTTCTGAACTATATATAAAATATATTAGGGCTGTGCAAAAATTAATTGCGATTAATCGCATCCAAAATAAAAGTCTGTGTTGACATAATATTTTTGTATGTGCTGTATATAATTATTTTGTATATATAAATACACACACATGCATGTATATATTTAAGGAAATGTGTTATTCATATATAAATATTTATATTTATATAATATAGATTATGTATTTATATATATATACAGAATTTAAGCGCAAATAATTCTTAAATATATACATGCATGCATAGGTATTTATATATACAAAATAATTATATACAGCACACACAAATACATGTTGTAAACACAGACTTTTATTTTGGATGCGATTAATCGCAATTAATTTTTGCACAGCCCTAATATATATATATATATATATATATATATATATATATATGAATCCTCATAAAGATCTTCATTTGGGTCAGTACAGAATCAATAAACAAATGAATCCACACTGTCATTAGTAAATAAGCATAAAGTAAATCTACCCCAAAACCTTAAATAACCCAAAGAAAGAATAAATAAACACTATAACAAATATTCTGGCAAAAGCCATATTCAACATGAATGAAAGAGTTTTAATATAAGACAATACATAAAATTATTATCATACTGCCAAGCCCTGTGCTGAGTGGATCATGGAAAAGAAAACAAAACAAAAAAACGAGTACAATCCCTTATTATCATTATTATTATTATTATAATATTACAACCCCAAGCTAGTTAGAATTTGGCCAGATTATTGAATTAATAAACACATAATTAACATAAGGGGATGCATTGTTGGCACGTGCGTTTACATATTATTTCGCTTCGTATGTCTATGGCAAAATGATTTATTATTTCAAGCACATTCTGTGAAAAAGTGATTTTGTGAAATTGGTAACATTTTAAAATAAGCCTTTATACATAAACATTAGTTAGCAATAAACCAAGATTAATAAATGTGTATTGGAACATATATAAATACATCAATATTACAAGTTGTTTGTCATCTAAAGCATTACAAACCAAGAATGAACAAGTGCAAATGTTCATTGTTTGTTAACTAATGCTACAGTATAGAACCTTACCGTAAAGTGTTGCTGTGGGTTTCCATGTACACCATTAAGGGCCGGGGAATCAATGTATATAAATGTAATGACAAAACCCATTTGTCATTACATTTACATAGTGCATGTTTTTGGTTTTAAAAGAATTTCTTGTTTAGTGCACACTGAACCACTGAATGAAATCTGTTGCATTACCGTGTGCATGTGCCTCTTGCATTGACCACTCAGACGTAAGGGATAGAAAGAAAACAGACAAGGGCTTTGAGACTCATTCCTTCCCCCTCCTTCCCAAAGTTTCCTGGTCCAGATATTTTATAAGGCCTCAAACTCATCAATTCTCTGTTTGGTGTTGCCCTGGCGGATCTGCCGGAGAGTTTTGTATTTGTCTCGGCCGGCGCGCACGTTCTCTGTGTGCAGCAGGTCGTTCTGAGTCTTCTTGCTGTCGTCGCGAGCCTGGGATAACTCGGAGGTCAGAGCCTGTAAAGAAGATAGAGTCAGGAATTTTGGGATGCTTTTTTTGATCTATGACTCAAGAATACAACCAGTTTGGAATTAATCTTCCTGTCAAACAAACCTATCCAAACCTTTTAATGTGAAATAGGATCATGTTTCTGGATTAACAACATTGTTCTTAAAGGAGTAGTTCACTTTTAAAATAAAAACTTGTCACCCCCATGTCATCCAAGATGTCCATGTCTTTCTTTCTTCAGTCGAAAAGAAATTAAGGTTTTTGATGAAAACATTCCAGGATTTTTCCCATATAATGGACTTCAATGGGAACCAAACTACTCAAAGGGCTTTAAACGATTCCAGACGATGAATAAGGGTCTTATCAAGCGAAACGATCGCTCATTTAAAAAATAAATAAAATTTAACTCTTGCTCTGTTCTGTGATGCACGTTCGTGACTCTCCTGTTCGAACAAATCCTTTTCCAAGTCAGTTTGTTCATTTCGATGAATGAGTTCGAACAGGAGAGTCACGAACGTTCATCACAGAACAGAGCAAGGCGAGCATTTGAGCTTATAAAACTTAAACATTGTTATTTATTTATTAAATGAGCGATCGTTTCGCTTGATAAGACCCTTATTCATCGTCTAGAATCGTTTAAAGCCCTTTGAACAGTTTGCAGTTTGCACTGAAACTGTCTTTTGGACCTTGAACCGTTTGGTTCCCATTGAAGTCCATTATATGGAGACAAATCCTGGAATGTTTTCATCAAAAACCTTAATTTCTTTTCAACTGAAGAAAGAAAGACACGGACATCTTGGATGACATGGGGGTGAGTAAATTATCAGCAAACATTTTTTTTTAAAGTGAACTACTCCTTTAAGACCAAACACAATGTCAGGCTCTAAACCCAAACAATCCAAACGATATTCCGAATGTTGTTTTAGGACCGATAAAGTATGTTATTTCAGGACCATGACCTACTTGGAGAAATCTTATTGACTATTCCTAACCCCAACTGTTAATTACAGTTAAAGGCAGAAGAGGTTTAAAAGACAAGCCCCAACCCCAGCCTAAAACCCAAGCCTAATCCTATTTCTAAAATCTGATTTGTTGATAAGAATGTCCAGGACCAACAAAGATCTGTTGGCTTGGCTGTACTAGACTAATCATTATGAGACAACCTAATGTACCTAAGGCCATGTTTGTAGACATCCCTGGTGCTAGAAATTGCTATCAACCAAGCATATCTCTCGCTCTAATCAACCCTAAACCTAACTTTCTCTTCAAATCAGAAGTAAATGACTGGTAGTTCAGGTTGTGCTGGGTTAGACTCTACTCTGAAGTAGGAGCTAATTGAGCCCCCACAAAAGTTTTTAAAAAAGATTTTAGTTCTAGGAACTAATTTAGCTCCTACTTCAGACGAGTAGGGTCTAACCCAGCACTATAGGAAGTACCAGTGACGTTATTGACGCTGTTTGGCCGAACACACACGAAACAACAGCACCCACCATTTAAAAAAAGGCTGTTTAAACCCACAGATTATAGATTATACATCAACACCAGAAACTAACCCTACAAACGTGGATCATCTCCTCAGCAAAAGGTTAAGAGGCCCAACGCAACTTTGAGGGGACCAAGCCAAACATGATTATGAATTTCTGCTCAGCTAGCAACACTGGATATATGCTAATAACTTTTCATAATGGTCTAATGTTACTTTCTATCCATAACAATTCTATCTAATAAAGTTTTAGACGGTACTGTTAGACAGATTTTAAACTAATGAATGTGAGCACTGTTAGAGCTCCTACTGGCGGTACGAATGCAACCAGGAGAACTTTCCTAGGGAAACCATTACTTCTCGGGGAACAACCCTGGTGGCTAGTTGCTTTAAGTTGTAGTTCTACTACCCAGCACAAAAGCCCCTTTTGTCGAGCCCTAAAGAGGACCTACACAATGACTATGTACTCTATTGGCGCTTTTCCACTACACAGTACCAGCTCAACTTGACTCGACTCTCCTTTTTTTGTTTTTCCACTGTGTAAAAGTTGTACCTCTACCCGCTTTCGGGTACTTTTTGTAGTATCACCTCCGGCGAGGTTCTGAGCGAGAGCTTGATAGGGCAGCGAGGAACGAAAGCCGTCGCTATGACGACCGGGTACTATTTGTGGCGATACTGTCTGCAATGGAAAACGGTGCCGAGCTGGTACTGGTAATGGAAAAGTGCCATTATATTCACAACCCTAAAATGCAAAGCCTGTAGTGACAATTCATTTTTAGTTTAAAATGGTTTCTGTGCGCAACAACTACAATAATGGAGGACGGCAGGATCGGGACTACACTTTCATTACTCTTCAAATACTTTTGTTGGTTTTATGCTATTTACATTAGCTCCAGCCCCAATTAAACATCTTACTAGCCATCAAAGCCCCTCAAAGGCAAGCCTTTTAATGGATGTTAATAGAGGAGAGTGTTCCCAATGCCGAGTAAACCACTTGTTGGAGGAAATAACCCTAACCCTGTTAGGAACATGCTGGACTCAGACCTGAATTCAATCTTCAAGGAGCAGGATTGGCTACCCTGCCTGGGCTCTAATCTTAAAGCCTCGTAAAGTTCAACCAATACGCTGAATTCACACAGCCGCCATTTTGAAATGGCTCCGGTGGGAAGAAAACCGGAAGTGACGCCTTTAATCTTAGGAGAGTCACGAATGTGATGGCGTAATGTTGTTTTTAATGTAGAAATGAGTTATTCTAAAAATGTACATACATTTCATTCTTTAGACTATATACAGTGAAATTCATTCATTTATTTATATGTATATATAATTCAGAAAGTAAAAAAGAAGCAGGAATGAACTATATACATATCTTTAATTGGATATTAACATCCAATAGTGTAAATCGCGGCAGCAGCTTCAGGTTGGTAGTCCAAGTCATTGTTGTCTATCTTTACTTCCGGGGGTTCTTCCCACTGGAGCCTCGCTTTCGATTTCAAAATGGCGGCTGCGTGAAATCAGCGTATTGTTCCTACAATGTTACACTTACCAACAGCTGTTTCTGAACTCGTTCATTCTTCTCGGCCTCAGTGAGTCGCTGTTCTTCGTTGCGGTGGTCATGGAATACTCCTGTCTGGAGGTCTGCACTGTAGCTACCGTTGCTCTCCTCCCCATCTTCATATTCGTTCTCATCAGGTTCGTAGGCGGGGGGTGGTGGAGGGAGAGGTGGCGCCGCCATCACGTTGTGAAGCTCCTCGCGGGTCTTCACCAGGTCATCCTGGGCCTCTTTCGCCTTGAACACAGTCCAACATCACAAAGATCAGACAGTCTGCCAATCCAATTACTAAAGAACTTGAGAATACACCAAGAGTATGGATACACTGAATATTTTTGGACACTTTTGCAGTAATGCAAACTATCAATATTTCCATATGGGTTCATGTCTTAATGCTCTTACTCTGTGCTGCCATGTCACGGCTTCCTCCTCCTTGCGTCTTTTGGCCTCTTCCAGGAGTGCAATGCGAGCAGTATGTTCTGCTAGCTCAGCGGCCTGAGAGAAATGAACGGGGAGGATTGTTAATGGAAAATAAACAGCTCTTCATTTCTCTGAGAATTGGCGTTAAGTTCTCACCAGCTGTTCTTGACTCTTTAGCTGGTCCTTGGCTTGACGGGCCAGTTCCTCCTTCGCGAGCAGTGCCGCCTGCCTGTCTGCCTCCAACCTGGCGGCCTCCTCCTCGGCCAGTCTCCGTTCATGCTCCAGCTGCACGGCCCTCTGCATCTGCTCCTGCAGGTCTGAACACACACATCCAGATTTCAATTATAGTGATTTTCTTCCCACTCAATGAAAGTGAATGGGAATGAGGGGCTTTCAAACAACATTCACTTAAAGGAGAACAAAAAAAAACTTTTGCTGATAATTTACTCACCCCCATATCATCCAAGATGTCCATGTCATTCTTTCTTCAGTCGAAAAGAAATTAAGATTTTTGATGAAAACATTCCAGGATTTGTCTCCATATAATGGACTTCAATGGGAACCAAACGGCTCAAGGTCCAAAAGACAGTTTCAGTGCAAACTGCAAACTGTTCAAAGGGCTTTAAACTATTCCAGACAATAAATAAGAATCTTATCAAGCGAAACGATCGCTCATTTAAAAAAATAAATAACAAAGTTTAAGTTTATAAGCTCAAATGGTCACTTTGCTCTGTACTGCGATGCGCGTTCGTGACTCTCCTGTTCGAACTCGTTCATCAAAATGAACAAATCTTTTTTTCATGTCATTTGGTTCATTCAACAAAAAAATGAACGAGTTGACTCAGAAAAAGATTCGATCATTTTGATGAACGAGTTTGAACAGGAGAGTCACAAACGTGCATCGCAGTACAGAGCAAAGTGACCATTTGAGCTTATAAAACTTAAACTTTTTTTTTTTTTAAATGAGCGATCGTTTCGCTGGATAAGACGCTTATTCATCGTCTGGAATCGTTTAAAGGCCTTTGAACAGTTTGCAGTTTGCACTGAAAGTGTCTTTCGGACCTTGAACCGTTTGGTTCCCATTGAAGTCCATTATATGGAGAAAAATTCTGGAATGTTTTCATCAAAAACCTTAATTTCTTTTCAACTGAAGAAAGAAAGACATGGACATCTTGGATGACATGGGGGTGAGTAAATTATCAGCAAACGTTTTTAAAAAAAAAAAAAAAGTGAACAACTCCTTTCATACGTATTACTCGTGCACTATATTCAGTATCTGAAAGCTGCAGAATAATTTTTCGTAAGCAAAATTAAATTTAAGTAATTATTCACTTGAATTCTAGCTTGTCAGCTGTGGTCACCACCATCCACTTTCATTGTCTGATTCATATTGTGCTCCATATAAGAACGAGACATCTGGGGTTTGAAGTAAATAATGACAGAAATTCCCTTTAAGCTTGATGTCTTTCACAAACTGACATAACTTCTGCCTTTTCTGCAGAGTACATGAATGGTTGATTCAGGAACATTATTAGGCGAATCATTTTTCATTCAGAAAGTTTGCGTTTTGGATCAAATATTCTAGTCTCAAACTGGATATCAGAAAGTAAAGCTTTGTGGCAAACATGAAAGAAACACGACATGCAAACAGCAGAAACGGGTGCAGTTCGACACCACCTTGTGTTTGGATTGCCAGACAACGGCATTGTCAGCTCGAACACACTCATCATGATCAAAGTATAATGTCTCCGCTTTATATAATAACAAGCTAAAAGGTTACATAAACTGAAAAGACCAAAGTGACGCTATCTGGCTTGACGTCTCCAATTATGACTTGCATAAACACGATTCCTCACATTTCAAAACAACTGAACGCAGTCATGAAAACACTTATCTTGCATTAGACATGAAAAATGTTTTAACCAAAACAAACTGTAATTTTACATGATATTCGTCCAATTAAAAACAGACACGCTGGACCCTGGC
>NW_024121432.1:32284568-32439201 GCF_016745375.1 Pimephales promelas | reverse complement strand
GAGCGATCGTTTCGCTGGATAAGACGCTTATTCATCGTCTGGAATCGTTTAAAGGCCTTTGGACAGTTTGCAGTTTGCACTGAAACTGTCTTTCGGACCTTGAACCGTTTGGTTCCCATTGAAGTCCATTATATGGAGAAAAATTCTGGAATTTTTTCATCAAAAACCTTAATTTCTTTTCAACTGAAGAAAGAAAGACATGGACATCTTGGATGACATGGGGGTGAGTAAATTATCAGCAAACGTTTTTTTTTTTAAAAAAAAAGTGAACAACTCCTTTCATACGTATTACTCGTGCACTATATTCAGTATCTGAAAGCTGCAGAATAATTTTTCGTAAGCAAAATTAAATTTAAGTAATTATTCACTGAATTCTAGCTTGTCAGCTGTGGTCACCACCATCCACTTTCATTGTCTGATTCATATTGTGGTCCATATAAGAACGAGACATCTGGGGTTTGAAGTAAATAATGACAGAAATTCCCTTTAAGCTTGATGTCTTTCACAAACTGACATAACTTCTGCCTTTTCTGCAGAGTACATGAATGGTTGATTCAGGAACATTATTAGGCGAATCATTTTTCATTCAGAAAGTTTGCGTTTTGGATCAAATATTCTAGTCTCAACTGGATATCAGAAAGTAAAGCTTTGTGGCAAACATGAAAGAAACATGACATGCAAACAGCAGAAACGGGTGCAGTTCGACACCACCTTGTGTTTGGATTGCCAGTCAACGGCATTGTCAGCTCGAACACACTCATCATGATCAAAGTATAATGTCTCCGCTTTATATAATAACAAGCTAAAAGGTTACATAAACTGAAAAGACCAAAGTGACGCTATCTGGCTTGACGTCTCCAATTATGACTTGCATAAACACGATTCCTCACATTTCAAAACAACTGAACGCAGTCATGAAAACACTTATCTTGCATTAGACATGAAAATGTTTTAACCAAAACAAACTGTAATTTTACATGATATTCGTCCAATTAAAAACAGACACGCTGGACCCTGGCTTCTTACCTTTCTCTGCTTTTTTGGTCTTCTCCTCAAACTGGTAGAGTCGCATCATCAGCTCCTGTTTCTCCCTCTCCATCTGCTCTTTCTCTCTCTCTATGGCCTCTCGTCTCTTCTTCTCGCTCTCCAGCTGAGCTCTGCAGATAAGACACAACCAAAGAGACACGCTGTAACATTTGCTCAGGACACCGCTCTATACCCACAAACTAAAGTCATCTCTCAGACCGACCTTTATGATTGTTATTTTATTCTATGTACAGCACTGTGGTCAACTCAACTTTTGTTGTATTAATATGTGCTCAATAAATAAATTGAACCTTGAGCCTGCCAAGGGAGACATAATAAAGTGGTCGTATAATACAAAACTTAATTTGCCCCGCTCATAGTCCGATGTTAATAATTCAAAACTCATTGACCTGCTGCAAAAATGGCTTATTCAGAAATCTTGTTGGCTTGATGACATCACAACCATTAAAGGAATAGTTCACTTTGAAATTGATTTTTGATGTTTTAGCTTACCTCACAGGCATCCAAGATGTAGGTGTCTTTTTTTTTCCACAGTATTTTCAATTTTGATATTTTTAGGTCAAACCGTTCTTGTCTGTCAGTCATATAATGGAGGTTTATGGTCACCACCTCAAAAAGCATGCACAGAAAAGTCCAAATTAAACATGATTTAATGACTCGTAAGTGTAAGTACACATTGATGGCCTAAGACACGAAACAAGCGGTTTGTGTGAGAATATATATCAAACCATATAAATACAGGCCGCTCATTTCGTATTTATTTCGTCAAACCATATATATATACAGTTCGTTTTCTCACACAAACCGTTCGTTTCGTGTCTTAGGCCATCAATGTGTACTTACATTTACGAGTCATTAAATCATGTTTAATCTGGACTTCTCTGTGCATGCTCTTTAAGGTGGTGACCATAGACATCCATCGTATGACAGACAAGAACGGTTTGACCTAAAAATATCAAAATTGAAACTACTGCAGAAACAAAGACATCTACATCTTGGATGTCCTTGAGGTAAGCTAAAACATACCAAAAATTATTTCAAAGTGAACTATCTCTTTAAGAGACGGACGGTCAAGTTTACGTATCAATATCTATTCAGTATTCGGTAACTCAACTCATGATGGGCAACCGCTAGTTAACCAATCATAACAAGAAGGTCATTCTATATAAAACTGCTTAAATGCCATTTGGAAAGTAATTTGGAGCAACAAAAGTAAGGAGTTGACTAAAGCCAATGCCACTGTTGGATACTGCTATTTGAGAGACCGATAAATCAGTACCATAATATTTTTAATCACTCGCCTAGCAACCTTTCAGAAGATCATAAGGTACCACAAAGCAAATCTCTAAAAAAACCCAAAAAAACAAACAAAAAAAAAGCAAAAAAAAAAAAAAATCCACCTCAAACCCTTTAGAAACCACCTAGCTACTACATAAAACACATTAGCAACCACGGATACATCCTGTAAATTAAAAGAAAAAGCAAAACAAAACCAAAAAAAAAAAAAAAAGCAAAACATAAAATCAAATCAGGCTTTGCTAATCCAGTTTCAAACCAAAACAAAAGCAAACCAACCAAACAAACAAAATAAAACTACCAAAAGAAATCAAACAAAAAGAAACAAAACGAAACGAGGAAAAAAAAGCAAAACAAAATCAAATCAGGCTTTGCTAATCCAGTTTCAAACCAAAACAAAAGCAAACCAAACAAACAAAAAGAAACCAAAACAAAAAGCAAAAAAAAAAAAAAAATAGCAGGCTTTGCCAATCCACGGTTTCTAGTTGTAATAAATGTGGTAGAAATAGTCATATGTACATATGGTACACAAATGTAGAACACGGTCTGTTATATGTCCTGCAGCATCTGCTGATGATCACTCCTCACATCGCCATGGTGATTCATTCTCACCTCTCCATCTGTTTGTGTTGTTTCTCCTCTCGAGCCTGCGCTTTCATCTGCTGCACCTCGATGGTGTCCGGCTTCCTGCGGCGCATGTACAGCTCATGGTTCCCCATGCACAGCTGTAGGATACGCTTATTAATGCGCAGACGTTGAGCGTAGAACACGAAATCCTGCAGAGATAAGGAGGAAGAGACAAGATATAAAGAAGCAGGGGTTTGGGAATCATCATCTTTGATCAGATTGAGGAGTCTGTGTATTAGTATGATACAGTCGTGTGGTAACAGAAGAAAAAGCAGCTCAGCTGACGCTCAGAGATAACGCTGTATGAAGACAGAGACTGACTGCTGGTGTTTATCAGCTGAAACAGCACTGCGACACGCATTACAGTGATTTACTGTGTGTGTCACAATAAAGCCATACACATTTCACCATCTTTTTTTTGTCACATCATCACAGTGTTATTTTAGGATTATTTATACACCAGACACGCCAAATTTTATTTTATTAAGAAAACAATTTCAGATGGGAGAACACACATAGTTAGAGAGATTAGTAATATGGTGAGAGCAGAAATAAAGGAGGATAGATTCAAATGCAAAGATAAGTTGGAATATCAGCTGAATGACAAAAATAATAATAAGTGCAACATGACAAGGATTTAAATCTTTGGAAGGTAATGAGAGAAAGGAAACCAAGAGGATTCAATAATTAAGGTTATCATCACGATTTTAGTGCAGAAATCATTTATTCAAAACAAAGAACAAAATTGTAGTAATTGTGATGTGCACAAGGTTAAATGTATTTTCAAAATAAAGATTATTTGATAATATAGGAGGTGAGGTGTTAAACACCTGTGCAGAACAGTTGTGTGGAACTTTTTTACCATTTTTTTGAGTCTCTTAAGCAACAAAATTACCAAGAATATGGAAGAAATGTGCCAAAAAAAAAAAAAAAAAAAAAAAAAAGCGTGCCTAAGATTTTAAATGATTTTAGACCAGGTGCACACGTTGTTAATAATGAAACATAAAAAAAAAAAAAGAAAAAAAAAAGTTAGGAAAGTGATTTTACAGCAAATATAGTCTAGCCATTACTATTTGAGGGTAGCGGTATGGAGGACGCCATTTCTTAAAGTAGTTCACTTTTTAAAAAAACTTTTACTGATAATTTACTCATCCAAGATGTCCATGTCTTTCTTTCTTCAGTTGAAAAGAAATTAAGGTTTTTGATGAAAACATTCCAGGATTTTCTCCATATAATGGACTTCAATGGGAACCAAACGGTTCAAGGTCCAAATGAGAGTTTCAGTGCAGCTTCAAAGTCCATTATATGGAGAAAATCCTGGAATGTTTTCATCAAAAACCTTAATTTCTTTTCGACTGAAGAAAGAAAGACATGGACATCTTGGATGACATGGGGGTGAGTAAATTATCAGCAAAAGTTTTTTTTAAAAGTGAACTACTCCTTTAAATGTTTTAAATCTTTAGTTTCTAAGCTTCTAGAAAACCTATGGCGTTATTTGTTGATTTCTCTTCTGCTTTTAATACAATTCAGCCTCATTTCATTTGTTAATAGAGAAATCAATTTAACATCGATTTAAATGTTGCTGAATGGATTTTAGATTTTTATTTAACAGGAAGATCACAGTGTGTTAAAATATGTTGATGACCCTGTGATAGTGGGTCTTCTACAGGAACACGATCAAGCGCCTGGTTCAGTAGATGTGAGTTGATGAGTTAATGGGGAAAAAAAATTCCCACAAAGGTAGATTTTATGATATGAACTATGATGTGTATGATATATTGTTTGTGTATTATGCATTGTCTGTATTTCTGTTACCTTTTGCTGCAAAACTAGTTTCCCCTAAGGGGGACAATAAAAGTAAACAAACAAACAATGGTTTTAAAGAGCATCTTGTGCTTTACAGCCCTTCACAAAGCTCAATGTTTCAAACGCACAATTAGTGACCTAAAAAGACCTGAAACTTTCTTACTATCATTCTTTAACATTTTCTATTATTTTAATTAGACGTTGCATCCAAAAACCTAATCCTAGACGTTGGTGTGAGATAAAACATTTGTTGATCAGAGTGTAATAAAACGAGTTTTTATTCTGGTCTCGTCAGTTCTTCATTTTTAGGTGGGGCTGTGTGATGTACGAAGGCGGCTTGTGTCAGTTGTAGTTTCACTTACTGGAGCTTTTTTATCTATCGGCTTGATGACAAACTTCTTGTCGTTGAAGGAAATGTTTCTTATTTCGCTCCAGGGGAATCCAATTTTCGGTGTGAGTCTGTGAAGACAATGATGAAATCATGAGATGTTGTTTTCATTCCAAACATAGTTACGCAAAACCTGAAATCGCCTCTTAAAAGGTGGAAGACAACCATCAGATCTCGCCGATCGAGCAAAAAACTAAATATTAGCATTGAGATCAGTTTGTAATGCAGTGGGAATGTTGTACCACAGGCATGACGGTCCATCACTGAGATACTCAAGGAATGCGGAGACAAAGAAGGGCCTGCGATTAACGTAAGCGAATGACAACATCGCAGTGAGGAGTGTGCTGTGATGTCTTTGTGGAGCTCACGGGAGTGGCATTACAATGACGCCTTCCAACGTGTGTGTCACGCTGTCTTAACAAATAGCTAAGAGAAGACAAAGATATTGTGGCCCACCTCGTATGACGCGTCACAAACCTGCCCTAAAACAAATGGCAGAAATGGTTCAAATAAATGATGGTAATAAATATGAAAGATTTTTTCTAAGGGTAGTGCAGTTTAAGGTGCCAGGAATTTGGGGGGGGAAGAAGAGTGGAACAAATAAACTAGAACATTAACGGTCATATTTCATTAGCATTAAACATTTATACAATATATATTACATTTTAAATCCTCGATGTAAGTATTTAAAGAGGCCCTAGTTTTTGTCCTTGTAGTGCTATGACGGTTACGGTCGGCCTCATGCTTGGCTTTGATTGGCTCTAGAGGGAATAGAGTTGCAGAGAGGTTGTGCTGACTAGGTCTATGTGGAGTAGAGCTGCTAAAGATGGCCCGAACGTGCCGCCTTATTTTCTCCTCTGGTGGAGAGAAGGCGTGCCGTATTTACAACAGCTATTCTATCATTTAAGGAAAATTATATATCCATAAATAAATTAAATATTATATACCACTACATGTTTATATAATATATCATTATTAGCATAAACAAATTATATACAGCACCTGTCAAAAGTCTGGAAACATATACAGTATATACACACACACACATATATATATATATATATATATATATATATATATATATATATATATGAAGAGTTCAGATGCAAAAGCCTCTAAGTGCCATTTGAAATTTACTTCTTTAATTATGATTTTTATCAAACTTGTATATTTAAGTTCAGTAATTTCACTTAAATAACAATTAATAGGTAATTATCATTGCCATTTAAGTGAAATTACTGAACTTAAATATACAAGTTTGATAAAAAATCATCATTAAAGAAGAAAATTTCAAATGGCATTTAGAGGCTTTTGCATCTGAACTCTTCATATATATATATATATATGCATGTGTGTGTGTATATATATATATATATATATATATATATATATATATATATATATATATATATATATATGCATGTGTGTGTATTTATATATATATATATATTTTTTTTTAAGTAGTCTATTCTGCTCACCAAATACGCATTTATTTCATCAAACAGTAATATTGTGAAATATTACTCATTAAAATGATTTTTTTTTTAATTAATATATTGTAAAATGTATGTTTTTCCTGTGATGTTAAAACCGAATATCCAGTCTTCAGTGTCACATGACCCTTCAGAAATGATTCTGATATGCTGATTTAATGATCAACAAATATTATTATTATTATTATTATCATCATCATCATCATCATCATCATCATGTTGAAAACAGTTGTGCTGCTTAACATTTTAGGAAACAATGATACCATTCAAACAATTGTGGTAAGATAAAAAAAAAGAGAGAAATAAATACTTTTATTCATTAAATTGATCAAAAGTGACAGTGAAAGACATTTCAAAATGTCACAAAATGTTTCTATTTAATAAATAAATGTAATAAATGCCGTTCATTGAACTTTCTATTCCTCAAAGAAAAAATAAATTTCGCAATTTCCACAAAAGTGTTAAGAATAGTTTTCAACACTGATATTAATAATAATAAGAAATGTTACAGAGCATTAAATCAGCATATAAGAATGATTTCTTAAGGATCAAGTGGAGACCGAGTAAATCACCTTTTGAAAGTTTAAAAAAGGCCGAAAATAACAATTTTATTGGCTATATTGTTACGCCATTATGGGGTGAATAAAGTAATTGTTAAAAAAAAAAGTATTTTTCATTGAATCATTACCGTAACTCAAGAGATTCATTAAAAATAAAACCTATCCATCCAATAGCAATGAAACAAGCCATGTCAATATGAGGGAGTAATTTAATCATTCATTCAAACCACTTCTTAGTTATGAATTCAGATTATTTAAACAGACTGCAGAAATTAACGTTGTCATAAGCAAATTTTGCATATTTGTCGGTTCAGAATCGCGATTCGAAACAAATGGAAAGCTAAGATTGTGGGCCACTCGGCAGAAAGAGCACAGCTAACACAACAACACTTTACTCCGTACAAACACAAGCAAAGATCAGATGAATGTGAACTATTTCACAGGTCGTTGTGCAACATGTGTGCACTCGAGAAGCCTTCTCTCAGTCACACACACAATCCTTGCCCAACGTTTTCAAGGACTGCACAGCTTGAAAAACCAGTCTTTGTTGCTATGGTTAAAATAGAGGGCATTGTGGGGGAAAAGCCATTAGACGCCACTGCTCTTATGTGCACACACAGAGAGATCTCTGTTTAAGGAAACAATGGAAATAAAATAGATGTTACTTCAAAGAAGAACATTGTGTTCTAGGAATCATGTAAATCACCAAAAGCACTCCTCGATAGCTTGGCTTTCACAGATTGGTGTAAATGAAAAGGGGATGATGGAAGTGCAGGCCAGAAGTATTACTAAGTAGCCACAAAATACCGTCGTGTTATGGTAACCATACAGTACTCGTAGTATATACAGCGCTTTTTTGTAATCGAAATTATTTAACAGAAGAGGAAAACACGTACATGAAGTGTAGTTGAAATGGCACTTCAGATATGAATAATGTCAAATGAATGTTGGGAAAGGCTGAACTCACTTGTCGTCTTTCTCATAGATGTTTAGGCCCAGGGCATCCACACCCAGCCACAGCTCCGATCCCTTCTTGTTCTTGATGTCGAAGTAGTTCACCCCATACATTTCCAGATCCTGAGCAATTTTCAAATACTCAAGCATTGCGTCCTCTCTAGGGATAAATACAACAGGACAACACGATGATCGGTTTCGGTTTGTAATGCTGGCTGGTGATATAACCAAACTCTTTTAGCACAGTATGATATAACATGGTAATAGTATATCACAATGTAGTCATAACTAGGGTTTTACACGTTAAATAAAATGTTATATATTACATAACCATAATCCAGAGTATTAAATTATTTGTATATTATTCTGTGTTGTTTTTGTTGACTAAGGTAGTTTACATGACAACCATGTACTAAAAACGGAAAAGTTTTTGCTATGGACAACGTTGTCAAAATGATCGCCGTTCAAATATTTTTATCCACGAAAAAACGACTAAAACGCTGTATTCATGCCAGGCCAGTAGTTGGCGATGTCATTTTGTGAAGAGATGCTATGCGTCACCGTTTTCACAAATTCACCATTTGTAGCTTACATGGAGAAGATAGCGGTATCATTCTCAAAAATTAGCAATTTCAGGCCACCAAAACGCTGTTGTCGTGTAAATGAACAGCGAAAATACATAAAATGTTTTAGTTGAAAGCAGTCTTGTTTAAACGGCCCTTAAACATATTAGATCATCCAGTAATTGAAATTTAAACAGTTTGTGTTTACATAATATATATGGGTGCATAATTATGTGTATAATCATAATATACACATATTATGATAATTTTATAGTAATATAAAAATATATCATAATATACACATATTATGATAATTTTATAGTAATATAAAAATATATCATAATATACACATATTATGATATAGTAATAATGTGGATAATTATTTTATATATATATATATATATATAAAAAAATAAATACACACCCATGCTTGGATATATTTAAGAAATATTTTCATGTATATACTGTATATATACTTATATTATATATAAATATCAATATTTTATATATAAATAATTTTTTTTCTTAAATATACACGCATGTGTATGTATTTATATTTATATATACAAAATACTTATACACAGTGCACCCGCATATATTATGTAAACACAAACTTTTATTCTGGATGCGATTAATCGTTTGACAGAAGTACTAAATTACCAAAAGTAAAATTAATAAAAATGAAAGCTACAATATAAAAAACAAACAAAAAAAAACTGAAACAATAACAAAAGCAACTAAATAATAAAATCATCAATAATTCTAAAATAATCCTGATATGATTATTTACCTTTTTTATATGGATGTATAAAATTAGATGTTGTAAAATTGCTAATCATTTGAATTGCACATTTTTGAATCATGGATGTCATGAATTGAATGTTAACATGGAAAGTTGAGACATTATCAACCATAAACTACCGACAGTTATACCAAGTTTATAGCGGTCTACACTGTGACACGGATTGCAAACTGAAGTCACACTGGAATTTTTGCAATTGCGCCACAGACATATTGCGGTATAAATGGCAAAACATAATCTCTACCAACTGACATTATCATTGCATCATTTTGCATGGCATACCGTATATGGTCAAACCACTTGGTCCTATAGAATGACTTATCAAGCAAGCCAATTAATAGAAATCAGTCAATAAATGTGCCTGACTGTCCAATTGACTGTTCTCTAGAGACTGAAAAAAGCCTGTGAGTGGTGTGTGTGTGTGTGTGTGGAAACCCAATACTCTAAAATCTCTTTTCAAGATGCTTTTGCAAGGAAGTCAACTTACTTGAGCATTCCTCCATGTTCCTCATGCCACACTTGAATCCTCTCCTCCCACTGTTCCCGTGACAACTTGTGCTGGTCTAGAACCCTGCAGGACACGACGTGGAAATGGACAATCAAGAGACTTGTTTCTAAAGCTTCATTCGCTATCTGAAACCAAGTATTGATGAGAAATGACAGCAGAACTCAAATGAGAAACCTCCGCGTCTCACCGTTGGGGCAGGAGGCGATCTGACGTCAGGTATCCAGGCCTGTGCAATTCCTTGTTGAAATCCCCAAATTTGGCCTGCACTGAATAGGAGGCCAGAAGCACCGCAGTCTCTGGAGGACAGTAGATTTCGTCACTCAGAATGCCATCTTTGACTTGCATGAAGAACAGCTTTTGAGTGATCTCCTGGATCAACTCATCCGACACATCTTCTGGGAAGAATTTAGCCCGGAACTTAAACTGGATGGGGTTCTCCTTCTTGACGTCCTGCGCGGAGACCTGCGAGAAATGAGTTGATTTCATAATGTTGACTATCATGAGTGTATCACAACTCCAAATATGCACATTTAGGCCACAGCCGATTTTATATTTTTACAGTTATTGTTCTCCTTTGTTGTCTACATACGTTAGGATTTGATGGAAGCACTGATGGAAATAATTCAGAAATGTCAAATTCTTTAAAAGCCTGACATCTTATTTCAATGTTATCACAATCGCGATGTCAAGCCAATGCGATTATGACACAAAATGCTGCGGTTTTAGTAAATAAATAAATGCATGTGTGGACTTGACAACCCATTCTCTCCGAGAGCGGTTTGCCACTTATAAAAAGACCACCAATCAGTTTCAGTTTAGGCAGTGGCGTGAAAGGTCATGTCGTGAGGTTTTCCCAACAGAGCGGACGGACATTAAACTGGTGGCTAAAAAATAAATGAATAAATAAATCTACCTGTTACGGAGCTATTTTGTCTATAAGAAATATGAAATATTTGTTATTTGATATGAAACAAATGATCAGCTCTCAGATTCTGTCAATACCGTTTTGGTGCTTGTAAATGTCTACTCTACTGTAACTAATATTTATCCAAATGAATCGATATTGAATCAAGATCGGAAACAAATCACAAGATCAAGCAATAATAAAAACAGTAGCCTACCAGTCATTGTACCATGCAAACATTGTAACATATTGTCCCTAAACTTAAGCCTTGTTCACACTATATGATTTTAAAACGTCGGGCTGAACTGTGCGGTTCACACAACATGACTTGCTCTCAGTGAAATCAGGAGTGTTCAAGTTGTTTAGCTGTTCACGCCACACGACACAACGTGATTGATCCGCAACAGGAGGTAACTCACTACACGAGTTGACAACGCACTACATAGAGATACAACCACAATCGGATGATAAGAGCAAATCATTTGAGAGCTGTTTCAGTACTATGGTACGGTCTAAAATTTAAATCCTGAAAATAATCAAATAAATAACGAGTTGACAACAACTCTATCACCCAACGATTCTATCTTGTCTACAAACCACGTTTTGTCACGAAAAACCACGCAATAAAACGAACCAGAAATGATGCGAAACAGCACGTGCGCACGAACACAACATGCGAATATGGACGTCAGACAGAAACTAGTGCTGCAAACTGTTCGTGCGATGATTTGCTCTGATAAAAAAAAAAAATGCAAAAAAAGAAAAAATAAGATTTACCCGGTTACCTCAACCCATGCCTTGCTATGATTGGCTGTTGCTCATGACATCACTGAGGTTGAGTCGCGCGCTGGCTCTGCATATCTAGAATGCTAGATATTTTTCTGGGCTTGGCGACGCGTCTGCGAGCGTCTTTAATGCTTTGTTGGCTCTTTCATACTAACAGATTGGCAAGCGTTCATCGCCCGCTAATCCCCCGCGATAACACCCTGACCTGTTGGCGAGCTCAACGATTTACAAATCGGGCTTAAAATCATGTAGAGTGAACTTGGCTTTAACAAAATTATGTTTAGTTGCCTAATGTTGACAATCACAATACACATCCCGCTTAAATGTCTCTTAAATGGTTTTTTTTTTTTTTTACATAAAATTGTTCTTATTTATTGTTCTATTTATTTCATACTACTGTGAGACAAGGTTGCAGAAATGCAAAAAATGTCAGTTTTGAAAAAAATAAAAAAATAAATAATAATAATAATTTGAAAACACCAAGTTGAGAAATACACATGTCAGCATTATCACTAATCTGTGTGTGCATTTTCCTTGAGAACCATTTATTTCTTATATCACAATCACATTATTGACCTCAATAATCGCAATATGCCTTTTTCAAATCGTGCAGGCCCAGATTTATCTGTGCTTAAAACTGACTGACCGAGCAGCAAGAGTGTTCTTATATAGTAAAACAGCACTTTTTTTTTTTCTTTGTGAGTCTGTGTGAGAGCGAGGTGCAGAATTTTGGGGAATGTGGGGGGATGAAATGTTCCCTGAAATAAAAAGTGATTTAGAATGTGATAAAAAAAAAAAAAAGAAGCTCTCGGTTGTGTGTGTGTGTGTATTACTATTGTAATATTTCCCTGTAATTAGTTAACTACCTTAGTTAAGACAAACTAAGAATGAAAAATGATTCTAAATCATTTATTGATTTTAATTAAATGTTAAATACATTAAATATTAACGGATCCAATTTTTGATTTTAATAATGGACTTGGGCTATCATGAACTTAAAAAGCGTCGCCAATACTAAATCGTTACCAATTGTATTACAGTATAACTGTAAAATTACAAAATGTAATATTTATGGCTTTCTTAATTCATTTTCAAATGTGAACCATCCAGATTTTATTCTGGAGGTAAAACACAGCAAGCCCTTAAATATTCTCTTTAACTTCAGTTCAGGGTTAAACAAGTTCTCTCTCTCTCTGAATTTGAGCTCTGATCTGTGAGGTGTTTATGAGAGGAATGAAGGCAAACAAGTTTCTTCTAAAAAAAATCTCCCTTTTTCTTCGTTTTTTACTGCTCCTGATTTATGGTGGTTAAAATCTAATTTATGACCCGCATTTGCTCAAATATTTTCACACCTTTTTAGAATAACAGTACTTCTAGCACACTGATTTTACTGGATAACTATGACCAGAAATATACAGAGTCACTTAATTTTAAAAATCAATTTTTTAGGTACAATTTAAGTACCGTTTTCATAATTGATTGTTGTACTGGTCTAAGTTTTCACACTGCACACATTTAGTGGTGCATATTTATTATGGTGGCCATATCACCAAGTCAAAAACAGCTGGTATTAAGTCACCCGCATTCAGTCAGATTTAATCAAGTAGCTTTTAGTTACACGTCAGGGTTTGGGTTCAGTTTTGGGTATTGTGTGTTACTATGTGGATGACAATGCATCCTCTTATACTAGATTGCAATTAGTTACTCAGATTAGATTTCATGATGAAAAACTCAAGTAAATACTTATTAGTAATTTCTATTAAAGAAAATATTAAAGGGAGATTGTCTGCAAAGCCACAGGTCTGTTACCGCATATGTTAAAGCACAAAATCAGCCGCCGCTGATGCTTACATTTTGGAACAAACATAATACTTATTCCTATAATTCATAAAAAACAAGCAGACTGAAACATAATCCAAAATAGGGTTGTCACGGTACAATAATTTCAGTAGTCAATACTACCAGAACAATTTTGTAGTTCTCTGTACCATGTGTACTCAAAACTTTGTCCTGTTTTGTCTTATTGAACAAACCAAGAGAATCTCTCCATTTATAATAATGATGGCTGTCAATCTCTGAAGAGTAAACTCAATGAATTCTGTACTATGGCGAAAACTCCTTTTAATAAAAAAATGTCTTAATTGTACTATAAATCTCTTAATTACATAATGTTTGTACTTTGTTGATAGTACTGAAAGGATTTGTGAGTGTGCTCGTGTTTTATATCTGTTTTAAGCAGATTATGACTAACTTACTGACTAGCATCTCAGATTGGCCATTGCGTTCACATGCTCCACAGATATGATTGTGATTGGCTAAAATGCTCAACGCTTGTAAAAACATATTCTAAATAGAAACCTTTGAAGGTCAGAGGGCACTCAAAATAAACACGAAGCAGCATCTATTGGCGGGTACTCGGTACTGTACTACTGTTGACGCTTTCCTTCGAAGTGTGTTGCATTAACTGTTCAAAGACAACAAGGAAACACATAATTCAAATGTTTAACCTACTGACTGTGTCAGTCCAGCAGGTTAAAGGCATGTGTGGAGTGGAAACGTACGCATGAGGGTAATTCAAATACATTTATGAAACCAGAGAGTACATACTCAAGTAATAGACTGTAGTCAGGAGAGACGCCATATTGAATTTAACAAGGATGAAAACGAAAACCCTGCGGTTTATTAAAACACATTCTGTGTTGACAATCAGTCTTACCTTTTTATCAAGTTTCAGCCACGTAAGGTACCCTTTGCTGTCCATATATTGTAGTCCAAAGTACCATATTTCACGTAACCCAATGGTCTTCACCACCTGTCAGGAAAAAATAAATGACACCTTTTAGCACACAATAAATGGATGAATGAATTATTAAGTGGTTGTTGGCTGCTTTATGACAGTTGTATATTTGGTGCTTTGAAATATAACTTGGCACATCCTTAAATTTCCCAAAAAAACAGTATAATGAGTATATTTTAAGAGTAAATACTGAATAATATACTATTTTTGTCTTCTTCCCATCACTAAATAGGCCATTAGCTCATCCACGCTCATTAGCTTTAGCAGGAATGGGTGCGATAGAGCACCAGAGGCCCTGAAGGCAAAACTTTAGATTTCAAAAGGTCTATATGCATGTACACAATTTCCCAGAGGGTTTGTGCACGATGGTATTTATTAGGGTTTTTGACTAATGCTGCAGCGCCCATCATCTGTTGGTCCAACCGGAGTTTAGATCATCTACACATTGCATTTTCAACACTGACACCACGTTGAAAACTTTTGAAACATTTTTGACAGAACTAACTTAACACAAATAAAGCTCAACAGGAAACTTCAACAATGCCTTGAGCTCTCTATATCCACAAAGCCATTAACAGAACACGTACCATCTGTAAACTTCAGTCTAGTAATCAAACGAAGCGTTTATGAACAACCGTTTTTAGCATGTATTGGGGATGTAGCAGAAGACAACTTAAATGGGACAAATTATAGTAAAAAACTATAACAGAAACCAAATCAAAGCAAATGTTTTACATATCTGCGTTTGATCAAAACAACATTTCAACAATAGATTTTCATTCAACCAAGCAGACTTTCTATAGCCTTATATACCCATTCACAATCATGCCAAATCGCAGAAAGAAAAAAAAAAAAAAAGAAAGATCCAAACCGGTGATGGACAAAACAGAAATGTTGTAAACCAGCTCAACAAGTTCTTCTAATCAACTCGAAGCCAATGACAAAGCCAAGTAAGTAAAGTGAAAGAAAAAAACAACAACTGCAGAACAATTGCTTCATAGAATACATTTTTAATCAGTAAAGACAGAAAACTAGCAAAACCATATGCATGCTTCAACCCAATAAGAAGAAGAATTTCTATTTTCGTTTAAAAACGGAGAATTAAACGTATACGATCTCCGTCCACACCAGCGTTTTATCTGTGTATTAGAATTGACCTCAGTCCACATTAAAACGACTAAAAACGCGGATCACATGACCATTCACCAACACTGGGCATGTGGTCCACATTAAAACGACTAAACACGCGGATCACATGACCATTCACCAACACTGGGCATGTGGTCCACATTAAAACGACTAAAAACGCGGATCACATGACCATTCACCAACACTGGGCATGTGGTCCACATTAAAAACGACTAAAAACGCGGATCACATGACCATTCACCAACACTGGGCATGTGGTCCACATTAAAACGACTAAAGTACCAGTGTAAACGGTGGCTGACGAATCAGGGAAGGACACGTAATGACTGATGACACCCAATCATAGCGCAGAGCGTGAGCCTCTACGTCATCGTTTCTAAACTCCGGTTTGTCCCGTCTTCACTAAAACGCCCTACGGAGATTCAAAATGCAAAACGGAGCTGCAGCGTTTATAAACTTCTCAGTTTCAGGTCTTCGTTTTAGTCCGGGCGGGAGGCCCGTTTTTAAACAAACTCACAGTAGTGTGGACGGGGCCTGAAGCTAGAGAACGTCAAGAACTAGAAAAGGCTTTATTTAAATCTACACTGTGTGATTTTTTTTTCCCCCCCATCTAGTGGTGAAAAGATATATGAACATCCATCCATTGAATATTAGTTTCTGTTCCTCTCAATTCCGATTTCGTTTTAACTCCTACAGTGGCCAATGCAGTCCAAGATTAGCATGGCTTCCAGTTCGACCTCGTCCATGAGTGTTAACTCAAACGTAAACGCGAAAGGCAAAGCTTGAATTAACTTAATTATGTCCCTACTTGGCTAATGCACTTTCAAGATGGAGGGGCAACCTGGCGACCGACATTAGAACCCCTTACCCGTATGTATTTTCAATGGCATATTATACACTCACGAGAATACTTTATTACTTGAACGAAGTAAATACACATTAATGAGCACATATATTTTTGAAAGAACTAAGTGTTTTTAGCTAAGAATAAACTAAAAGAGCTACACAATGTAGATTTAATTTAAACATCCTGCTAAGATTAATTTGAAAACGACTTTGGGCATCATTTTATTTAACGCGTTCCATGATTTTGCAGGGAATGAACTCAAGGACAGCTGGACTCCCATAGGCTTCAGTGAAAATCTCTCATCCACAGTTCGTGACTGCCTCTTTAAGAGCAAAACACTCTGAAGTGGATTCTGGTTCTGTTCCACATGGGAAAACAAGTGTGCTCCGAGAGGGACGGCCCTTATTCACCGTTTCCACAGTCGTGGCAGTTAATGAGCACATCGGTGTAACAGTCAATGAGTCATGATTTAAGGGATATGTATTTTTCAAGAAGAAAAAGCTTCCCTGTGAGGCATTCGTGGTGTGTGGGACCTTCTATTTGGAGGGGATTATCCCATGTCACCAAGCTGGTAATTAAATTAGGTCATAGGCATTGGAGCTACTGACAGACACTTTCCCAATGAAGTCTGAGTTTGTCCTGTGACGTCCTTAACTGTTTTTGCTATTATTATATAAAACAATTTAAATTATAAATGATTTAAAACATTATTTTTAAAATTAATGTTTGATATACTTTATATTCAAATTATACATTTTAAGATTGGATTCAAACGTGAGCAACGTTATTTTTGTGGCTGTACTACCAAAGCACCTTTTCGTTTTTTTGAACAAGAATTTGACTGAAAACAAATGTGAATGTCATTTGCATTCTTGATTTACCTTTTAACATTTCTCTGAATAACTGTTTGCAGACCTTTTCCTCTCATTACATGAATTTGTTTAAGGAATCGAGGAATTATGGGAGGAGAATGAGAAGCTGTCATTGAGGGATTAAACTGATGGATTGCAGAAATATGGTATACATTGTCTGTTCCACAATCTGATCTTGTAAGAACTGAATCAAATAGTCTCCTTTTCATATATTACATATCGACTGCAGCCAAATTTTTGCTGAAACACAGAACTTTACTATCTGTTGATGTTATAAAATGAATAGTTCAGGCAATTTATTACATTAATGCAATCATAAGTAAATTGTACTAGTTCAGATTTTAAATCTAAACAAACAGAGAATTTGGCACATGATGTTTAGTGAGGTACTTTCAGCGAAAATGTTTCTCAGCCCAGTCTAAGGTATAATCTTTGTTGTGCGCATCCCATCATTTGTAAACAGAAATATCACCAGCCAATGTTGACATTAAATTGGTTGAAATTTTGGATGATTTCACATGCACACTAGTTTAGATAGATAAGTGTCAGATAAGAACAAGAAATTGCAGCAAGAATTCAGATGGTAGGGAGTTTGGCGTTAGCAAAATGAAAGATGAACTGTGTCGTGTCAACGCCTCCTAAATTCATAACTAATGATTTTTACAATCTGTGTGGTAAAAAGCACTATACCGTATAAATAAAGTTGACTTTACATAAAACCATAGATGCATCCTGCCTCGTATCAACAGTTCAGGCTGGTGGTGGTGGTGTAATGGTGTGGAGGAGATTTTCTTAGTACCAGTTGCTCATCATTTAAACACCACAGTCTACCTGAGTATTGTTGATGACCATGTTCTTCTCTTCATGACCACAGTGAACCCATCATCCGATCGCTACTTCCAGCAAAATAACACACGTCACCAAGCTCAAATCATCTCAAACTGGTTTCCTGAACATAACGATGAGTTCACTAAACTCAAATTATATTATATTTCAGTGAATCCCTAATTTTCTCATTTCATGTTACAATAATAAAATTCAAGTAAAATGGCAGAAAGCAAGTTTGAGCTGAAATTGCGACAGCTTTTTGTAACCACTGAAGTTCTTTCAGTATTTAAAGGAGTAGTTCACTTCCCCCCCCCCATGTCATCCAAGATGTCCATGTCATTCTTTCTTCAGTCGACAAGAAATTAAAGTTTTTGATGAAAACATTTCAGCATTTTTTTTCCATATAATGCACTTCAGTGGGCACCAAACGGTTCAAGGTCCGAAAGACACTGTTCAAAGGGCTTTAAACGACTCCAAACGATGAATAAGGGTCTCATCAAGTGAAAAAAAATAAAAAATTAACTCATTAAATAAATAATAACAAAGTTTAAGTTTTATAAGCTCAAATGGTCGCCTTGCGCCTTCATCAAAATGAACGAATCTTTTTCAGAGTCATTTGGTTCATTCACCGAACGAAACGAACAAACTGACTCAGAAAAAGATTTGTTCATTTTGATGAATGAGTTCGAACAGGAGATTCACGAACACTCATCACAGAACAGAGCAAGGCGAGCATTTGTGCTTATAAAACTTAAGGTTAACGATAAACTTAACGATAAAACTTATCGCTTCGCTTGATAAGACCCTTATTCATCGACTGGTGTCGTTTAAAGCCCTTTGAACAGTTTGCACTGAAACTCTCATTTGGACCTTGAACAGTTTGGTGGCAATTGAAGTCCATTATATGGAGAAAAAATGCTGGAATATTTATCAAAAACTTTAATTTCTTGTTGACTGAAGAAAGAATGACATGGACATCTTGGATGACATGGGGGTGAGTAAATTATCAGCAAAAGTTTTTATAAAAGTGAACTACTCCTTTAATGCAGTTATGTTTTGAGTAACGTTTTAGTTGCAGACCTGGTCAAAAAGCTGCTTGCCAGTTGTGCTGGGCTGGACGGCGAACTCCAGCTCCGCGTCCATCGAAGTGACGCGAACATTTACCTAAGGAGAGAGAGAAAAGAGAAATTTCATAAGCAACTACTGTTGACATCTGTGTTTCAAATACAGTAACAGTGGAAGAAAACGGTCATCTACAAAAAACAATCCGGTTACAACTTCAAATGTTCCATCTGATGATGATGAGACCATCATAACCATGTGGGGGAAAAAAATAAATCACAATAATGGGCCCATTGATAAAGACAGACATGATCTATATTGAAGTCTGACTGTGTAGAAAGCAGATGACCCTGACTGGGATTCTCCAAACAGACATGGCTTGAAAGAAACTGGGAAAACTGCAGAAGTGGCTGTGCTGAACAATGCGCCTCAGCCACTATTTGAAAAGGGGAAATGCCAATCCATTCTACAGTTAATGTTTGACAGGAAAAAGTCAACAAACAAAAGGCCGAAGCTGCTTTACAATCAAATTTGCACCATTTTATGCGATCGCAAAGAGTAATTTTTAAGTTATTTCTCAAAAAACATGAAACAGAGGCGTTTCCTCACAATGAAGACAACAGACTCACAGAATCAAGCTACAATGAACCATTTGTGAGAGCCAATAAATGAAAAAAAAAAAAAAAAAAAATCATGTCTAGAGGAAAGTATTAAATGTAGTTCTTACTCAGGAAAGAAAACAGCGGACTAAGAGAAGTTTCCAACAGACAAGAATTACCATTGTCAACATGACCCATCTCGGCACATTTCAGATCGTACATTTGATTCAGTGATTTATTTTCATATGATTACCATGAGAGCTGAGAAAAATAATGGTCACTGAGAAAAAATTATGTAACTGCTTTAAAACTAATGATCCACAACGAAAAGTCATAACTTTACAGAAACTCAAACAAGTGTTCAGACCGAAACTAAGAGCAGTCAATACAGAATCCACTCTTTAGACTGGTGAGAAAAAAGGAATAGTATATTCTGTAATGTCATCATCTCATGTTGTAAGACTTCCTACCACAACACAAAAAAAAAAAGAACACCCTTATTTTTCCAAGCAATCATAATTATTGTAGACAGCGAATGATTCAGGAATAAGGAATAGTCATATAGACTGCTATTATCATTTTTTGGTGCTCTGTATAATTTTTAAAGTAGTATTTAATGTAATTATATGGAAAAAAAGGACCAGTACGTACTTTCATCAATGGAATATCAAATTAAAATAAATAAAGTAATGCTGAACTATGTGTGCTACATTTAAATGGTATTATTAATTAACACAATTATATTGCCTGCATATACATGTTTACTTGTGCATTTAAATGAAAATGATACAATATTTAAGAATCATTTCATTTTGATCTTTTAGCAAAAAAAGAGAGAGAGAAAACATACCTTGAAAAGCATTATTTTCACCACGTTTATTTTGTTTAATTCTCATGACTTAAATATATATTTAGATTTTCCTTGAAAACAAGGACTGTTTGGTGGTTGTAATAACCATTTAGATGCAAAAGAAGCCATTTCATAGCATATACATTATTGTTCAGATAATAAAACCAGATGATCCCATCACAGTCCATTTCCAAAACTACAGACACTCACTGAACTTCAGTGGAAGAACAAACTCCCAACCGTCCCCAGAAGACATAAATCCATGCTACTGGAAGCACTTGTATTGTTCGTAGGGGTATAACGATACCCTCATGTCATGATTCGATACATAAAGATACTGAACTCACAATACGATATTATTGCGATACTCTCCAAGTAGTTTAATGTAGTACCGACACTAAATTTCTCACACAGTAATTTTTATTTTGGGGAACTATCCACGATACGTATTGTTGCATTTTTGTATTGCGATATATTGTGGCACGATATATTGTTACACCCCTAATTATTCGTATATGTACACTGTTTTGGATAAAAGGATGTACTTAATGCATAACTATTAATATCAAGATAGATTTATCAATTTAGTTAACATAGAAATATATAAAGTGACTGATCAGAGCACAATCAACACCACAAGCATTATAACACGGAAAGAACTTCCTGTACCAAGCTTAAGAAGACTGCTGGGACCTTTCCTGAAAACAGCACTGCGATAGCGGCTTCACATACACAAGTCACACGGGCATTCAGGGTTGGTGTTAAGTCATTAAAATATATAATTACACATAAAGAACAACACAAATACACAACTTGATCTAGACCATCCACTGTCAAGAATCATAGGCCTGCTGTGTACATCTGAAATCTAGTGGTGAAGAGTTCAGCTTAAAGCCCTGGCATCCAACTCGCCAAAGAGGGGGAGACGGAGGGGTATCCATTTACTCAGCAAAACAAAGGGTCTCTTTCAGAAACGTCCTCTCAGTGGTCCACCTCCAGCATCAGGCTGCATTTTAATAGTCTCACCATTTCTCTGCATTGCTCTCAGAAAGGTTTCAGCTGGCCGACTGGCGAAATCAAGTACAGTCACCAATCTCAGGTTCCAACTAGCGTCATGTGGCGACAGGCGTCATCCGACCGAATTATCTACGTTACAAGGGGCTTAAACCTCGGAAAATGTCTGACTGAAAACATAAAAATAAATGCTTATGAAAAATATAACCACACACATACGCTTTTACTGTTAATCTACAAATAATGCTACGCTCTTAAAATAGTTTTTTTTTTTTTTTTATTGGCATCTGGTTCCACGAAGACACTTTAACATCCATGGAGCCTTTCCATTGCACAACAGTTGAAAAATGTGCATGGAAGTTAGGAATTGAAATGTATGATATAGGTGCCAAACGCTCAACTTTAGGTAACTTTACACTGTAAAAATGCATATGCTTTATCTAATCAATAGAATTGTGGCAACAGATTACAAGAAATATTATTAATTAAACTTGAATTATAATTGAGTAATAATTAATCAAATGATTCCTTAAAAGTTAACCATTTAAAATGAGTTAAGTTTTACACCAAAAAAATTAACAAAAATATCTCACTAACAGACAGACGTCAAAGATAAATAAAGAACTCTTTATTTTATATTGCCAAGATTGAAGACACCTGATGTTAACAAGCAGAATGACTGAAGGAGAAAACCCTCATTTTAAAACAAACACCGATCACCATAATGATGACTTAAATTTATGGGTTTTTTTTTTTTGTTGTTGCTACAAGTGGTGTACTCTGCCAATGTTAATTCATTGAGTTACTCCAGTTGTAGGAATTATATGCCTGCCATGTTATTAAAGGAGAACTCCGGCGAACAATGAACCTTTGGTCTAATAAAACATCGGTACCTAGTCAATCGTTCTCTGAGATTTGTTTTCATGATAATCGAATGTAAAGCTTTATCTCTAAAAACTGTTTAGCGTATAATGCTAGTAATGGGGGCATTGACTAAGTAAAAAGAAATCGCTAGTTTATATCACTAACAAGGCTCAAAATAGCCCCACACTAACACAGTAACATAATGAGGGTCCATACATGCAAAACGAAGCATTGAGAACTTTGTAAGTGTACAGACCGTTTAATAAGAAGATACTTTATGAAGACAGGCGCCATCTTAAAAAATAGTCTCGATAAGTCGATCCCCGAACGCTGTTCATACAGTTCAGAAGTTCGTTGAACTTCATACAGTTCAGATCACTCAGCACGACGTTCGATTACCAAAATAATCATGACTATAGATTTGCCATAATCCAGCAGCCCTATTATAAGCAAATGTGAGATAACGCATTTGCTGAAGAAACCATGTCATTTTAGCTTCCATGTAAAATTATTGAGCTCTTTTAACAAGGTGTTTCACAGGACTCATTCCTGAGCGCTTAGCATCACAAAAGCAATGCTGTACTAGGGGAACGATCAAGGAAGTTTACTATTCAAGACATAAATATGCAAACATACATTTTTTGTAAATGTATTAGTTTTAAAATGAACTATGGTAAAAGTTCATAAGTTCATAAGTCTTTATGAAGCGTAATCACCCCTGTAATCATAATGGGCCCTATTATAGTGCATGGTGTAAAGCGCAAGTGCACTTAGAGTCCCAAATACAATGTTGCTGGTTTAACGACGGGAAAAATGGTCGGTGCATGGTCTAAAAGGGTTGTCCCTATTCTCTTCATGAGTAATGGGTGTGTTTGGGCTCAACGTGCCATATACCAATCAGAGTCTCATCTCCCATTCCCTTAAAGGGGTGATGAACTGAGAAATTACATTTTCCTTGAGCTTTTGACATCTAAGAGCTCATCATATTATAAGACTATCCTGTAAGTTTCAGAACTGAAAACGTCCTTGTTAGTCCAATAAAAGCTTTCATTGACACCAGGCTCAGCAAACGACTCGTTTTTCAAAGTGGGGAACTATGACGTCAAAGAGGATAAAACACCACCCCCGCAGAAGAAGATCAACGCCTACTTCAACACGGCCGGTTTAGCCCCGCCCACCGATTTGCGCATTACACGCATAGCTAAATAACATAGATTCCTACATCGTGATGACAAACCGGATCGAGAGTGAAACTCATTATAATATGCAAAACTGTTCTCCACTCAGCAGTGGGCGTTTACTTCCAAGTCTTCGGTGCGAGACGCCCATAAAAAAACGAGCGTTTTTCAGGTAGGCTCAAAACTAGGGGACAAAATAGCCAATAACTTTTTCATTTTGATGTTTTTGAATGTAAAATCCAAGCGAACGTCAAAAGTTGACCTCAGATAACAATATGAAAAAAAATAAAAAGCCAATTCATCACCCCTTTAAAAAGCAGTTGCGCTCACGCCATGGCGGATTCGCTATTTACACGGCGGAATTATCAAGCGGAAAGACTGAACGCTTCTCTAGCGAGGAAACAGATCAGCTTAAGCGCGCGAGGTTAAAGCTAGCAAGCAGACCATCTACGGTAACGGGACAAGCCGGATTCCATATCTTTATGTAGACAATATTTATCTTTTACATTGTAATCCTTTTATTTTGAATATTTGGCATGTTTGTGTGATGCTGCGCATCCCTGTGCATTGTGCACCCACATATAGGCTCAAATGTACCCTTTAAATAACAAAAAATAAACTAATGTGGCACTGACTTTAGACCAGGGTTTTTGTTAGTCAATAGCGCAGTCCATTTCAGTCGCCTCAAAATAGGAACGCACCAACAATGCGCTAGAACACACCTCGTTTTCAGACCAGCACACCCATGAGCGCACAAATGTGTGCAAACGCGTTTGCTATTTAAACAACGTGGGGCGTGAAAATGATAACTGCGTCAGGCTGAAACTAGCTTGCGCCGCATTGCGCTAGGCCCAATTTGAGTTAAAAGAAATTCCAATCAGCTTCATTTGAAATGTCGCCTTCATGTACTATAAAAGGGGACACAAAGTAAAGGGACCATGTACTTATTTTTCCTTTGAACTGGTTTTAGCCTGAAGTCCCGATTTGGATGGCTCTGTTAGTCTTCCGTTGAGCTGGTATGAGCTAAAGCCAGAGAAAACACGAGCACATTGATTACAGCACAATGTGCTTTTGTACTACATCACCAAAGGGCGTGACAGAGGCATTGTCGGTTATCAATTATTCAATAGAACAAATGAGAACAAAGATTTGAGAGGAAACACCCTCAGCTGCTGAAAGTGCTTATTATAGACGCATCTGAAAGAGGAGGTGAAATATTAAGACGTAATATAGAAAACTCTCTTTATAGGGGGTTTCAGAGAAAAATCCAATCAAATGTGTAATCATTTTATCAGATAATCATTACTGGTAGCCCATCTTGATTTAAAAGCATCTAAATGACTGAATCTTGACTCTTTTGAACCCAATCCAAACGGACCATGGCACCTAAGAACAAGCGTTTTTGTATACAGTGTCTCGGTAGGCAGTGCTGAGGGCCAGGAATGAATGAGAAGCAGCATGATGAGGTCATTTCCTCTGTAGGCTTCCTGACGACGCTGTTACTATCTTAAACAAACTGACATGCTTGAAGCTGCACTTGCCGTTTTCAGTGTTCATAAGCAAATTCAATGAGAAGTTTGTTTCCAACATTTTAACTAGGCTTACACAAGTCACACATTCTCTGGATTACAATTTTGTTAAAGATAAACAAGCCAAAAACAGGAATAGGTAATCCAAAAGCCTTATAAACTATGCCTTGAAAAACAAATGCATCTAAGAAGTAACTGTCAGTGAGACGCAATGCCAGAATTTGCATAAAGTTAAAGATTTAGAAACTACAACGGTTTGAACATATAATGTTTAAGAACTAAACTTTCATTCCATGTTAAGTTGAAGTCAAGATACACAAGCTTTCTGTTCTTTTTTTCCTTTTCTTTTTTTGTTTTCTATCATGAAAGAAATGGTTCAGAACATTTCAAAACACTGAACAAACACTCAGACCTTCTATACAACAAACATTTTACCAATAAGAATAAAACTTGAAGAATACTTACAGGTTTAGGCATTTTGAGTCCTGTTGTAGATCCCGTCAAAGATTCAGAGTAAAGTGAGTTTCCACGGAGCCTCTCCCTCTGAAGCAGAAAGAAGAGGAACGCGTTTGAGCAGCGCTAGTGAGAATGACTCACAAACGGCTTGTCTGTCATTTAAACATGGGTGAGAATAAACCCTGACGCACACCATACAGCCAAATGAATCACGATTAAAAAACTGGAACTCAAGATTGTGACAGCCTCACCCAAAAGAGGTAACACCGGCGCCTGCCTTAAAGTCCCCACCCCATTCTGCAAATATTTGCTCCAGTCTCTGTTTCCCAAAGATCAACCCTTGACAGGGAGTGCAGCCAAATATTCAGTTATAAAATGTAGCGGTACCAGAGTCAAGCAAGCAAAATATATATATATATATAGCATTAGCTGCCCTCAGATGTCTCTCTAATATCATATATTATGCTCAACAAGTAAAGATTAGAGGCTATAGCAAATCAAATAAATTGTATACCGTACTCCTTATTATACATATACACTTTAAAATAAATAAAGGTTATTTACTGGAATGTATTGTTTCATGAAAAACATTTAACATCCATGGAACATTTTAATTGCACAACATGTTCTTTATACTTTATACTCAAAACACATCTGTTTAGCTGTGCATTTACTGAATGAGCACTGTGCCACTGTTCGTCCGACTGTTACTGCACTTCATTTTATTCTAAATGGTTTTAATTTACTGTATTTTATTTTTATCATAATTTTTATTTTTCATTATTTCTTATTTTTTATTCTAAACTGTTATAATTATTCTGATTTCTTTTTTGGATTATTTTAATTTCTTCTATGTAAAGCACTTTGAATTGCCATTGTGTATGAAATGTGCTATATAAATAAACTTGCCTTGCCTTGCCTTGCCTAGTGTGGGAGAGGATTCTTAAAGGTGCAGCTCACTCAAAAATGACATTTCTGTCATCGTTTACTCGCCCTCAAGTTGTTCCAAACCTGTAGGAATTTATTTTTTTTCTGTTGAATACAAAAAAAAATTATTTCAAGAATGTTGGTAACCAGACAGTTGATGGAACCCAGTGTAAGAAAAAACTATGGAAGTCAATGGGGTCCATCAACTGTCTGTGGTTAGCAACATTCTTCAAAATAACTTCAACAGAAGAAACTCATACATGTTTTGGAAATTTTCATTTTTGGGTGACCTATCCCTTTAACAACCATTCTGTCGGCTGTAACATAGCACACTAGCCTAACAGTTTCGGTTCACAAGTCGGACATGACGAAAGCAATAGGCTATCAGTAAAGTGAGTCGGATTAATTCAGTAACACCTCCGACTGATTCATGTGTTTATTTTCATGAATCATGCACTAATAGAGATCCTGTAAATGAGAATATTATTTCCGGGCAGCAATGCAGTGCAAGTTATTTATTGAATCACTAAAAATAACCACCTCAGTCAGAGTCATTCATTTGGTAACCTGACTGCACTTCTCGGGCTGGAGGTTTGTTTTGGATTCATTGAAAGGAACTGGCTCATGAGTCGTTCGTTCGGGATTCAAATTACACCAATGGTTTCACCAAAGACTGACGTTGGATAGTGCAGGAAACACAGTTAGTAACGTTACGGTGTTCCGATTACACCGGCACAGAAAAGCATGTTATAAGCGTTAACGGAATCGAGGGTAATGAAAATCTGATAATGAAAAGCTGATTTCGATATTTTACTTAACTGAAGTAAAAACCGCGCGTTTTACGTTTCCCAAACATATCACTCACTGGGCTATCTAACGTTAAACAAAAATGTGCACATAAGTTAGCTTATTTATCCTCATGGTAACCTAACGCTGCTCATCTTTAAAAGAGGGACGCTTTGTCCCCCCCTTTTCTTGACTTATAAACAGCCCATCTTTATGGTATGATACAGACTGTCCCATTATCAGAGCAGCACCTGTTGGTAGAGATTTCTCTTTGAACTGGGCGGCGTCATACAATGACAAGGGAATGAATGATAGACGCAATAACTGTGTTGTGGTCTTTGACCCATGCGATAATCGATAGGAGCATGTCTTACCAGAGCTAGCGAGTAAATTCAGTCCAGCTTCGGCCGATAATTCCCCTCCCTCCGAGGAAATGAGCACAGTCCGGCGCTGGTAATATGGCTGACGGTGCGCTCACCTTTGTGCGCGCGGCTGAATGACAGTCAGCGACTCTAGTTCCTGTTTGAGACACGCGCGCGACGCCCACAACGCCAACGGAGGAGACGACGAGTAGCGCCCTGCTCAAGTGTGGCTTCAAAGCCTTTCACATCATAGAAGATAGCTGAATGACTGAAGTTTACTTGGAAAATGATTTCAAATACAGAATAATGTGCAGTAATAGTAGGACAGGTGCCCTGCAAACGGAAGTGCATCATTCAGAAAGAGCTAGCATTAAAGTGGTACAATGTGGGACTGTTCGATAGCTTTTTTTTTTTTTTTTTTTTTTTTATTTATTTACAAATCTCTAACATTGGTGTCAATGAATATGGTTTCCCTTTATCCGGTAGTGTAAATTCCTCATCTTAGTAGTAAATGTAGCTTACTGTAAACATCTTTTGAGTGGTTGTGATGTTTTCTTTACTGTCTATGAAGGCCATTTTCAAACACATACATAATAAACCTGAAAACCCAGAATGCTTCAACAAATGTATTTATGTTGGAAAAAAAGTTAGAAAAGGCTATTTATCTGTCAGTACAATGCATGTGTGTGACATAAAATACAGGAACGGAGCAATTTGAGATATTACAGACATCAATAGATGTATCCCCTACTATGGTGTGCCTTTCTGGAAATACAGTTTTTATATATTTTGAAGATAGTGTCATCAGTTTAATAACAATGTGTCATACAACATATTACTATATAGCCTACGCCATGAACAAACACATATTCACACACGTTTGTGTTTTATGGGGACTTTCCATCGACATGATGATATTTACACGGTACTGTACAAACTGTTTATTCTATACCCTAACCCTACCCCTAAACCTACAGTACCCATCACAGAAAACTTTCTGCATTTTTACATTTCAAAAAAAAAAAAAAAACACTTCTTCAACGGGACCAAACAATGTACCTACAGGGACAAATATTTTCGGATATTGACATTTTCGTGGGGACATTTTGTCCCCATAATATATAGTGTTTTTTTTTGTTGTTGTTTTTGTTTTTTTTTACTGTACCATGCTACCCACACACTTCACTTTACCCAATCAGAGCATGTTGAGCACAAATTTAAAAAAATGTGTGTTATACTCTCATACTCAAATTTCATGTGCTATAGGACAGATGAAAAAATAAATAAAAACAAACAAAAAACAACAACTTGACTGTCACTGACTATATTATTTGATCCATGACCTATTCAAATACAAAATATAACAGTATTGCTTGTCTGACAGAGATATGATATACGAGTGTGTGCTTACTGTATACTTTAGAGATTAAGTTAAAGATAAAACAAAATCTGACAAAATAAAGTTGTGTAGTACGTCATCATTTAAAGAGGCTACCTAAATAAACGTGTATGTTCCCCACTTAACCCCAAGAAATGATAAACAGGTAATTTGATCAGTGATTCTAGATAGAGCCGTCATTGCATAACTACTGCCTGCAGGAACATCTAAACGTGAAAGAATGAGGCAATGTTTTAGTCATTGCTGCACCTGTACTTGGACATTTCACAATATAAAAAAATGTATGCGTAACATGAGAAAAAGCTTAGCACTTTCATTCACATGACGACTGCAAACTGTTTAATTATTAAGGGTAATCGCTTATCTGAGGGAGAGAGAGAAAGAGAGAGGGAGTTCAATACAAAACTGTTTGGTCAAGAATAGATGGCGCTTTTGCCCATTCAAGGTCTAGAGTACATTCAGCTTTTATTTCGTGTTTACTTTGTAATGAAACTTCATATGTTTGAATGATGTACAATAGTAATTATGTCATTCAAACATTTACGTCGGTATAGGTCTGAATAAGTAAGTACACTGTGATGTGACTCAGAGGTCTTTCCTTAACGATGTATTTACATCAACACGCCTGTTTCTGTTTGTGTTGCCAGAGCTGCACCGACGGAAGTGAAACTCAGGAGGAGCACCTTGTGGGCGTGGCCGTAGGTGGGAGTTGACCAATGGAGAAGCAGGATTAAAATAGAGCGGTATATAGGCTAGGTGAATGAAAGCTGAAGCGGAACCGTCCAACAGTTCAAGTCACGGTGTTTAAGCAAAGGACCAGGCCAGACAGGTAGACGGAAAGTATGAAGTAGTCATTCCTCTGTAATTTTTTTTTTTTTTAATCAAGTTTACGAGGACTGATATCATCTCAGTACAGTATCATGGCAAATCCTTTTGAAAACAGCTTCTAGGTACAACATATATCACATTTGGGGAGGACATGAAAACGAGACATTAATATATTCTTCAAATAATGCTGCTTTTACAAACTCTAAATATAAACGAGAGTCGATTACAAGTTTCCAATTTAATACACTCGCATTACAGCAATAATAGTTTGAGTGATGAGCAGTATTGTTACTCCGCAGCGCCTCCTACAGTGTTGTTCTTGAAGCGACAGTGTAGTGACAGATTTGCATCTTTTTAGCAATTTGATTCAAATAATATATGAATAATATATTTATAATGACACGATTTTTATAAAGAATGCGTGAACCCTTTAATATTTTCCATCATCTTTCTGGTTCCCTGGTATGACCTGAAATGAGACTATAAGGTTAATTCTTCACCTCAACGATTTAATTAAACTGACATTACATAAACAGATTTTAATTTGACAAATGTGTAAGAGTGATTAAATGTTTCATCCTGTATTCCTCTAATGGAAATAGTTTATTCTTTCACCTGAAAGGCCTCAGATCTTTGGTTAGTGACATCTTGAATGAGCACTGTGGAAAAACAAGAAATCCAAATTATGCACAAAATACTTATCGCTGCCTAATGGATCTCAACAAGACAACAACAGATGTGATAGATTAATCCCAAAGTCAGTGTTATGTAAAAAATGTAATACAAAAATGACTCACTGTCAAGCACCATTCTTGCTACATATCTCTGTTCTAAAGTATTGCTGACTTCATCCATTAGCCAAGGGAGGAATTCGGTCTCGATATCTGGAGCAGAGATAATGAACTTTCATAGACAGTATAATGGCAATTCATGTATTATTCAGTAAAGATCTAGAGATGAACTAATACAGAGATGAATTCAGTTTTTCTGTTTTTCATGCACTTGCCTCTCTGCACAGGGTCATAGAAGTACCCACAATCCCTCAGATTGGAATAGACTGAGGGCAACAAGTCAGACAAATACTGTTGAGCAAATGCTCTTGCAGCAATTTTATCGGCCGTCTCCTTCTCTTTTTCCAGCACTGCCTTCTGCTGCTTTATCCGGTTCTCCTGCATTGCATTAAAATACATAAGAAGCATTACCACTCCTCCTTTGTCCTTCTTGGATTACTGTAATAACGTCAAGAGAAATGCATTTTACTAGAATTTAGTTTTGGTACAGTAAACAGTAACACAATATATATATATATATATATATATTAATCGTGATTAATCGCATCCAAAATAAAAGTTAGTGTTTACATAATATATGTGGGTGCACTGTGTATAATTATTTTATATATATATAAATACACACACACATGCTTGTGTCACGTAGTGATTTTGTGTGTTTTCGTTATTAGTTATTGCCCGTCCATTATTTATCCCAGGTGTTTCTCATTTCTCACGCCCCCTTGTTATCTTGTCTAGCTCGTTTGTCATTGATTATTTAAGCCCTGTGTTTCTGCCCTGTCTTTGTTGGTTGTTGAATTTATGTGTGTTGCGTTGGTGCTCTCAAGTTTCTTGCTTCTAGTGTCTTGTTTTAAGTTTCTTTAATAAAGCTACACTGCGTTTGGACCCAGCCTCAGCTCTGTTTCTCCGCACAGCGTCAGAGAACAACCAACCTCAATATGGGTCCAGCAGTCGTCAGCAACCGGGCTATGACAGAATACCTGTCGTCGGTCTTGCAAGAGGGCCAGTCTGTCCAAAGGTACGCGAAGGAGTTCCTGTCCATTAGCAGTCTGGGAGCGCTAGATGATATCCAGCTCATGGGCCTGTTTCTGAATGGGCTGGATTATGAGATCGCTCGATGGATGCCGCGGGACCTTGCCAACTGGACTCTTGACGGGTATGTCGCTCGGGCTCGTTACTTGCAGGACCTCTTCACTACTGCGCGCTTATTCTACTCGACACCTGCCGAGTGTACTTTACCCGCGAAGCCCTCGTCGTCTTCACCGCTGGTTCACGTCAGTCACGATGAGCCCGCGCTTCACGTGCGCATTGACGAGCCCGCGATTCACGTCAGCCCAGCCGAGCCCGCGCTTCACGTCAGCCCAGCCGAACTCGCGATTCACGTGAGCTCCGTTGCATTCCTGCCTCAAGAGTTTTCCACTGAGCGCGTGCCAGCCGAGTCAAGTGAGTCAACGGCCGAGTCAAGTGAGTCAACGGCCGAGTCAAGTGAGTCAACGGCCGAGTCAAGTGAGTCAACGGCCGAGTCAAGTGAGTCAACGGCCGAGTCAAGTGAGTCAACGGCCGAGTCAAGTGAGTCAAGTGTGTCCAGGTCCAAATCAAGTGAGTCAAGTGTGTCCAGGTCCAAATCAAGTGAGTCAAGTGTGTCCTGGTCCAAATCAAGTGAGTCAAGTGTGTCCTGGTCCAAATCAAGTGAGTCAAGTGTGTCCAGGTCCAAATCGAGTCAAGTGAGCACTGAATCTCCTCTTCAAGTGAGCGCTGAATCTCCTCTTCAAGTGAGCGCTGAATCTCCTCTTCAAGTGAGCGCTGAATCTCCTCTTCAAGTGAGCGCTGCATCTCCTCTTCAAGTGAGCGCTGCATCTCCTCTTCAAGTGAGCGCTGCATCTCCTCTTCAAGTGAGCGCTGAATCTCCTCTTCAAGTGAGCGCTGAATCTCCTCTTCAAGTGAGCGCTGAATCTCCTCTTCAAGTGAGCGCTGAATCTCCTCTTCAAGTGAGCGCTGAATCTCCTCTTCAAGTGAGCGCTGAATCTCCTCTTCAAGTGAGCGCTGAATCTCCTCTTCAAGTGAGCGCTGAATCTCCTCTTCAAGTGAGCGCTGAATCTCCTCTTCAAGTGAGCGCTGCATCTCCTCTTCAAGTGAGTGAGTTGTCCAGTCCAGCGAGTGTGTCTAGCCCTGTGACGCGCCGCCGCAGGAGGAGGAGAGGGAGGACTCGTTTGGTTCGCCAGGCCCCGGTGAGCGTGCCCAGACTCCTCGCTCTGCCGGCCCCGCCTCTGCGCCTCGCCCTGCCGGCCCCGCCTCTGCGCCTCGCCCTGCCGGCCCCGCCTCTGCGCCTCGCCCTGCCGGCCCCGCCTCTGCGCCTCGCCCTGCCGGCCCCGCCTCTGCGCCTCGCCCTGCCGGCCCCGCCTCTGCGCCTCGCCCTGCCGGCCCCGCCTCTGCGCATCACCTTGACTGCGCCCTTCAAGCTCCGGGAGACCTTTCCTGAACCCGTTTACCACCCAGAGGCTCCTCCCGTGAATTTCCCCAAGTATTTTTTTGGGGGGGGCAGTAGGTACTCTGTGGGGGCCATGGAGGCGAGGCTGTCATGGACCTTGCCTGTGTCTGCTCCGCCCTGGCCTCTGCCACGTCCTGCTCCGCCCTGGCCTCTGCCACGTCCTGCTCCGCCCTGGCCTCTGCCACGTCCTGCTCCGCCCTGGCCTCTGCCACGTCCTGCTCCGCCCTGGCCTCTGCCACGTCCTGCTCCGCCCTGGCCTCTGCCACGTCCTGCTCCGCCCTGGCCTCTGCCACGTCCTGCTCCGCCCTGGCCTCTGCCACGTCCTGCTCCGCCCTGGCCTCTGCCACGTCCTGCTCCGCCCTGGCCTCTGCCACGTCCGGCTCCGCCTTGGTCTCCGGCCCAGTCTGGTAGGCCCATGCTCTGCGGCCCAGGCCCGCCTTGGCTACCTCCTGGTCCTGTTCCCCTGCACGGGCCTGGCCCTCCGTCCCTCCCCCAAGACGGTCTCCGCTTCACCGCCCTCCTGAACTGTTTGTTTTTTGTATGGGCGTCGGGAGCCGCCCATAGGGGGGAGGCTATGTCACGTAGTGATTTTGTGTGTTTTCGTTATTAGTTATTGCCCGTCCATTATTTATCCCAGGTGTTTCTCATTTCTCACGCCCCCTTGTTATCTTGTCTAGCTCGTTTGTCATTGATTATTTAAGCCCTGTGTTTCTGCCCTGTCTTTGTTGGTTGTTGAATTTATGTGTGTTGCGTTGGTGCTCTCAAGTTTCTTGCTTCTAGTGTCTTGTTTTAAGTTTCTTTAATAAAGCTACACTGCGTTTGGACCCAGCCTCAGCTCTGTTTCTCCGCACAGCGTCACAGCTTGTATATATTTAAGAAATATTTTCACGTATATTCTGTATATAGATTTATATAATTTATATTATGTATAAATATAAATATTTTATATATAAATAATATTTTTTACTTAAATATACATGCATGTGTGTGTATTTATATATATACAAAATAATTATACACAGTGCACCCACATATATTATGTAAAGAAAAACTTTTATTTTGGATGTGATTAATCGCGATTAATCGTTTGACAGCCCTAGTATATATGTAATGTTTTTACTTGTAATATAAATATATTTCACACCAAAGGACTAGATAAGTGAACTGAAAAAAAAAATAAAAAATACTATCACTTGTACATTCATAAAAATATAACATGTAAATAAATTATGTTTAAAAAGATATATAGTTTATATTTATATATAATGTATTTAAAGTAAAAACCTGTAAATTGGTAAAAATCTGGATTCTGGAAGAAAAAAGAAATGCTATGGTTGATGCAATTGGATGTGATTTTTCTGTAAAATACTGTCAAATTTGTTTTTTGCAAGTAAAAACTATAAATTACTAAAAAATTAGCATGTAATTAGGGCCCAAGCCCTGAAAGGGCGAAGGCCCTATTGTTTTCCTTGGGATTATTATTCTTTAGTATTATTATTATTTTGCTACCTTTTGGGCACTTTTGGGGCCCTTAACGTGCTCGAAAACTCTTGAAACTTTGCACACGGGTCAGAACCCGCGGCCATCAGAGCCGGGCTGAAGATGGTACCCGGGCGTGGCAGGGCAGCTCGTCAGCGCCCCCTGGAACGGGGTCCGAACACTTGGTCCATAACTCAAACACGCTTGTATGTAATAATATGAAACTCGGTACACATGTTGATCTCATCGTTTCATCTATACCTCGCGCTCTTACTTTTTACCCCAGCCCAACAGGAATTTGGCTATTGAGGTTTGTTTGTAAAACGCTCGCAATGGAATGTCAAATACTCCTCCTAGAGCTTTGATCCACATTCGACGAAACTCGGTCAGCGTGAAGTCAAGACATTGAGGATGAAAGTTTGCGAGGGGATTTTTTATATCTCGAACGGTTTGTCCGTGGCGAGGAAACGAAATCATGGCGAGAAACGTGAAACAGGAAGTGTGTTATAACTTCAGCATACATTAACTGATCTTGATGAAACTTCAGCAGTGTGTTCGCTGTAAGAGGACGATCACATGGATGTGACTATTGTGAGTCAAAGTTATAGCGCCACCAACTGGCAGCAGGAAGTGTGTCACTTTCAAAATGCTTAGATATCACCCTTTTATTTTTACCCGATTTGCTTCAAACTTCATATGTATAATGTAAACATACGGCAGATGTAGACCTGTGAATGGATTCTTGATATCTTTGAAACTGTTGCCGTGGCGACGCATCAAACTTTACCCTTCTTTTAGGATGCTTTTAGGATGCTTTTGAGACCCTTAGCATGCTTCAAATTGCATGAAACTCGACAGACACATCACATTTATTAGCCAGTAGACATGTGCAAAGTTGCAGAAACGGGCGTGGTGAGGGCTCAGTAGCGCCACCTTTTGACAAAAGTGGGGTGGTTAGTTTTAACTAGAGTTACAAAAATTGGTATGTATATTGTACTCCTCGAGCCGGACAACTTTCTAATTGACACTTATTAGCTAGGACCCACAGAAAGTCAGATATTTTTGTTTGAATATGGCCACTCTGAGCCTTTGGCTGGCTGGCTGGCTGGCTGTCTGTGTGTGTGTGTGTGTGTGTGTGTGTGCAGGGGGAGGGGGCTTAACCATTTCACTGCTGTGTGTATGACCTGCATAAAGAAAATACATTTCTCAAGCCTGGTATTTTTTAAATAAGTTTTTATTTTTATTTTTTATAAGTAAAGGCATATAACTAGTTTAATTGTAGTGAATTGACAATAGTTTTATATAATTAGTTTATTAATCAGATTAACTTGGTCAATAAACTTGGTCTGAAAATTTGGTCCATAAATCAAACACACTTGCATGTAATAATATGAAACTTGGTACACATATAGATCTCATCGTTTCATATATACTTCACACTCTTACTTTTTACCCCAGCCCAACAGGAAGTTGGCTATTTAGGGTTGTGTTTAAAACACATGCAATGTAATTTAAATTATTGCTCCTAGAGCACTGAACCAAATTCGACGAAACTCGATCAGCGTGAAGTCAAGACATTAAGGATGAAAAAGTGCCACGGGATTTTTGATATCTCGAACGGTTTGGCCGTGGCGAGGAAACGAAATTATGGCGAGAAACATGGAACAGGATGTGTGTTATAACTTCAGCATACATTAACTGATCTTGATGAAACTTCAGCAGTGTTTTCGCTGTAAGAGACCGATCACATGGATGTGACTATTGTGAGTCAAAGTTATAGCGCCACCAACTGGCAGCAGGAAGTGTGTCACTTTCAAAATGCCGTGGCAACGAAACAAACTTTAACATTATTTTTTGATGCTTTTGGGACTCTTAGCTTGCTTGAAATTGCTTGAAACTCAACAGATACATCACATTTATTAGCCAATAGACATGTGCAACTATGGCAAAAGATTAAAGTAATGTCAAAAAAGTAAACACTAAAAGCCTCATATCTTCTAAAAATGTAATTATACATCATTTGTTTCTAAATTAAATTATACAAATATTATAACTTCCCCAATTTTTCCTTTTTTTTCATTTAAGAATTGTCTTTACGTTCAAATACAGCCAGAATTGTTGTAAAATTCATAAAAAAATAATAATCTGAGTCATACGTAGTGCTATACTGCCCTCTTGTGTTCAATATCAGGTAGGCCTATTGTGTATATTCCCACCGGTTAATCAACGTGTGACTCCGCTGGGACTTGGGAGCTTTTAAATCGCTTACTTAAAACCGAAAGTCAAAATACGGATGTCCGCACAAGACATTAATGGTGTGGAGTAGAGCGAGCATTTTAAATAAATTCCTATTAAGTAGGATTGAACTAAACAGAAAGAATGTTCACTCTGTTCTGCTGGTTCCTCGCTGGTGGATCATATGATTACTTTGTCATAATCTATGACAAAAATGCTATTATAAACCATATTAATAATAGATAATACACATTGCTCTTATTTTTGAAAAATACATTCATGAAAAACAAGATAACAAAAATCATTAAAAAAAAATATAGCCATGGCTGCTATAAAGCAACATATAATTGAAAGGCAATTAATAATCTGTCATTACGTCACTGCATTATGATATTACGGCTCCAATACGGTGCAGCACAAAGCACTTATGTGCATCCCGAGCGGAGAATGATGTGCTTGAAGCCACATGAAGTTACAGCGCATTGAGTCCGTATTGAAAAGTTCAAAGCACAAAGGAAATACATATTTATGAACAGTGTATTATACATTATCTATCTATGCAATAGTTTATTGAGCCTTTTCTTTTAAAGGTTTTAAATTTCAGTTACTGTGTGCGTGAAGAACAATTATAGTGCTCTGACTCTAGTGTTGTGATCTAACCGACAGCGTCCGACACCCGGTAGAAAGTAACACGATTAAGTTACAGCAATAAAGTCCAGCAAGAAAAAGTTTCTTCATTCGAAAATATAGACCTTTAGACCTTTATCTTAAAGATCCAGTATAATAGGATTAACATTGAATCATTGAAGATCGTTTCATCATTGACTGTAACCGAATGTGACGTGCTGTTTGAATGCTGAATGGAGAATGACTGACAGGCGCAGAGAGGGAAAAGTTTGTGTTCTTGAATTTAATGACTTAAATATTAATTTCTATATCACATAATAGCTTCAGAACACTAATAATACAGTACACAAAAACTTTATGGTACTTTAGAAAGTTTTTGTGCCTTTGTGCCTAACAGAATAGTATATGCACAATATAGAATTTGAATCAGCCTCGTCAAAGATGGCAGTGTCAGAGCCGATACCGATCCTGAGTATCTAATCGGCGCACTTCTTTTCAACAGTCAAATTGAAATTGAAATTGCTTGAAACTCAACAGATACATCACATTTATTAGCCAGTAGACGTGCAAAGTTTCAGAAACGGGCAATGTGCAAGGACTAAATAGCGCCACCTTTTGACAAAAGTGGGGTTGTTAGTTTTATCTACAGTTACAAAAATCGGTATATACATTGTACTCCTCAAGCCGGACAACTTTCTAATACATAGTCATTAGCTCGGACCAAGAGGAAGTCAGATATTTTGGTTTGAATATGGTGAGCCTCTCTCTGAGCCTACGTCCCTGTATGGCAAGCCCTTTTAACATTTAAAAGCTAAGTTTGCCTGTCCGGAATTAACATTGTAGATATCAACAACGTCTTTCTGTCTATTCGTAATTACATTTTGGATAGTTTGTATTATCATTTAAGACATCTGTAACATAATTGTGACTAGTCGAAATGACAGAGTATGGCAAGCCGTTTTAACATTTAATCATAAAAGGGCCAAAGCCTTCGGCACTGCTACCCGGGTGCCTTTAGGTAACTAAAGGAACCGGGGTTGCGGTGCCACCGGCTTGGGCCCGCCATCGCTGCTCGCAGCTATATTTTACAGTTGAAATTTGAAAACAGTAAAAGGACATTCCCAGATGTCCTAGTGTGACACATTAGATATATTTATATTATAAATAACAAAACTGGTTTCTTCTAATTTTTGTTGTTGGTAAATGTAGGCTGTTTTGTGTGACATTTTATGCAGTTAATGTTTATTGCATTATTTTAGTGTCATATGTGTTACACCATTCACACCAAGGACAATAATCATAGTAACAACAATCATTCTAAATATAAAGAAGAGCAGAGTCCACACCACAAATTTAACGATAACAGCACATCGTTGGAATTACTTTCAGATTGATTTTTGACAGCCAATGAAAATCCATCCTGCTTTAAAGAGCTTAAGCATTTAAAGTGGCAGACAACATAACGGCAGCTCAATAATGTAACAGTTATTGTTATAGTTATCCCTATAGTTTTTTTTCTTTATTTGTAATTTATCAGCCACCCTCTAATGCATTTGCTGCATGGAACAAAGTCAAGTTCAAGCCACAATGCAACTAACTGTTAACAACCAGCAACTAAATTGTGCCAATATTTCCAGACAACAATATTGTTTTGTGGCCCATATCTCTGTTGCCATAGTCTTTACTTCTGACTTAATTAAAACCACAACCTTGGTGTTTTTTGGCTGAGCATCAAGCTGTGTATAGCTTGTAGTGATTCCCACCTTCTCCACACGGAGGCGCCGTTCCCTCTCCTCTAGCCTTTGCACCTCCACTAGCTCAGCGTCACGGATCTCCTTGAATGTCTGCTGCTGGGCCCTCAGGTTAGCCAGCTCCTCCTCCTCCAGCACTTCCAGCAATGCCTGCTCTATCGTCTTCCCCACCAACACCTGCAGCACGGGCCGGACCTCCATGTCAAAATCAAACAGCTGCAGACAAGAAGAACAGATTGTCTTACCACTGGGAAATGATCAGCAGATTTAGAGATGTTAAACGCAATGCTTTTCCATTTCCTGGTCCAACCCTGTTGAGAATCTCAACAGTTGTTTATGAGCACTATTTAACCATTCTACATTATTTAAGCCGGTAAGCTTTTATTAAATCATAAGTCACAGTGTTCACTACAGTCTCTAGGCCATAGACTGTAAACAACAACAACAACAAAAAAAGATGGACGACGTGTCTCCACTTCCTTCCACTATCCACAAGTTTCCTACGCCCCATGAGGCCTTGCGTCAAAAGTGGGCGCGACTTCCGGTTGGAAGTAAACAAAGCACGATTTGACATGCTTGACACTCGTTCATTCAACAGTTGACAGTCATTCAAGTTACAGCGATCTAAACTAGCTAACGATGTGGGAACACAACCTCAACGAAATTAAAAAAGGTGAAATAACAGTACCTTTACCCTCCGCAGTAGTTGATTGGGAGTATTATAATAACATTATTAATAATCAATACTCATCCAGGCATGGTGACAGACAGTTGTGCGAGCTGACAAACAATTAAAATAAAAAATACACACTTAGTCATTGTGCTTTGGAGTTTATTCAAAATTATAAATGAATGTGCTACTTGAATACATTAACTGGCACATTTGGTATTCTGTCAACACAGGCTTTGATCCTGAGTTTAGCTGTAACATCAGTAGAGAACAGCCAAACACATGCTGATAAAAGTTTATAGAATATTAAGAATTTAAACAAATGTACACAGGAAGATTCGTCGTCTTTTGGGAGGTGATGGAAACTACAGTCGTTGGCAGGAACACTCTGATTTTGTTTTCAGCTTATGTTCAAAACAATCATGTTTAAGCCACTGAATTAGTTTAGTCCGGTTATACGTACAACCGCGAACAGCACATGTTGCCCCTGAGCTCCGTAACGACATCTCTCATAAAGATTTGCGTCTTTAAATAGTAAAATAATTCTCCGAAAAACAGCTAGCCTCTTCGCTAACTAACACACAAAATACCATTGGAATGCTACTTCCGCCGCCTCACCGGAAGTTTCACCCACTTTATTTTTTACAGGAGCGCCCCTCGGAAACTTGTGGATAGAATCCCAGAAATAACTGGTGACATCTTGCGCCAATTACAGTTGTAATCAAAATGATTCAAATCCCATTGAAAATTTAGAGACTTTCGGCTGTTTGCAATGAACAAATCAAACAAAAGTAATTGAAATAGCTCAACAAGTGGTTTCCCCAAATTCAACTGAAAATGCAACTTTTAATGACTTCTGCAGTCTCAAAATTATTCAACCCTTTAATGGATAGCATATTTAATACTTAATTAGTACATTTTTTTTTTTTTACATTTTAATTCATTTAGCTGACGCTTTCATCCAAAGCGACTTACAATTGCTATGTCAGAGGTCAAACGCCTCTGGAGCAACTAGGGGTTAAGTGTCTTGCTCAGGGACACATTGGTGTCTCTGATTCCGATTCCTTGTTTCGATTCCGGTTCCTAACGATTCTCGATTCCGATTCTTTTAAGAGGCAGGGTCAAAAAAGTTTAGCTAACCTTGCTAACCAACGGCCTTTCTGAAGGAAATAATCCTTTCTGAAGGAAATACTCCTTCTGTAAAAATACTCCTTTTGTCACAAATTTTGCATTTTGCCGAGATTTCGTTATTTTTAGAAAAGTGAAGCCACACTTTGGATCGCCGACGTAAGCTACTCATGTTCGACTCGCGTGGTTATGCCAACACTTCCGGTAGACGCTTCTTCGTTGGTGTTGTTCAGCGGTTTCTTCTTCCGCTCGGCGGACTGTGAATATCGAAACTAGGAATCGAAATTTTAACTTTTGAACGATTCCGGGAAAAACGAAAAGTTAGTCTCGGTTCCAATCGATACTCGATTCTCGATACCCAACCCTAGTCGGGAAACAGTCTGCTGCAGCGCTCACAGGCTCTGCAAAAGTGTGATGGAGGGCGCATATCGTCCATAAAGGGGGGCGCTCGCGAACACCCTTCTGAAACCTAAAATGGCAAATGGGCATGACATCCTGAAATCTATACTTCACCTCTCCCTCTTCTATCTGTGTGGCTACATCGCGTCCGGTTTTGGCTGGGATGAAGAGGGGAGTGGCTGGTTTATCCAGGAACATGTCTGTTTGGCATTCCACGCTGACATCCTCTACACGATCGCTCAGCTCTTCCAGATACATCTCTAAAAAACACACCAGTGAGAGATTTCATCACTTGATTTCTGGGCTTACATGTGTGTGAAGTTGCATTTCCATTCTGAGATTTTCACTTGTAAAACAATGAAAGTAAGCACTGGTTATTTTAGGGTGGCTTTTTGTCAGATTTTAATAATAGACAAAGTAGTAGAGGACAAAAGATGGGGACATGGCCTGGGCCAGACTCTAACCCGGGTTTCTCATGAGCACCAGAGCTCAACATTGGGCTCTGACAATAACGCATAATCATTCACTACCTGTCTGCAAATCTATGTTCTTTCTGCCCTCGAGTGGTTCTGGTGTTTTGGGGTTAAACTGCTCCTTCATCCGTTTTCTGGACATCGCTCTTCTTCTGACCTCCTGCTGTCTCAGGAACTCCACTGGATCAGGCTGAGATGTCTGATAAACACATTTATATTCTTTTATATTCTATCCATTCATCAATTGTGCTCTTATCACAGTAGCATGCAAAACACATGGTTCTATAAAAGTAACAAGCTTTTTGGGCTGTTTTGTACTCTGTTATTTTGACATTATGCTGTCAGACTACACAAATACAAATAAACTGTATCTGTTTCTTATAAAAAAATATTTCTAACCTCTGTGCATTAATACTCACAATGGGTAGGATATGTTGAGCATATGTATTTCCTCTAACAACACGTCGGTCGTACATGATGTTTCCATAACTGCTCTCTTCATTTCTGCATTATACAGTAAAGAAATATTTTATAAATATTTTGCATGCTTTTATCCATTTGATAAATAATTTTCTTTTTTATTTATTCCTTTGCTAAAATGTGCAGACCATCATAGGTGCATTAACAATAATATGAATATTAATATTTTAGCCACATCCTCAGACTTTTGATATTTGGTAATGTTATCACCTTATAACTTTAGCCCAGAACAAAAAGCTTAACGTTACCCTGGGGGAAAGGATAATTCCTAGAAACATCTTAAATATATCAGCCTATTAATGATATTTAGACTGTTAAATGACACAATATGTGAAGTGAGATCTGTGTGTGTGTGTGTGACTCACAGCAGCGGATCGGCTCTGTACTTAGGGCGGTTGGGAACCGCACGCGGACGGCTGGAAAACGTGTAAACTCCGCTCTGCGTCTCGTGTTGTGCCTGTAAATTAGTTGCCATTTTTTCCTTTTAATTGTGATATCAAAAGTGTGTCTGGAGACTAAAATCATTAACTTTTAGTTGTGGAGAGGTGGACTAGCATCTGTTGCAGCTACAATTGTTGTAACGGTTACCATGGCAATTGAATCCAACAACAGCGGTACGCTTTGTTTACTTCCGGCTCGGTTAATCTTTTTTTAATTATAATTTTTATTCCATATATATAAATATATATACATGATATATACATATATATCATATATATGTATACGATATACAGTATATATATATATATATATATATATAGGCTATATCATTGACGGGAACCCATTATCATGCATAACTGAAACTGCATCATTGTGTTGTTGTCTTGAATCACTTCAGTAAAATGAAATATATTATATAATAAATAATAACACAGTTACAAAGAAGTTTTGTGCGAGTTTGGTGTCTTTCTTTCCATTTAAGGTGTGTGTTTGTTCCTGTTTCCTCCCACATATGTGTATAAAATAAATAAATATAACAATAAGTGAAAGTGAAATTTATAACATAATATAAGTTAAATAATAATAATCTTTGCCAGAGGGGGAACAAAAATCAAAATAACCGTCTCAGCTCTAAAATAATAATTTAGATCTATGTGTACAACGTGATCATAACCAGTAGGGGGAGACAGATAAACTGCATGATTTTGCTGTTGAGAACAAAACTGAACAGATGAAGCAGCAGCACTCAAGCTGACCTGGGCCCATATGTGTAAAGCCACTCAGAGTAAAAGTTTTAGTCAGTTATTAATATTTCATTGGCCCTCTCTTGTTTTTTTCATGTGTTCATAACTTCTTTGCATGCAGCCTGGCCAAAAATATGTCATTTGGCATGTTTCATTGAGTTATCACAAATAAAATTGACTCCAAGCACAACTACACAATATGCTTACGAAATCGTTAACACGTTTTGAATAGGCTACTATTTAAAGGGTGTTGTCGATTTTCCTATGCCGGACATCACGTGCCAGGCAGTTCTACCAGAAAGACTCAGGAGGCAAAATGACGTAACAAACCATACATTTATTAAGAGCCCAGCAACTAAGTATTGTGTTATAAAGGTCTTTGGCAAGAACCATCATGGTGGTGGAGGGGAGGATGGAGAGGAATGTTGGCGTGAGCATCTGCAAACTCAGACATACTGATCCTTTATACTACGAGTATTAGAACACGATTGATTTGACAAGAAGGCAGTAAGTGACGTAACAATCGAGTCTTCATGGCAGAATGTACACTAAAGCTTAAAATTTCAGTGTCTTAAATTAAATGATTTTATTATTATTACATGAAATGATAGGTGTCATACTGCTGTGACCTCACCCTTGCTGGCTCACTATTCAGTGGTTGAGGGCGGCCATTTTGACACTTCAGTCAACACTTAAGAAGAAGTTCCTCCATGCCAAGGAAGGATCCTCGGAAGCTGTAATTTCGAGGATGCTACATCATCAACATCCGTCGAAGGACTGTTCCAATGTTGAGGATCCTCGGAATTTCAACCAAGGACTGAGTCCTTCGTTTGCAAAATATCCCATACACAGGAAAGGATGCATATGTGTAACCTTCGCACTCTCAAATCACCCACAATCATATGCGCAGCTTTGATATTTTGTTCAAAAAATAAAAAATGTCAGACATTAGCGGAGTCGGAGTGATAACGGCAATGTGCTTTCAAATGTAAGTTTTAAGTATAAGGGGGATTTAAAGCTGTTCCCTTTTACTGGTGATTTCCTTTTTAATTTTTACTTCATTTAACGTTATAGCCTTTTTTTGTTGATCACATATTTACCATTGCATGTGTTTTAACAGCTAGACTGTGTTGCTATGGACGCAGTTCAGTTCACTTCTATTTTTAACTGTTTTTAAATTAATAAACTCTTTTTAAATCAATATTTTGTGTCAAATTATTGATTTATTTGGTAGGTAGCCATGTTATAAGTGGGAAAATGTATAGCGAGGTGGTTGTTACAGCAAATACAACCCCTTCAGGCTGATTCAAGACCCCTCCGCTTTTAGAGTTCGCAGGGTTGTTCGGTATAACAACCGCCTCGCTATACACTATCCCTTACTTTTATTTATTGATTTTTATGAGGGCTGACAAGACAAAATAAGGACTGTCAAGTGTGTTTAAACAGTGTGGTACAGCAACCAAACCAGTAGCACTTCCATTTTTGCAGCGCGGAAAGCGGACCTTTCACTGATGTAATGACGCAATGATGTGCACTTGCTAGCCTGTTCCATTTAGGCGTTCTCTGAATGCTAAAGAGGAGCCTCGTCTAGCCTCTGAAGGAAATGACTTGTAAGGACCCATCCTGTGAAGGAAGTATGCTTGACATTGAGAAATACCTTCTGTGAGTGAGATCCCACCCTCTATGGGCGGGTTGAGAACATGCGGGACAGACCCTACTACTGACTGTAGTCTTTATCCTCTGGCCAAAAAATCATCCGATGACGCAAAATGACGATTTTTGCGTCATCTGAGGACTTTTTCCAGACAAAAAATACATAAATCTCTTGTCTCAGGAGGATATGAGGGTGGAAAGCATGGTAATTCGAAAATACTACAGGTTTTCTACTAATACAAAGCTTGATTCTAAATCCATCCCTTTAATGCTATAAAGTAGCTCCTAATTTGCCGATTTAGGTGTCAGTCCAAATTCTTTGCTCTATACTATTTCACAAAGCATTATATTACTAAAACTATTAATCTGTGAAACTTTAGGAGTAGTTAGTATGATGTAAAATACCCCAAAATGGTTGTTTCCAAAAAACAATCCCTTGGGTGCTGAACCTTTTCTTCATAAATGCAATAAATACTTTGATTTATAGATTTTAATCTGCAATGACATAACATAAAGGTTAATTTATATACGTATTGAATGATGGAGAATAAAACATTTGCAGTCAAGTTGAAAATAATGTCCCATCATCTGGCCTGATGTATAAAAGAAGGTGAGTTACAGCTCATGGACCTTTCCCAATCCCACTTCACTTCCTGTCTACTGTTCTACCATATAAAATGATGAAGAAGAAAAAAAAACGCAAAAATAAATAGGCCTACATAAATAATAAAATAATATCTGATTACCTGTGGCAGTTGTTTCATGAGTTCACACTTAAAGGTATAGTTCACCCAAAAATGAAAATTCTATCATCGTTTATCATCGTAATTTGTAAGAATGTTTTAATCAATTAGATCTCAATCCCCATGGTAGTCAATGGGGAATGAGATCTGTTTGATTAAAACATTCTTACAAATATCTTCATTTGTGTTCAGCAGAACAAATAAACACATAGAGGTTTGGAACAACTTGAGGGTGAGTAAACGATGATAGAATTTTCATTTTTGGGTGAACTATCCCTTTAAAAATGAATGGAGAGAGTAAAAGAGTAAAATAAGCCTATATTATTTTGCAATGCTGGGATTGAGGGCTCCGAGCCAGAATTCAGCCCAAACACAGTGTACTTCCCCAGTGAGGACTGAGAAGTTGGGGTGGCGGAGGGATGGGAAGCTGAAAACTGTCTAGTCGGCTGTGTGTGTATATACTGTATGCCTCCTGATTGGATTGATAATTTGAACATTCTCCTGCACTTTGTTTATAAAACACATTTTGTTGTCTCTCGAGATGCAGATATATAAGAGAATGACAATTAGCTGATCAAATACTTGTTTAATTAGTGACACCTAGCCTATCTTTATTTGAATATGGCAACATTTTTATTTTAAAACTTTTAAATGGCAACATGATACCTCGTTCTACAGTATTTCTATGATTAAATCACTGACAGAGACCCCTCCCCCATCAGCCAATCACTGTGGTCATGTAGTTAGTAAGCATGTTGACATCATCCATAGCAACGAGGTCAACCCGCCCTTTATCTTAGCTTCAGACTTATTTCTGTTCCTTAGTAAAAGTTGGTCTCAGCAGCTTTGCGAGTAGGTTTAAAGAGGAAACTCTTATACATGTTTAGATAAGTTGTTCACACTGTGATTTCTGGAATACTTTCTCTTATTTTGGCATGCCTGACACATTAAAACCATTGAAATATATATAAAAAGTGTTGTCCTGGGTAATTAAACTCACTTTGTTTAGCATTATTTTTATACTTCCTAAATCACTGACCTTTTTTATATGTCTTGCAGTAATTGTTTTGGAATTCAGAAATTGAAATTTGTGACTCAAGGAAGTGGTTTTGTTTCTTAGAGTGAAAAAAACAAGAGTGATGTTAACAGAAGTCACCTTATCACCGCAAATGTACACCGATTAGCTCTCATTGTAAACAACACCACGGCCACAATTAAACCATGCCTATAAAAGTCACTGCATTACAGTGTGTATTCATATTTTGCATTTTTCTATGGATGTTTCATTTAATAACTGATTTCCATAATTACAAAACAAAGGGGACTGATTGTCATGCTTTTTATGCATGTGAACTTTGTGTATATTTGTGTAAATACTCAAATGCTCTGTTCATTTGAACAACATTATTTAACATTATTAAATATCACAAAGCACTTTTTTCAGCCAAAATCTCCAGTGACCAAGCAAGACCTTGCGAGAAACCAAGGTAATAATAGAGTACATATTGTTCCGAACAGTGTTGGGGTAACACATTGCAAGTAACGTGGGTTAAGTAATATGAGGTTTTTTTCAGGTAACTAAAGTAACACATTACTTTTAAATTCTACAACAAAACACCAGGGGCTGTATGCACAAAACATTTGATCTCACCACTAAAGGTTCTCCTAAATAGAAGTAAGAGTGGAGGAGGGGTTTCTGTCAGTAATTTAATCACAGAAATACTGTAGAACGAGGTATCATGTTGCCGTAATCAAATAAAGATTTCAAAATAAATATGTTCCCATATTTATTTCTTTTTTTTGTGCGTGTAAACATGATGGTTATTGTAGTTCTATAGTAATTGTGAGCTGGCATTTACTCATCTCACTTGCACAAAAAAGGTAGAAAGAGTAAAAATCACTCTTACTTCAGCATTTTATATATATATATAAAATGCTGAAGTAGTGTTAAACTTTCTTCGCATCCTATTCTTCTGCAGTCCAAATTAGGCCTGAGGTTTGTTTGAGCTACAGAATGTGCTCTACAACATTGAATTTGCATTTCCGTTCTTTTCACTTTTGGTGTGAAAGGGCCTTTACATTTGCTAAAAATAACTCTTCAAGCACAAGCAAGTCAAGGCAAGGTGAGAAAAAATAATGCAAAGGTAATGTAATGCAATTACTTTTTTCGGGAGTAACGCAATATTGCAACACATTTAACTTTCCCCAACACTGGACCTGAATATGTGAAAGAATACTATCAGACAACATTTGCATGAGATATAAGCATTCAAAACTTACAGTCTGTCATTTCCGTTAAAATGGATCATGGATTTTTATGACATCACTGCAGACGTCAGCTTTTCATCACATCTTCTGTCCAATATCAAAGAACTATAATGGATAGTTAACCCAAAAATGTTTCTGTGGAGCACAAATGTAGACATGCATAAAGCTTTATATTAGTTAATAGTGAGTCAAATCCTCCAAAAATAACAATAATCATTATAAAAATGCCATAATATGTATTTTCTGCCATGAATGCCATTGTATTTTCCATGTATTTTCCATATATTTTCCCTTTATTTAGTGAAACTGAGCAACCATGGGTAACCGCAGCTTGAATCCCAGCAAACACATTGGCGTTGTGGCAACATCTGTGGAAAGTTGTCAGAGTAAAAATGACATAGAAGGTTAACAAAGTTTTATAAAAACTGTATATGGTAATCCAATTGTCATCCAAAAGTCAAACATTTGTGAAAAAAAAGAAAAAACTAAATATACGAATGTAAAAAAAAATATTTTAAGTATAATAAATAAAACATAAATAGCAAAGGTAGATGAGAACATTTAATGAACAAAACAGGGTTCTGTACATGGCAGACTGGGGAAAGCTGGCTATTTCTCCAAGGTACTCAGCGGTCACGTTTGATAAATTCACTGACTCCTTCTGAAAAACAGAACTAGACACAGGCGAACAGGCAGACATCAGACAAGACGCATAACATTGAGTGCTTCGAGAAGAAATAGAATTGTGACCCCAGTCAACCCTCGGGCTGTGTTGGACCAGTCACGGATGACTGAGGACGATGGGCGCCAAGGGTGAATCTAGTAGGAGATATGATAGTTGTTCAATGATCGTGTTCGGCTCGTAATCGAAAGTGGGACTGACCGTATCAGTCACCGGCCTGAGGGCTTTCGACGCTCCAGAGAAGCTGGAGTTTTCTTCCTGGTCCGCTGTTCCACGAAATGTAGGCGAGTGTCCACCATCAGTGCCAACTCAATGAGACCATCAAGCTTCTTAGGCAGGTCCAGGGTGAAGATTTCCTTCTGGATGCGGTCAGCCAAGCCATGCAGGAACATGTCCCACTGCGCTTCCTCGTTCCAGTGGCACTCGGCAGCCAGGGTACGGAAATCAATCGAGTAATCCGATACAGATCTATTTCCTTGACGAAGGTTTGTGAGTTGACGTGCTGCCACTCGGTAGAAGACTTGTCTTATTTCCTCGGAAAGTGCCTGAAACGAGGGACAGCATTGATGTTGGTTCTCCCACTCCGCCGTTTCCCACAGAGCCGCCCGTCCTGAAAGTAAGGTCAGTGCAGCTCCGTGCAGAAAGTCTGTGGCTGGAGGGAGAAAAACAGAACATTTTGTATTAAAAAAGCTCTACAATAGTTCGGTTCACCGGAATACAACTCGGGCGTTGGTAAGCGTGGCTCAGACTGGCGGTTGGATGCAGATGGTGTGGGGGGAACAGGCGCAGTGGGACTAGCCAGGTGTTGAAGCTTTTGCGTGAGCTCGGCCACCTGCTACTAAGGCTTACACTACTTGTCCTGTGATGTCCAGGTTCTCTTCTTGTTGATCCATTCTGGATATGCTTCAGGACAGGAACTCATTTAGTTCTGGTGCATTTCCAGTTCTGGAAGACAAAGACGAGACGAGACGAACCAGGAGTGCTGAAGACAACGATCAAAAAGACACAGGAAACAGGCAGGGAGACACAAGCGGAAACATCCACAACGATCTGACAAAGACAAGGTGACATCAGTGAGAATATAAAGGGCAAGCTGATCAGTTACCGCCGGCAAGCTATAATAAGCGGCAATAACCAGTGACCGCCAACGTGAAACACACACACATAACATGAAACGCAAAAAGAGACATTGAATTCATAAACCGCGACAAATTTCTTCTTCTTTTTGTTGTTACTACAAGATAACATAACTCACGGATCTTGGTTTAACTCATTAATACAGTGTGTGTAATCAGTTGAGCTTAATGCTCTTGTCAGTTATTTTATTTTTAGAGCATCTTTTTTTAGTCAACGTAATTGATGTTAACATTTCTCTTTATAGACTGTCATTGGTTTTGTGTGCTTTGTTTGAGAAATTCAATAACCTTGTTCCCTATTTAGATGTGTTGGTAAGTCTTGTTATTGAATACGAATGGTCACTAATTGGTTGTTAATTTTACTTTAAGCATTAAAACATTCATTATATAAAGTGCCCATTCATCACTGTATAATGGACACAGTAATGACAACAGAGGAAGAACCACTGTGTTATGTAACTAAGAGACCTCTGTCCATGAACACATGCTACTATTCAGTTTCATTATGTAACATTGTTTTCCTTGCCAAGTTTATAGTGAATTTTGAAAACACAAAGTTAACCTGCTTGGTATTTCCACTTTGTCTGGTGACCTTTATTCATATGTCACAAAAGTTTGCTTCACTTTCTGATTGTTTTGGAACTGACTGTATAGAGCACGTTGCTTTAAAAGCTGCTAAAAAGCTTGATGCTAAAAAGCATGCAGGTTGTGCAGCATGTTCTGAATCCTGATAAGAATCTTTTGAAGCCAGCAGTACCCATATACAAATACCAATATTAGCGTGTGCTATAGACACCATGCTGAGCGACATTTGACACACTGCAGCCTGTTTCTTAGTAAGGCTACCAAAGGAGGAAATAGGGGCATATCTATAGATATACAAACCAAATTCAGCGAAAAACCAAATCAGTCCACATGATCGGCGACTTCCTCTCCAACGCAGAACACTCTGTTCTCAATGACATTTTGTTCTCTGTGTTATGCAACCCTTTTGACAATGATGGGGAACAGTGCCGTTCAAAGCGCCATAGGTATGAATGGATGGTTTCTGTAAGTTCCTCATAACCTCTTTTAAAGATTTTTTGATGTTGTTGGTATCCCAAAGAAACAAAGACTAAAAAGATTATTTCACTTAAAAATGAAAATTCTGTCATCACTCAATCTCATGTCATTCCAAACACAAACTGCATGATTTTATTCTTGTGGAACACTAAAGAATTGTTTTTGATTTTTTATTCAGGCAACTCTTTTTAATACAATGAATCTGCAAAATGACAAACAAACAAATATCAGTCAGACAAAAAAAAAAAACATAAAGCTTTCATAAAGCTGGAAATCTCTAATTACCTTTCATTTTAATTGCGAGGAAAAGAGCAACCGGTAGGTAATTCATTTGGAACAACATGAGGGCAAGCAAACAATTTCCCAAAAACCCAGTGTTCATAAGGTGAAATAACCCTAAGACTCAACAGCTTTTCGAGACGGTCAGGGATGTGCTCAAACGATGTGGCCTCTAAGATTCTTTATTGTAGTGAAATAAAAAGTAGCAATATCACAGAAATCTTGTATTTTACAGCTGTACATTGGGACTACATCAAAATTATTCGGTTACAAACATACACTATTTATTACACTATACAATTTAATTGTTGTAAATGTCTATTTACATAGCTTCATACTGGCAAGAGTTTAAAATGATTCAATATTAGCATATAAACTCAATGCAACACTATGTGTCACAAAGTCAAACAGTTGAGCTTAACAGTTGCAGGTTATTTTAAAGCTGAAGTGTGCAATTTTTCTATGTTAAAATATGTTCTCCTATCCCAACTTGACTTTAAAGTCAGCTTTAAGGAAGCCATTTTATGGGTTGATCTACCTGAAAAGTGTTTACATTGTGGCACTATCAAAACATTACTCTGCTTGGTTGATTATCCTCACTGGCTACAGTGGATCAACCAATGATGTGAGTTTGGGGCAGGACTATCTGACCAATGGGAGGAGTGTTTGGGAAACCTGTTTGAAAACAAGATGATACTAGTGGCACACAAATCACACACTTCACCTTTAAATCTTAGCAGGAGTTCAGTTTTAAAATTAAGAAAGAAACACTCACACATACGATTCCTTAGCATAGGAGAACTCCTCAAATACAGGTTGACTAAACCTGTGGGACACTTTGTCGTTCCTCATCTGGGATACCGACTCGGACATTGCCCTCTGCCGGAACGACACCGGCTGTGGTTCTACAGATTGAACACTTTCTGTGAATGTTTCTATGAATTCTGTGAGTTCGTTACCTTTGTAATTTTCCAATAAGCAGTCGTTCATAGAAATGGGACGAGATTTTCTGCCCAGCTCTCTGGCATGTTGGACTGTCATGGCCCCGTACTGCGGAGGGGCCGGTTGTGCTCCGGTCTGCAGCGCCTGCTCGTAGGATGGGGGGCTGCATGGCATACGACTATCCACCTGTTGGAAGACTTCGATGGCGGAGAGAGGCCGTCGACGCCGGACAAGCTCATCAATGTTCTCGGTCTCATTTTGTGAGTCCTCTTGGAGCGTTTCACAAGGGAAGGCAACTTCCTTCTGAGATTCCCCTTTTTTCAGACTGCCTCTGTTAAATGCAAAGTTTCCAATGCTTTTGGCCCTCATTGAGAGGGATCGTCGGTTCACTTCAACGTCTCCTTGGTTATTTCTAGACTTACTCATAAAGGATGAATGCCTAGTAGACTGGCTTTTGCGAGGGCTTGCAGGGGATGGCACTGGTGAGGTGGTTATTGATTGCTCTGAGAGAGTTGAGGAGCTACCATCTGAGGAACAAAACGATGGGCAGGAACCAGCCTTAGATGTTGGAGAAGACACACTGATGGGCATGTTCAAACTCCCAACCACTTTCTTAAGAGACATGTCGGATCTTCGGTTCTCACAGCGGTGGGGATCCAAGAAGGAGTCATCTGAGTTCTGCTTCTTGAGTGGTTGGCTGTCAAAGTCTTCCTTCTCGGTCGAAAAATCATCATGGCTGCGGGCAAGTTGTCTTAAACCCGTTATGGAAGTAGAAGGAAAAATGGAGGGCTCAGAGCACCGGCGATTGAAAGCGTTTGTGAAAGTGTCGAATATAGCGTCAGAGGAACAAGACTGAATGTCAGAGCGTCCAATCTTGCGTAGGCCTGGGCTCCCACGTGGCATCATGTTGTCCTCTTGAGTCTGGCTCTCAGCTTCCATGCAGTCACAATCAACATCAGGATCTGTGCTGTCATACGCTGAGTCATGCTGATGGACATCGAAGGATATATCTGGGGACATCAAGGAGGCTGAATCTGTTGAGAATAAATCAATGTTAAAGGTCTGCGTGGCTCAAAATCAATTCTCTGTTCGTTCGAGCATACCAGCCAGCCCACCATTAGTTAAGATGTATTCACCTGACTTGTCCATGGAGTCCTCTTCCTCTAAATCCCCAAAAAGCATCAGGATATTATGTCCAAATACCTCAGAGCAATTTTCAATTAGGAACTGGATAAGTCTTGTGACCTAAAAAAACAAAAAGTCTCTTTAATATAATGTGTTGAGTTTTGCAACAACTTTTTGTTTTCACAACTCAATGCCACAGTGCTTTTGGTGCTGTGGTTTCTTATGCATCTAAACCGCACTATGCTTATGACAGTGCCAAGTTTTGGTCTTAAATCAACAGATTAGTCAAATCGAGACTGCAGAGGTGGATCATGAAAAAAAGAAAACATTGAGGAGACTTTTGACATATATTCTTGCTCCGACAAGATCCAGACTAAGCTAAGTTGTATGTTTAGAGCTATAGGCTCAACACCAAGGCAGACTCCAAGAAACCATTTCATGATATATAGATTATTTAGAAGTGTCTTTTACAAACTGGAAGGAGAAAAAAACTCCAGCCAAATGTCTGACCTTTTCTACATCATCCATGTCTAGGGGCTGGCAGTCACGATGCAGCAAGGTTGGAGCAATGCACACTGCCAAGTTCTTGGCATCCATTTTGTTGGTTTCTGAATGCTGACTGATGTGGTGAAACAGGCACAGCAGATGCTGCAGGAGAAGACTGTTTGCTTTGGGCAACTTCTCGGCCATTCTGAGAGCAGACAACAACAGAGAAAAAAATCAGTTAGGTCCTTTTTCTATTAACCCCTCTTCCCATTTTAATTTTGATGAGGGAAGAAGGACAAAAACAGAACTACCTTTCTGACATTTTGTTGCCAGACTATTTCCCTATTTTAAAACCTCTGAAGAGTACATAGAAAGCCCACAGAAAAGTCCCGTTTCTATCATCACATCTGTGCCAGGGACTTTTTTTCCCAGCCCACTCATCTGCTCACAGTTTCTTTCTACCATCTACCCTGAAACTACAGTAAGTTTACAGCTAGGTCACAAGAGAGAGTCCTACTCACCTTCTCAGCTCACTTTGAGCATCCTCTGCCCTCTCTTTCTCCAGAGCACTGATCCAGCTTTCATAGTGCTCAAATACAAGAAGGCCTCCAGGGAGTTCCCTCAGGTAAATCTGTCAGTACATTCAAATGAAAGAAATGACTTATTGCTTTACAGACACCTCAAAATAGGAATAGAAGGGATGTTGATAATAGACACACACAGGCAAAGGCTGGGACTAACGCAAACAATTCACCTTCAACAATCCAACCAAGAGTGTCACAGGCAGGGCTTCCATCTCTACCTCGGCCCCAGAGTTCAGCTGATCTCTGAGGGCATTCAGGTTTTTGGTGCTGCATGGGACTCTGAAAACACCCTCAGTAAATGGACCCTTCCTGAACAGCAACATGAGTGTTTCCTGTTGGAGGGCCAAAAACATGAGAAGCTTGAGGAATATAAATCTTCTATCGACATGAAAATTGATCCTGGAGTCAAACGTGCCAAATTTACTTTTTTTTTTCTTTCTGGTGCATGTATGATTCATCAGTGCACATTATTCCAAAGAAAACAAACAAAAAAGGAATGTCTTCAGAATCTTTCATCAAAATATAATGACTTGAAACGATTTTTCTATGACCCAAGGCCAATTTACTTTTTTGCATACCATCAGTTTCCTCCGCCATTTTTGTAAGGGGTTTGACCGATTCTATAAAAACTTCTAAAACTGCTGTTGTTTTTGCCATTTTTTTTGTCTCCAATCAGAATTATCTCAAAAGTTTTTGATTGAGGTCTGGATAAGGTTGGCAAGAAATCACACAATGCCTTTCAAAATAAACATCACGTGTTCTACCGATTGCATCTGTGGTGATGTTTCTGAAGACACGTTCCTACACTCTAAAAATGCTGGGTTGTTTTAACCCAATATGGACAAACCCAAACGTTGGGTTAAAAATGTAAGTTTAACCCAATGGCTGGGTTTGTCCATATTTGACCCAAAGTTGGGTTAAAACAGCCCAGCCATTTTTAGAGTCTATTTACTTGTTCTTAGACAACAACTCATAAGATAATAATAATACACCAATATAATACACTGACGTACAGTAATTGGTTTTGGAAGTGTGGTGTCATCTTGTAGATGCCGTCCAAACAGCAAGTTCTTGGCACTGGACTCAGTATGAGCAGGAACACTTGGGTTTGGAGAGTTTCTCTTCAGCTTAAATGGGAAAAAGTTCCTTTTGCCTCCATTCTCTGTTCAAATCAAGAAAAATACAATACAAGCATTACTTCTGAACAACACCTTGCAACAAGTAAAGCAGTAATATCTTCAAACTGCGTTTTTCACACTTTTATTTTCACACACACTCAGTTTCATTGTTTTTTTTTTGTTTGTTTCTGGCGGGCACCTAACCAAACATGTGGTTTCGAACAGCCATTTTGACTAGTTTAAACTCACCAATAGGCTGCTGTGAATGTGCCTCCTGGTTATGAAACTGCTTGGGGAGGGTGGAGATTTTGCCGTTGCCCTGGGAACAGGCACATGTTTGTCATGAGCACATGAAGGAGTATTAGGGTGTGACTTCAAATTACTCACATGCAACTGTCAAAACTACGACACATTTTTTCATTATTTCTTAGCATCCTTATTTGCATTGCTGTAGTCATTTTTAAGTGTCATTGGAAGTAACTCGCTTTGAAAGAATGTGTTTGCCAAAGGTTAAAATCTACCGTGAATTAGTGAATACAAGAAAAATTGAGAGCTCACATCAAAAGGCAACTCTACGCCAGAGTCCATCCCAACTCCACTTGGAGTTTTATTCTGTAAGACAGAGAAAAACAGCAAAATAAATGTCGATGTTGATTATCTGTACGGAGAGACCCAAAGCTATTTCCATTCACAGACCCAGGCTGAGGACTTACATCATTGGGGATAAAAGGCATAGAAGAAAAATATCCCATTCCAAGCATTTATGCAGTTTGACCCTTGGAAATCTGATCACTAATGTCTATGAATTAGTGACTGAAGAACGCGTACCGTGGTATTGCCACTCAGCACCTTCATGAGGACGCTGGGCGGTGGGGAAGTGCTGCCTGCACTCGATCTTGCCTCTGCAGTTTTCCTGCAATGGCATTTGAAATTGCAACATTATCTGTTATGATAATAACAGATAATCACCACACATGTAGTGACTTAACAGCAAGTAGTTCACCACGGGTAAACATACTAATAGACTTCTTGGTCTGTAACCGGAGAGATTTGCATTGAGGGTGGGGTTCAGAAGTCTAAATCCACTTTTTACAACAAATCGAATTAACCTTGAATTTCAGAATTTAGTATGTTCCCCTTTTGCATTTATGATATGTACTAAATGACACCTCACCTGTGAAGAGTCTCCAACCAGTGATCCTTTAGCTCAGGCAGACTGCATGTGAGAGAACAGCATGGTGTGAGTTAGTAATCCACAGAGAGAGTAGAGCGTGTGATTGTGTTGTGAATATGAAGAGGCCACACATGCTCGACCTCTTTACAACAGAAAGGGCAGGAAAGTCTCAGTGAGTCATGAGCACAGGAAGCAGTATCACAGCGACAGCTACCACTTCCTCATTTCAGTGTGGCTTGTTGGCGACAAGTGGAAAGTTTGTCTGCACAACTTGCAGCTCATCTTCGAAAGTTAGATTAGGCCTAATAAAATGTGTAGGAAGAATGAAATAGGTGTGTAATCCTTTATATTTTTGGAATAGTGTGAAGTATAGATGGTTTCTGCAGAAAAGATGACTAACTTTCTCACATCTTGTTTTAGACACGGTTGTAGGTGCATACATGTGACATACACATTCAAAACTGAATTATCCACTGTGTTTTATAACCCTAACATTTTGTTATTCACAGTAAAACATAGTATTTAAAAATGTTGCATTTAGCCATCTTACAAAGTTATGCCAGATTTAGCTACTGAATGTGCTTTGAACTTTTTTTTTTCAAAGGTGAACAATCACATGCCCCCAGTATGATTTCTCAGAAGTGTAGTATAAGACACATTTTTTGAAGATCTCAGATGCTTGGCTTTGTGCTCAGTGACCCATTTTTTTGTTTTGATTTTGATGTTTGTTTTTGGATCACTGTCATGTTGGAAGATCCAAACATGGCCCATTGTAAGATTTCTAGCTCAGGTTGTCATGGAGGAATGGTCTCTGATCTTGGAAAAATGAGGTTGCAAAATGTATTTAATAAAAGGGGGTAAATAATTCTATATATATACTAAATAAGTAATAATATACTGCTCAAAAAAATAAAGGGAACACTTAAACAACACTTAAAAAGTAAAAACAAGAAAAAAAAGTATTTAATAAGATTATTTCATTCATTCAGATCTATGATGTGTTATTTTAGCGTTCTTTTAATTTTTTTGAGCAGTGTATATATATATATATATATATATCAAAAGGATTAACAATGCAGATTTATTTTTACAGCCATCTTTGATTTATATTTACCAAGGGGGCAAATAATTCTGACCAGCACTGTAGAGTTTTATGCCAGAACTCGGTATAGGTGATTGGATTTAAAACGTCCTACTTCAAATGCAATCAATAATTTATTTCTAATTTGATTTATTTTGTTACTGTTGTGCATGGTCAAACATCAATGGGAGATTTTGTTAAAAAAGTCACAATAGTTAATACAAATGCCCAAAAGTACTTGTGTGAGATCTTGATTTTTCTACTATAATACATTTAATAATAATATAATCCTATAATAATAATATAATACATATAATAATGAACTATTTCCCTTCCAGCATTTTTTTAAAAGTTGCCAGTTGCCAGCCAAATGTGCATTTTCCACAAAATTTGCATGGCCCCAACAATATTTTGTTGTATGCATATCTGAAGATGCTTTTAAAAGAAAGAACAGAGTCTCTGCTTTTAAACCAACAAACAAAAAGTATTCAAGCTTAATGCATTTTTATCAACACAAAATTAATAAAAAAAGCAACATTTTTTGTAAAAAACTGAGAAAAACGTTTTTGTATGCTGTATGCTGTTTAATGTTGTAATTATACATAGACAGTAAAAGAAATGGACACAGCGGCCCCACTGATTTCAATGGAAAAAATTGAAGCCTATTAAAAGCTGATCACCTGGCGGGCTTTAACAGGCTTCAATTTTCAGGCTCAAACTGAGCTAGACACGTGAGCAACCTTTATGTCTTCTAATAGCTGTGCCGAGTGAAATCTGAATAATTCCCTTCTGAATCTCAGAGATGGAGAGTGTGAGTATTAGCTGTCCATGAGCAGCAGCAGGATCAACTTTATTACTCTCTATGGGCTTCTCCTACGACTTAATCGGACTTTATGCCTCCACAGACTGTTCTCAAGAAACAGCGTATGTATGACACGCCAATTCGTATTTAAATTTTTGGCGTGCTATCAACACGCATAATCGCTTTTCAGCGCGTTTATGAACGCCATTGACTTAACGTTACATTACTGTATATATAAATACATGACCTACCCCAACCCCGTCACTGGGGTTAATAACATTTATGAGTCTTCCCTTACCATCCTAGGAAAAAAATATCGCTCCCCAGATGTAGATCTACATTTTGCTTCGTTTCATTCGGACATTTAACGGTGTGCACATACACGCGGAATCACTCGGACATTTAACAGCATGGACATACACGCGGATAGCTCAAAATGCGTAAAGATAACATGCCACTTGACTTGAAAGTGGCGTGTATGTTTACGCAAAAGTCATGATGCCATGTTGACGTCCCTCCGATTGCCTGCAAGCTTCTCCTCCTGTCTATACGGTCATTTTCTACTGTGCGTGGGAGAGTCGATTCGTTATGACGCGATCGTTAGCCTATTTTTACAAAAACGCCTTCTACGGGCCATAACGTAAGATACAAGGAAATGGAGCCTTTTATACATTGTCATGTTTCTTTAGAAATAAATAATGGACAAATGGAGTCTTTGGACGCCTCAGATGTAAAGTTATTCGCTGTCAAATTGACGCCAAAATGAATGGGAGTCAATGGAATGCTAACAGCAGGAGAAGTTCTGCTACAATGGTGGCTCCCGCAAGGCTTCAACTTCCGGCTGATGGATTACCCCCTTGGCTTACATATGCTATCGCTTGTTTCTGTTTCTTCTTCCCATGTCTTTTAATCTGAAGATTCTGTACTTTTAGAAGTATCGTACTGTATAACAGTGAAAACACGGATAGCTGGAAATTTCCATCAATAGCGGGGAAGTGTTGTCGCATAAATGACAGAAATGTCCGCCAATGGCGGGGAAAGAGTCAAGCAGTATTGCAAGAACAAAAGAGCTGTTTTCATAAATATGAGCTCGACTGCAAATGTGATATTGATTTTGTCAGGTTTTCTGTCACCTCTGTTTCTGGTTTGGTGACAGACATTGCCGATTTGCCATGTGTTTGTGCGAGCACATGGCTTGTCATGTATTTCCTTTTGCCATGTGCTCTCCTGTCAATTGTCTAGCCCCGCCCATCTTGTTATCTCATTATTGATTAATTTGTCAAGTATATTGATATAGCGCTTTTCACAATATAGATTGCACCAAAGCAGCTTCACAGTATCAATCAACACATAATAACAATGCTCGTTTCTTAGTGGAAAAACATCCACGTTTGGTAGAGCTGATCAATATGAATGATTGGTTAATTAATTTGAACATCCCCATAATTTGTCCCACCTGCCTGCCTCATTACCCTCTTATGCTTGTTTCCCTATTTAGTCTCCCCGTGTTTGCAGTCCTGTGCTGGTTCGTTGTCCAAGTTGCCCATGTTTGTGTTTCCTGATTGGAAATGGAAGATACCCATTACTTGCTGAGCCCTCAGTTGGCTGATTCCAGCCAACTGAGGACTCAGCAAGTAATGGGTATCTTCCATTTTCCATCTCCATGCTCCGCTTATCCGATGGTGGAAAGACTTAACAATCACCTTTCGGTTCGGCAAGGGGAGAACGGTGTGAAGGAGCTTGCCTACCAGTTCCTGTATTTTGCAGAGGGGCTCAACATCGGCAATCCAATGCTCAAGGACATTTTCAACACCAGCCTTAATGAGCCTGTGCCTGCCTGGGAGATGGGAATGCTGGGGATACTAGAGTTGGAAAGGTGTAGCACATCCAAAACAATGTGCTGGGCAGACTGGAAGTTGCAGAAGTAAACAATGAGTACGCACACTTGAAAATGCTCTAAGCTATTTTAATAGTTGCTATAGTTGATAGTTAATAGTTGTAAGGTTTCGGGCCCAACCCCTATATCAGCCACCATGTGCATGTACATATACATACTTCCTATATAAGAAGACATTTTGGTTGCCTATTCTAGTACATTAAGGGTTTCAAGACTTATTCCTGAGTGGTGCAACCAACTCCTAACACCTGTGAGAACACCTACATAACCCACTTTCAAACGAAGCTTTGAAAAACACCTACTCATTATCTCACAATGACTGCAACGTCCTTATACACCTGCTCAAATTGCTCTGCGCTTGTCATCATACACTAGCATTGGCATGCTGACTACGTATTATTTTGGTTAGCAGCCTAGTTTCGGCGTCAGAGAACATGCCCACAGACTACCCAGATTTGCTCTTTGATACATGGTCGTGTGAACATGTTCTCACGAGTGTTCAGTCTTGCTCCTGGAGATAAAAAATCATTTTAAAGAACTCACCGGAAGGACACCAGGCACAGAGAGTCAGACCAAGCCAATATGATGGAAATCCTTAGATCAACACCTGTCTCTTCGTCTTCTGCCTCCTCATCTTCATTTTCAAAGCTGCACACCCACAGGTCATTTAGATCAATTCTGTGTTTCAGTCTGTAACTTGCATTTGACCTGTAAACACAGAAATATTATTGTCTTGTTTTGTTTTGCAATGGTAATGATCTCCAAGAACATTTTGAATTTTGATTGGCATAATGTACTGTTAACTTGTTATTATCGTAAAATTCTCTGACTAGGGTATCTGTGCAGTTGTCTATGAATGTAAATAATGTACTGTAACATGGAATTGCAATATATTATTGCCTTGTTTATTGATTTAATCGTATTTAATGGACGCTCTGTCACATATTTACGTGCCTTTGGTCACCGTACATTGGCCTGTCAATCATCTTGTCACAGTTACTGTATGTAACATCCTCCACATTTATTTTCATGTAATTTCATACTTTATTGGAGAAAAAATAAATAGTCATGGGTCTTTGGATCAGGGAACGAATCTTTCTCCAAAGCGCAATGGGTTGTGGGTAATATTTGCCATTAGAGTGTGCACGGATACACACTTCAAAAATCTACTGGAAATATAGACCATCTGGGGACTTTTGGGATACTCTTATCAATATACTATGCTGGGATACACTTATTTTAATCTTACATGCTAGAATTGTTCCTGATTACATTCACCAACTGTTTCTAGTCGAGTTGCTCATTATCTTGTTTCCCTGTGTATATGTTCTCGGTTTCCTAAGTCCGGTCGGTATTATCTTTATGTTGTGCTGTTCCATTTGCACCTATTTGCCTGGATTATCATCTTTGTTTTGTGTTTTGAGAATAAAACTTAAAAGGGTAACACTTTAGAATACGGTTCCTTCGGTAATGAATAACTACACAAGAACTAATGAGTAACACAATATTAACAATCTAGTAACTATTATTAACTAACAAGAAACTCTGATTAACGAACTAGTAAGTAATAGCGCACAGACGAAAGTGGTAGTTCACTATTAAGTAATCAATAACTACTATTTTTTTAATACTTCCCAGAGAACTACTGAAAAAGTTTATTAACAATCTAGTAACTACTATTAACTAAAAGAAACTCTTATTAACGAATTAGTAAGTAATAGCTCATAGATGAAAGTGTTACTAGATACTTCTGTGGGAATTACTAATTATTTGGATCCGTATTATAAAGTGAAGATCATTGGAACTAACTAGTAATTACTCAAGTGTTACTACATGATCTAGTCATGATTTGTGCAAACGTTTGAGATTTTTGGTGAACTTAAGTATACTTTTAGAAAATGTCTTTAGTAACACTTGAGTCATTACTAGTTAGTTCCAATGATCTTCACTTTATAATACGAATCCAAATAATTAGTAATTCCCGCAGAAGTATCTAGTAACACTTTCATCTGTGAGCTATTACTTACTGATTCGTTAATAAGAATTTCTTTTAGTTAATAGTAGTTACTAGATTGTTAATAAACGTTTTCAGTAGTTCTCTAAAAAGTATTAAAAAAATAGTAGTTATTGATTAGTTAATAGTGAACTACCACTTTCGTCTGTGCGCTATTACTTAGTTCGTTAATCAGAGTTTCTTGTTAGTTAATAATAGTTACTAGATTGTTAATATTGTGTTACTCATTAGTTCTTGTGTAGTTATTCATTAACGAAGGAACCGTATTCTAAAGTGTTACCCTTAAAAGTTGTAGTTAGATCCACCTCTCCCTCATATCATATCCATTGTCTGCCGTAATGAATACAGCAATATGTTTTTAAAGGGATAGTTCACTCAAAAATGTAAATTCTGTCATCATTTAGTCACTGCATGTCATTCCAAACCCATTAAACTTTCATTTATCTTTCAAAAACTAAAATGGAAATATTTATTTTATGAAACCAGAGAGATTGAAAGTCCATGTAACCAAAACGTTGATGCTTCAAAAAGTTCATAAACAGATTATGAAAATGATTCAGTCAAGTGGTTTAATCCAAGTCTTCTGAAGAGACACTCTGAAGCACTCTGCCTAGGACAACTTTCCCCATCTACCAACAAATCTATTCACTAAAAATCAGGAAAAATAATTTGTAGTTTAGCCTATCTGAATTTTTGGCCTCAGCTCAAACAACCAAACATCAAAACAAAACTGAAACTCATAAGCATATATTTTGATCTCATCTCATAAAAAAAAAAAAAAAACATTTTACAAATTATTAAAACAGATTATTAATTCATAAATTGTCATTACACTTTACAGATTTTACAGTGTTTGGGAAAGTACTGTAGTGGTTTTTGTTTCTATTTACTGTTGGGGAAGAAAGAAAAAGCACCTTTTACTCCAGGGTTTCACATACATGTCTTGCCTAGTTCATAGTTTCATTGTCATGCTCTGTTTAGTTTGCACTGTTTTCCCTGTCAGAATTTGCCTGAGACCTCATTCATAGTTTTTGCCATGGTTTCTGATTGAGTTACACACCTGTTTCTTATTTTGTTATTCATTCCTTGTGTATATTTATAAAGCGGTTAGTTCCAACTCTTGATTCTGATTGGTCAATAGCTGTGCTATTCATGATAAAACACGGTACAACACAATAAAACAATAAGGTACTCGAGGAAAGTGCTGTATCGTGAATAAGTAACGGCTAAAGGGGTTACTCCGCTTCGCGTCAGGCCTAACAACGCCCTTCAGCCGTTACTTATTTACGATACAGCACAGCCTCTTGTATCTTATTGCATAATGTTTGGGTGGAGCTTCATATTTTAGCACATTTGATTGGACAAAAAATCTGACGAGAAGCCGAAAACGTGCATTTTAAACGTTTATTTAACTAAAGTTATAAAAGTGAAAACATAATCAATCACCACTTTAAAACTTACAGTCTCTCACTTCCGCCAATACAATGATTTTGATGACATCACTCTGCACTTCAGCTTCTAATCTAATTTTCTGTCCAATCAAAGGCTCTCTAAATATGAAAAATATGAAGCTCCGCCCCCAACATTATAAATAGAGGCTTAAATCAGTCGCTTGTTCACACAATTACGATTTTCTACAAGGCACATTTAACAAGGGATAGGGAACAATTAAGACAGTGTAAATAAGCTTTCTATTGGGGCGAATGAAGTCTGGTTTCACGTTGGTGTCACATGAACCACCGCAGCCGCACAGTCTGTTCCGGTCCAGAAACACGATAGCACAGAGCAGATCACATGATTGAGTCGCCTCAGACCAGAAAACGTATCAGATGCATTTGAGTTCTACACAGAATGCTGTTTTTTAAAGCAGAATGGCTCGGCAATTAGAAACAGCACTGACGAGTAGAAGAGAGAACACAGGTGGCATGCACCAAAAATAAATTACAACACTTTCAAACTACACATCCTCAGCATGATAACATTCACTGTTTTGCTTTAGTAACAGTTTCATATTAAATCTAAAAGGGAATCTATTAGACTGTGGCTGTCCAATGTGGCTTTGCCACTCTGGCCGAACTGTGATATAAACGAAACGCTATTGGATATTTTAAAAAAGGGGAGGAGCTGATTGATATTTCCCGCCCTGTCTTCCTGTTTCAGTGGAAATTACGTCAACTTACTGAATAACGCTGCTCGTTTCAAGGCACTTCAGTGGGTTTTTAAGTTCAGTTCTTTACAATGTTATTGGTAACACTTTACAATACGGGTGCACTAATATGCATTAATTCATGCTTAACTAATGCACAGATAATACTGAATTAATGTGTAACTAATGACCATCTAAGCTATTAATTAATGATTACCACATTAGGAACGAATTAAGAGTCTGTAAGGTTAATGTATTAGTTCATTAATTGTGGATTAATTCCATAATAACTCATTTTTTAACTAATAGTGTTAATGAATATGTTAATTACCAGAATGAGCCAAAGCCTTGAATTTCAACTTCAAGATAATATGACAGGTACCCTAATATGCATTATTAAATAATTAATTACTTCATTGTTAATGCAAATTCATGTGCAAATTACTACAATTACTAAATGACTAGTTAATAATGATGTACCCCATCAAGTAAAGTCATAACATAATGATACCTTTGCAAATCATTAGCTAATGATTAATTAAAGCAGACAACTGGAAGTTGAAGTGCATAGCTTTGACTAATTGTGGTAATTATTGACACATTAATTTACACTATTAGTTAATAAAATATGTTATTAAGAAATTATTACACAATGACACATTGAATTATTAGCAATTCATGTATTACTTAATCTATTAACCATATAGACTCTACTTATTTTTTTATATCATTAATTCATAAGGATGAATTAATGCATATTAGTGCACCCGTATTGTAAAGTGTTACCCAGCAATTTCTGTTCATTGCTCGGTATCATCAGTATTAATGTGTTGTGTGTTTTGTTATTCCTGGTGTTTATTAAAAGGATCCATTTGTACATCCTGCATCACGTATCATTCTTGTAATTTGGATTAAGTCACACTGCAACCGTGACACAGGAGACCTTTAGCCCTTGATGAAGGCCTATCTTTATTATCATCACCACCATAAGATCAGACCAAATTTGACTGTATGATACCCAGTCTTCAACATATTTATTATAAATATTATATTTCATTTCACTATACAGTATAACTTAAAAGTGAATAGTGAATGAAAGAGCACCGGCATTTTTTTTTAGATGCCACATTTAAAAAAAAAAGGAAGTAGCTGAATTCCCCTATTTCTGTGACAATTTTATTTCATTAGGTGTGGCTAAAGGCCGCTGTTTAAAAAAGCTGTAAAAATCCGGAAAACTAACATTTATATAACCACACTAAGCCATTTTTGTGTTGATAAGTTATGATTTAAGTCATTTTTGATTTTTTGATTTTTCATTTTAAGTGATTTGTTATTTCTGTTCCTACAGCACCGCTGATAGATTTTTGAGCAACAGGTATTGCATAAGCCTCACCATCCTGCTTAAGTAATAGTAACGGTTCTCTGCAGATTAAAAGAGCTTCTGTTTTAACATTAGGTCTTGGCTCAGTTGTTTTGACCATTAAAACTCAGTGGATTATTTTATTTGTTTCTTCAGCTAACTCCAGCTGAGATTATTGGCTTTCTGAGATCCCAAATGGGAGTTCACACAAGTGATGATTGAATGGCCGAACCATCCAAGCGTTTATTCTCTCACATCAAGGTCAGAGAGTCAAGAACCAGTCAATACAGAAGTAGCAGAGATACTATGTGTTCAGTAGAGTGATAATCAAACCTGCATTAAATTTCTGGGCTGTCTAGGGGAAAAACACACATAAAGGTCACTGGCAACTAAACAAGAGCTTGCCACAGCCCAGCTAGTGCCAGAGATGTTCAAATTGCTTATGAGCAGCTTTAAATATTTTTTTCTTTGGTTGTACTTTTTTTCTATAAACCCCAAATTATAATTTAAGATATAGTACCTTACACATATTCTTCTCCAAAAAAAAAAAAAAAAAAAAAATAGATTTTCAACCATTAAACATATTTTGAGTACAATAAAAGCCCATAGTCTTTAGACCTGTTCCTTCCTGACCTTTGGTATCATAATTCTGAATTAATACATTTATAGGTGTTAATGTGGGTCAACACATTAAGCAAAGTATTAAAAGTGTGTTAAAGATATCACCAGTGAGAGTGCCCGCGATCACCATCAGAGGTGACTCCAATCCGGACAATCACCACACATCCACATACTCAATTCCCCATAATCCTTTGCCCAGACCATCATCCATTATTACATTCACCTGTGTCTCATTACCCCTGCTTAGCTCACACTAAAAATCCTGGTTTATTCTGTTAGTCTCTGCGAAGTCTTGTTAGTTGTCTGTGTAACACTGCATTCCTGAGCTTTTCCATGTTCCTGGTTTTTGATATCTGCCTGTGTCCTGGTTTTCCCGTTCCTGTCTCACCCTCTGGATTCGTTTGTTTGATTGGACTGATTTACTGTGCTCTGACCTCTTCCCTTTTTTTCAATACGATTGTTGATTACCCTTTCATTAAAACTGCATTTGGATCCTCAACTTTCTTGTTTCGTAGCAGCATGTGACAAAAAATAAGGGATCTTAAATTCAAATCATACATAAATCACCAGGGCCATTTTCTTGGTCAAAACAATAAAACAGAGGATTTAAAACAAGAATATGAATAAATAGTGGTATCTTTATAGTAGGTGTCTTTAATTTATATCCACTCGCATAAAAACATAAAACAAATATAACATATATATTTAGGTGGGATACGGGTAAAGTTAGGGACAGGTTTGGTGGTATGGTTAGGTTTAAAGGTGTCCATCTCTTTTCAGGTGACTATTTCTTTAAAGGGTAAAGAAATGGTCAACAGTGTCATTTTAGATGTGATTACATAAATAATCATGTTCAGAATACACAAGAAGTGCATTGAATCAATGGTTGGTTTTAATGTTTGTACAAGTTAAAGTCAATAATTTATAATAGTAATTAATTTGGTAAAACTTTATTTCGATACGCCACTGTAGACATTATACTACTAATAAGTAACTTTGCAACTACATGTCAACTAGCTGTCATTAGAGTATTAGTAGACTGTCTGCTTAATATCTGCTAACACTTTATGTTGATGGTCCACCAACAGATATTTTACTGACCATAAGTAGCTTGGCAACTACAAGTCAACTTATTCTACTAACCCGAACCCTGCCATCTAACCATAACCTAACAGTCTACAACAGTCTACTAATACTTTAATGAGAGTTAGTTGATATGTAGTTGCAAAGTTGCCTATAGTTAGTAAAATGTAGTGGACTATCGAAATAAAGTGGAACCAATAATTTTGACCTCATCTAAATTAGACGTTAATATGGGGAAATCCCATCACAATCTTTTTGTTTGCTGGGTGATTCCCATTTCATGTCAAAAACGAAAGCAACTCTAAATATAGTAAACCATATTAGTCTCATTAGTAAACGTGTTTCTGTATGTGTGCTAACCAGAATACTTCTTACTTGAGCTTGGCAATGACCAGGGCATCACTCAGGAGGAAGAGGTGTCTTTCCCTGGTCTTCAGTCCTTCGGTCAGCTGAGCACATTCATCCAGAATCAGCTCTGAGTTCTCATTGGTCAATCCCAGCACAAAGGGACACTGATCCACCGCCACCAGACATTGAGCTTCCTCCCTGGAGATAAGAGAATTTTCACTATAAACCACCAATGCAACAACATTGACCATATAAAGGAAATAAAAGCACGATTGGGAAAATCCAATTGTGTGTGGTTGCTTTGGTTGAAAAGCCTTTGGTAAAATATCAATGAATTATTCTTTACGGAGGGTCGTTTTTCTTACTCAGTTCAAATATTGAATCCATGTAACTGTCACATCAGCTCAGACAAGATGAAGACCCAGGGAATCTACTTGCAGCCATACTTTATTTATCACAAAAAACAAAGAAGATGATCCCAAGGCAATGACCATTAGACAACACCGAATAGAGAGAACCAAAGGGTTTAAAGTCCCCATGAAATCAAAATATAGGTTTTTTGGCATTTAGATTATGTTTGCCTTAAGGGTATCTACAAGCTAATGTGCTCCAAAACAATGACAAAATTCATAAACCTACAGTTCCAACTTACGCCAATATGGATAAATTATTTTGATGACATCAATCTGCACTTTAGCTTCTCATTAGATTTTCTGTCAAATCAAACGCTCTCTACAATGGGGAGAGTCCCGCCCCCATCATTATAAATAGAAGCCCGATTTGCTCTCTACAAATCGGTCACTTGCTCACAAAATTATTATTTTCTAAATGAAATCCCTACTATATAGGAGATATGGAATGATTTAGACTGTGTAAATACACTTTCCATTGGGGCGAATAAAGTATGTTTTCACATTAGTGTCATGTGAACCACCAGCCCGTTCTCATCCTTTAGCGTCACATAGAACACTTTATGACAAAACGGCACCCTTTATCGTTAATATTCACACGAACACAAGGCGTCATAAATCCTTTAGCGTAAAATGAGACTACCCTACCCAACCCCACACCTAAACATAACCATCACAGCGCGTGTTATATTAACGATAAAGGGTGCCATGTGCGTAGTATAGTGCCGTTTTTGTCATATAGCGTTTTATGTGAAGCTAAAGGATTAGAACGGGCTGGAGATAACACAGGTGCCATGCACCAAAATAACACCACTTTTCAGACTACACATCCTCAGCATGATTACATTCACTGTTTTGCTTAAAGGGATAGTTCATCCAAAAATGAAAATTAAGTCATTAATCACTCACCCCCATGCTGTACCAACCATGTAAGACCTTTGTTCATCTTCGGAAACACAAATGAAGATATTTTTGATTAATTTTGAGAGGTGGATCACTGCTACATAGGCTGCCTAAGGGATTGAAACTTGATGCCCCATAAAGTCAATGAAGAAAATGTTTAAATATGTCATGTGCCTACAGTGGCTCAACTATAAGTTTATCAAGCGACGAGAATACTTTTTGTGCGGGAAAAAAAAAAAAAACGACTTTATTCAACTATTCCTTTTCTTCCTTCTGGGCCTGAGACGAGAGTTCAAGAGATTTCCACGATACATGTGCGAGAACTGAACTGAAGTAATTGAAGGAGATCGCAATTCTCGCGTATGCGTCGTGGAAATCTCTTGAACTCTCGTCTGTAGTCACATGGAATATTTAAACATTTTCTTCATTGACTTTCTGGGTCGTCAAGTTTCAATCCCTTGGGAAGCCTATGGAGCAGTGATCCAGCTCTCAAATTTAATCAAAAATGTCTTCATTCGTGTTCCGAAGACGAACGGTCTTACAGGGTTGGTACAGCATGGGGGTGAGTAATTAATGACTTAATTTTTGGGTGTACCATCCTTTTAAGTAAAAGTTTCAGCCCGTTCTCATCCTTTAACGTCATATATGCAAAAACGGCGCTATACTACATGTACGCACATGTCACCCTTTATCGTTAATATAACACGCGAACCCAAGACGTTATAAATCCTTTAGCGTGAATATGACACGCACACCCTACCCCACACCTAAACTTAGCCCTCACAGCATGTGTTATATTAACGATAACGGGTGCCATGTGCGTAGTATAGCGCCGTTTTGTCATAGCGTTCTATATGACGTTAAAGGATGAGAATGCGTTGAAAGTTTCATATTAAATCTAAAAGGGGAATCTAATAGATTGTGGCTCTCATAAGATGTCAAATGCAGCTTTACTGAGCTCAACATCTCTGGCCGAACTGTGATATAAATGAAACGCTATTGGCTATTTTTAAAAAGCTGTTAAAAATGTATTCCTGTTTCATTGGAAATGATGTATATATATATGAAGAGTTCAGATGCAAAAGCATCTAAATGCCATTTGAAATTTTCTTCTTTAAAGATGAATTTGATCAAACTTGTATATTTAAGTTCAGTAATTAAGTGAAATCACTGAACTTAAATATACAAGTTTGATAAAATTCATCATTAAAGAAGAAAATCTCAAATGGCATTTAGAGGCTTTTGCATCTGAACTCTTCATATATATATATATATATATATATATATATATATATATATATATATATATATATATATATATATATACATATTGTATACATTGCAGTCACATACCTTATTGGACTCCAGGACATTCCTAAAGTCTTCCCCAGCACCAGGGTTGGTGCAGAACGTCTCCTCTGAGCCAGACATCGCAGGTGCTGTAATAAGCAGACATTGTTTCATTCATTGTTCTTTTTTAAAATTTATTTATTCTATTCTATAACCATAGGAACAAGAACAGGTATATTTCTGTGTGATAAAAAAAAGTGTTTGCATCGTACTGAGATTTGAGGATGAACCTCCATTTGTTCCATAAAGACTGCTTTCATCTTCTTCCAATTGATACTGGATTGTTTGAAACCTGATGAATTTAGTTGGTTTGTAAATTAACGATTGTCGCATGTGGTTGTTTATTTATTTATTGTATAGGTTTTTTTTTCTCTCTCTCAGCTATGGCTGTGTTTTGGATGGATGCACTATAAATTTGTTCGTTCATTCATTCAAGCATATCATGGTGACCATTGTGTGTTTTCGCTCTGTGCTTGTTTTCCTGGCATTCATCCCTGAATTGTGCCTTGGGAGCTGTGGGTCATTGCGTTTTATTTCATCAGTACTGCTGGCACTGCTTGTTTGGACATTTGATGTTTATGCTTTGGCAAAAATTGCAAAAAAGTCCTGCACACATAAAGGTTAAAGAAACCCAAAATGCACAAAAAATGCTTTACTGTTTTTTTTTCTTCTTCTTCTAGTTTTATTTTGCATTTCATCCTTGTAATATGCAGGCTTTTATTTAAAGCAAATTTTGTTAGCATGTTTACGCTTTGTGCTTTGAGTGATGGTTCAGTATATATACAGCAATAAGTTAATCTTAAAAAACATTAAAAATGTAATGAATACACTGTAAAAAAATGTTACTGCTATTTATAAAAACAAACAAACAAACAATATTACGCATAATATTTTTGAGTAGTTAAGGCTTGATTTCTTTCATGGGATCTAACTGAATACATCATGTGAAATCCCTTTAATTATTTAGTCAATGATATAATGAATTTAATATTTATAATGAAATATGTTTTTTTTATTGTAAATTGATGCTCAAAAATGTGTGAAATGGAGTGGATGAAAATAAACTGTTTATATTTGGCTTTACTATTGCATTATTAATAACATGCTTGCATTTGCACAGCAAATACTCAAACTTTCTACTCTATTAGCATTATAACAAATAATGTTTCATATTATCAACACAAGCAGTTAATCACAACCTTACAATAAGCCCTACTCTTCTGCACAATGGTAACGATCAAAACTTCAACATATTAGAAACTCTTTAAAATGTTAAACATAACTGAACGTTAAACATTAACAGATGTTTCCCTTTACTCAAAAACATAATAAATAACACTTAATTTCAATTTTTCCTCTCCATTACCCGCAATGTGCAAAGCATGCCGCAAACTAACAAAGCTAATTCTCTTAAAATAAATTGGTAGCCATTTTTTTCCTTAATTTTATCAGCTTAATCGGTTTCTCAATTCAAGCCTCAAAATTGTGTATGTTTCCTTAAAAAAATAGAAAAATGCATCTCTTGGTTTTATTAGTGAAATGTTCTCATTTTTTCCCCTATACAACACTGAACCACATTTTTTTTTTCTGTAAAATATACATATACACAACATCACCTTCATTTTTTAAATGAAAATTACAAGACCCATGATTCATTTTTGTAGCTGCAAATTGTCATTACAACTGTATATTACTGTATTAAGTACTCTCTCTAAAAAAGTATTGTATTTATTTTTTACTCTAAATCCCATATCAACCTCAACCAGCTGAACAATACTGCCCTGCAAAGGCAAAAGACCTTAACTCGCTAGAGTGTGAAACTGAGAAAAATGACTTTAAATTTCTGTTCTGTCCAGACAAAAGTATTATTTGACAACTAGTTGCTATAATGAAGAAAAGTTTGTATGCAAAAAATCTTAAACTCAAAATTCAACTTTGACCCTTTTTTGGCAGTTACTGATCTGCCTTTGTATCATGTGCCAAAAATAAGGAGTCGTGCAAAGGCAAAAGGCAGTAACTGACATAGGTATAATCAATTTTTGCTTGCTGTTCTCCATAGTATTGGTTTTCATTAAAACGAGAAAAATGGAATTTTGTTTTATTGACGATCACTAAGAAATGGTCTATTTTTTAAAATGCAAAAAACATGTATTATTTTCAAGGTGAAAAGGATTCATTTTCCTTGATCCACGCCGAAGAAAACGTATAAATGTCACATTTTTAATGAAGCAGCCTAATGAGTAAAATGTCTATTTTTCCGGGGGTCCCCAGCTCCTCGTTTGAGCAAAAGTTACGCTAAAACAACGTCGACGTTAAGCCGCGTTAACCTTGTTAACCATAACCTTTTAAATACTCGACCTAGTTCCGTTGTTTAGCAACGGGACTCCTGTAACTTCAAGTGCCCAACCCGGTATCACGACAAGACGTGAAATAATCACGTTGGTCCACTTTGGAAAACGTGTAGATGTCACGGTTTAACAAAACCATAAATAGGGTTATACTGCCCTCTTGTGTCAAATTATATTTTTAAATTTATTTTTCCAACAAATAAAACCAAACCAAAACCCATCCAATAAACCCTTGAACTTAACAGACTCAGTGGCTCAATTGATAAAGCGTTGGGCTTTAATCAAGAAGACCCGAGTTCAAGTCCCATTCTTGCTTAGGCTACATTAAATTGTTGTGATTACATCAAACAAAGTGGCCAAAACAACATTACTCCAACCGACAAGACTAATCACGTTGGTCCACATTTGTTTAGATGTCACCAGTGTTATACATTTAGTAAAGATGATAACTCACAATATTCCATATGTTTCAAACAATATTTAAATCGCGAGAAAATTGAGATTTTAACCAAGGAAACGGGACGTGTGAGCAAGGGTGAGCTGGGAGTCGCGAGTCAATCGCGTCATATCCGCTTACCTCGGTTTCCGCTCGTACTACGTGTAGTCCTGGACAAATGCGGTAGTTGTGCGTTAGCGTTAATCAAACGACAGCTTGTTTCGCGCATTTGTTATGGAATGGAGCACAATTGTTCTTTTCATTTATTCTCGGAATGTGAACTGTTGGCTGTAAAGGGGGTCGCACACCGGACGAGAAGCGCCGCGACACGTTTAGGACAACTCCACAGCATCGCACACCGGACGCGCACTTTCTCATCAGTGTATGGCCAGGAATATTGTTATGTTTAATGACAGAAAATGAAGATAATGTCTGTTCTATGTCTGTTCTATGTTATGATTGTACTGTACAATTAAATACAATCGTTGCTGAGTCTGCATTCTGAAAACTTTACCTCAGATCATCCGTTCACTGAATGAATTGAGAATCTCACCTGAAAAATCTAATAACATCAGCAATTGTCATTCAAGCAGCTGATTTCTGTAAATGACTGCAAAACTAAATGCATATTGCAGCATAGGGCGAAGTCAGGATCCATTAGCAACGGTTTGAGACAAAAATAATTAAAATTTTATATAAAACTGTGTAAATGGCGCTCTGTGGCGCAGCAGGATTTTGAACACGGTCCTGATTGAGGCGTTGCTGGGCGCCACGGACAGACGCCGAATGGCGCTGCCGGTATGTGTAACGTTACACTTATAGATAATAATGTGTTCGAATAATTATGTGGTGCGACGCGGCGCTGCAGCTTCTCGTCCGGTGTGCGACCCCCTTATCGTTAATTTTGTGAAACTGTAGCTGTGGTTGAATACTTACACGACATGAAAAGATGTGTCAAATGTACATTAAATTGATTTTTTATTTTTATAAAGTTACCAAGGAGGACCAGCCACGTCGAATCCTTGCAAGAGACCTGCCCCTTCAAACCCTCTCCACCATAGCTTCGTCCAGTGACTCGTACAGTAACATCTGTGATAACTAATTTACTTTTAAACCTGACTTTTCTTGCGCGGTTATTTCAGTTTAATGAAAAACAAGCATGTCATTAAACGCAACGTTTATAGAAATCGAACTTCACCTCATCCATGACAACTAATTTTCGATTCCCGTCTGACTGATTTATCCACGGTGGAGTTGAAAACAACAGTTCCCATCATTCCGCGTTCCTCCACGTCGTCATCAAGCAAAGCCATTGTTGTTGTTTTGAATGTAGCGCCCTCTAGCGGCATCTAAATCTTAGGTATTGCAGCTTTAACTCAACGATCAGCGTGCTGGAACAAAGGCGAAGAGCCGTAACAGCTGATACGGCGTTCTGCCTTGGTTTCTCATATGGTTTTGGATGTTACGGTTGTGATAGCCCTTTATTTTCTCGTTAAAACAATCAAATTGAATAACGACATTTATAGGCCTACACATGATAAAGGAGGTCTCAAATACCACAAAAATGACACGAACTCATTTTTGACCAAACATGATGTTACGGCGTTTTGCCTTTGTACGGCAGAATACAAGGACAGACACGAAGCTGCATTTGTAAAAAAAAAATATATAAAATTGCATAAACAATTTTTTAACTGACCAAGTATTTAAACGAAGGTTACATTAAAACATCATTTTAAACATAAGACATTAAATGTTGATGTTAAGTCTCCTATTGTTTTATGTAGGCTAGAATTGTTGTGATCTATTCAGTATTTATTAAATTACTGAAAAATTAAGAGTAATCCCTTACTTTACATCTTTCAAAGGAAAAGCAATTAAGTTACAGTAATTAATTACACTCAACACGGAGTTTAATAAGTACACTGCATCTATAAACATGTAATGGTAATGTGACACAGCTAGACAATTTACTGTCAACATTAAGTCTTAATATCATGTGATTGCACATCATTTCAATCATATTTCTTAAATGCACCTGTAATATTGAGTCAGGAGTGAAGCGGAGAGAATCCAAGTGCAAGCATTAATTTAATAAACAGGTAATCCAGGACAAAACAAAAGAACATGAACTCAGGACAGGCACAATAACCAGCTACAAACAACAACAACTGACAAACCTGCTGAAACACAGAGGTATAAATACACAAGCAGACAAGCTAAACAAGATAACAAGGGGCGTGGTAAACACCTGGGCAGACTGATGACCAAGACAAGGAGCGCCTGTGGACACTGAGGAAACAATTAATGACGAGACACATGGCAGGATTACATGACAAACATGGAATCACGTGACAGACAAGAACAAGGAACAAGACACAAGACACAAAACCCACACCGTGAAAGAACCGTTTATTTATTAGTTTATTGCAATGCATTCTTTATTAGTATTAGTAACATTAGCAAAAATCATCTTGCACCTTGTACATGTGATGACAAACCTCATCCACAAAATGTGTTTACAGCTAACGTCAAGTCACCTTTATTTATATAGTGCTTTTAAAGCTATTTCAAAGCAGCTTTGCATTGATAATAATAAAATAGGAATAGGAATAAACTAAATAATGACCTAATTGGAGTCGTTGCAAACTAAAATATGCCATGGCTTATGGATTAGACTTAAATAAGAGAACGACTTGTCAAAGCCATCAGCATCCCATCAGTTTACACGACAGTTTGATCGTACGGGATTATGTATTTAAAGAAAGGAAATGGCCGGCTGCTTTCCTGTTTCCATAGTAACCGAGGCCAGAAGAGATGGTAAACAAGCAGACCTTTAAGAGATGTGCAGGTTAATGTGTTTTAAAGGCAGTATAAGAGACATTTACATACTCCCATTGCAGGCCATAAAAATGCACAACAGGACATTTCAGCACATTGTTTTTTCTTAGAAGTTATTAATTCTGCAATCATCTTTTCACTTCAACATAACTGCTTTGTTTGTGCACCTCCTGTTGGTAAAGGAATGAATGACCTCTATTGGAGAAAACAGTCCCTGATCTTTCAAGCGCAGTTCTCATTATTTCCCATCAAATAAACAGGTTTTGTAAACCACTCAACATCTAAAGTGAGGCTGAACATTCTGTTCCCTTTTTAGGTCTGGATTTGGCTCTGACTGAGCTGCATTTTTCACCCTTTCTTTGCAAAGGTCCATTAATCTAAGCAAGGGTCATTTACACTTTATGCAAAATTAAACCTCCTCTTTTGTCTTCTTTTGTTTTTAATCACACTACTTGTCAGCGATCTCCACTGATTTGGCTTCAGTGACAGGCTAAATCCAGTGGACCCAAAAATCATTTGGTCACTTACGGTCACAAAATCCCATTGACATTCAAAATATCAAACCAGTGGCATTTGCAAACAACTCAGCCTAGATGTTTTCTTAGAACTTTATTTATAGGAGGCATTTTGGAATTACATTTTAAATGTGCAACGTGCTCTGATTGGCCGGCTGGACTGTGTATTGTGATTGGTCAACAGCTTTGAGCGTGGGAAATATCACACCCCTTACCATAACCGCGTTTGATCTGGATAAAGCAGTGTCTCTTGAATATGTTAACAACTAACTACTAACTCAACCAGGCTGTGCTTTTAAGACGTGCTTTTTTGGGGCGGTAAATAATGGTGCAAATACCAGTAAATTGACTAACACAAACCTTAGTCATCTTGTGTGATTCATTTTAATACTCTCCTCCCATACATTTTAAATCTAAAAAGGAAACTCCTGCAAATGCATGCAAAAATAACCGTCCAAGCCTTCTCAGCGCTAATTTTTCAACATGTGGCCATCTGGCCGTATACTGTAAAAATTAGTTCAGTTTACTTAATTGTATTATGCAAACTCGTTACCTTAATTTCATTAAGTAACCATAACTTAATGGAATCAAGTTATTCTTACTTAATCCATTTAAGTTTAGTCAACTTAATTCTGTCTGTGATCTGAGGAAGTGTACTCCCAGAGTGTACTCCCAGAGTGCATTGTGGCATGAATAAATTAATTGCTTCGTTTTTCTATTTTTGGCTTTATTTTACCATTACAATATTATTTGCTATCGTTACTGGGGTTATACTTACAAGAGACCGCAAAAATAAAAATAAAAATAAAAATATTTTAACGGTCAATTAATTAAATCATTAAAAACAAATTATACAGACCCCTTTTGCGCCGACGTCACAGTTACGTCACGGCGCTAGCTGGAGGCAAAACAAAGTGAAAACTGGAGGCGGCCAATACAAATCAACACAGATTCGGCTACATAATAAGGAGCTTAAATTATTGTTACTATTATTACATGTCATCTTGTTGTGTTGTTTGGTGCAAGTATCAATGAAAAATGAATATGCTGTATCTGGAATTTTTATTTCTAGAAAATATTCACATGATTAAAAACGCACTGTAATGTCACTCTTTACATTGTCGTCGGCTCGGCAGAACTGCGGATCGTGCACACAAGTCTTGTACAGGACCATTCAGCACATAGTTATAGGGATCCAAAGATTTATATGCCCTCCGTTTCACTTTACGGTAGAAGTCAGGCCACTCAACCGAGGTAACGTGACGTAAATCCTGTCAGATCGTCCATGCATTGAGTGTGTAGGCGGCTACGGGTTGGCCAATTTGGTTCCGTCCATTAAAAATAACTTTAATAACATCTAAAATAGTAGTTATCTAAAATAACAATCGCGGTCCTGGACACTGAGTGACCTTACACATTAAGATAAAATCGGATTTTCTCCAGTCAATGTTAAAAAACAAGCTAACAATACTTGCTAACTAGCATTAGTGAAGCGGCCAGAGGGATCGTTCTGCCTCCACCTAAGCTCCGCCCACAAAAAAAACATCACCATGTTTACCAACTGAAAAGGGGTCTATATATGGTAAAAAAAATGGTACTCAAACCAGTCAAGTAATGTTTACAAGGTTTTTCTGAGTAACGAAGGCATAGCATTCAAACAGTACAGATTACTAAGAAATTTTAAGTAAGTTTTACAAATTATTGGACATTACTGTAAGTAAAGTTAACAAAAAAAATCTTAGTAAGAACAATGTTAGATTTTACATTTCCTAGCTGAGTATAACCACATGTGTAGTTCATTACATTGCTCTGTTCACACCTGGTATCACTGTAAGATGCGCTTGGTCGATCGGATCACAAGTAGACGAAGGAGACGCAAACAATTTTACACCCGGTGTTTTAATCCGTCTCTTTTGTCCACTATTCAACCACTTCTGTCCTGATTTCTTCGAGGGGTCTATGTGCGAATAAATATATGGGTTTCAACTACCTCTGGAAGTGGTCGAAAGTGAACAAGCTCAAAACGTTTTAGCGTAGTCCACTTGCGATCCGATCAGCCAAAATGCATCTTAATATCGGCTGTTATTAGGGCCATTATGGACATATTCTCCAAATATTTGACTACTAGAAAATGTCCAAATACTTTTTGTATACTTACTTGGTTTGACATAGGCCTATGGAATTCAAACATAAGTGTGACTTAAGTGTTTTTAACGGTGAATGAACGGTGAACGGTGAATTATCAAAATGTCTTTTGTAAAGCCAAAAAAATTGTTTGACATTTTTTTTCTAACCAATTCATTATGAAATACAAATAGACCTGTCTAGAATTTGCCAATAAATGCATATTGGATAAAGAAGTTGCATTTAAAAAATGATTGTACAAACCGTCATTGTGCATATGTAATTAATTATGCATTCATATGTGAACAATTGAGCATTTTCTTTTAGTATTCACTTTAATATTCACATATCATCAGGGTGTAAGAATCTCAACATGAGTCCCACTAGAGACAAAAACTATTCAAGCACAGCATGCATCAGCTATTTAGTATATATTAATGCAACATGGCATGATTACAGAGCCTTTCTGGAACCTTCTTCCGCACTATTGCATTCTGGGGCAATTATGCTGCCTCAAACAATGATCACTTGTTCACGCAGCCAGTGAAAAACAAGTCTGTTTCATTTGTATAGCATGGAGCCAATTTATCAGTCTGTCTGAGATTGGCAAAGGACTCTGGCTTTAAAAAGGAGAAACAAAATCACTTTATTCAGTTCTATGCCATTTCTCTATTTGATTTGGTATTCTTTACTATATACAGAAGTCTTCAAGTTATGGCAAGTCAGACTCCACTCACAGTGTTTCACTATAACCAGTACTTATCACTGTAGGAAACATAAGAGTTCACTTTCTTAAAGGAGAGGTTCACTTAAAAAAAAAAAAAAAAAAAAAAAAAAAAAAAAAAAAAACTTTTGCTGATAATTTACTCACCCCCATGTCATTCAAGATGTCCATGTCATTCTTTCTTGAGTCGAAAAGAAATTAAGGTTTTTGATTAAAACATTCCAGGATTTTTCTCCACATAATGGACTTCAGTGGGAACCAAACGGTTCAAGGTCCAAATGAGAGTTTCAGTGCAAACTGCAAACTGTTCAAAGGGCTTTAAAAGATTCCAGACGATGAATAATGGTCTTATCAAGCGAAACGATTCTTGTTCGTTCTATAAACGATTTTTTTTTTTTTTTTTTTAAAACAAGGTTTAAGTTTTATAAGCTCAAATGGTCGCCTTCAAGACTCTCCTGTTGGAATTCGTTCATCAAAATGAGTCAATTCGTTCATTTCGTTCGTTGAATGAACCAAATGACTGGGAAAAAGATTTGTTCATTTTGATGAACGAGTTTGGACAGGAGAGTCACAAACGTGCATCGCAGTACAGAGCAAGGCGACCATTTGAGCTTATAAAACTTAAACTTTGTTAATTTTTTTTTAAATGAGCGATCATTTCGCTTGATAAGACACTTATTCATCGTCTGGAATCATTTAAAGCCCTTTGAACAGTTTATATGGAGAACATTATATGGAGAAAAATGCTGGAATGTTTTCATCAAAACCCTTAATTTCTTTTCGACTGCAGAAAGAAAGACATGGACATCTTGGATGATATGGGGGTGAGTAAATTATCAGCAACATTTTTTTTGTTTTTTTTTTCCCCAAAAGTGAACTATAATTTTAATAGGTAAGCATAATCAAACCAATTAATAATAATAATAATAATAATAAAATCATATAAATATTAAATAAATGTTTGAAAAACCTATTCATAATTATTTAAGATAAATAAATAAACAATATATATATATATATATATATATATATATATATATATATATATATATATACAGTATATATGTGTGTGTGTGTGTGTGTGTGTTACTGTATTACTTTCTGATAGAATCAAACTAGGGTGACAAAAAAGTTTGGCATGCCAATAAGTGCTGTATGAATAAATGATTGAATGAATGAATGAATGATAATCAGTCAATCAATCAATCAATCAATCAATCAATCAATCAATCAATCAATCAATAATTTTCTGATACAGTAATGCTATAACATTTATTAACATGCTAGTAAGTGCTTATTTGTAATTGGTTATTTTAGAAGTTGGTCATATATTACAGAATAAAATAGGCCACTTACAGTTTTTCTGCATTTCTTTAGAGTCGCTTTGGTGCAATTCTCACATCACTATTTACATTTGCACAACAGTTAGTTCAACCTCCACAACATTTTGTCATTTGTACACATCATAGTAGCAGTTTCTCATTCCTTCCAACAAATTGCAAATGCTTTTGGACATGCATCAATTGCTTTCATACAACTCACTGCTGTTTTATAACATTATCATTTGCTTATGTCAAATCAGTCCAAACTAACTACACTTGTGAATGCTGTGAATGCTTGTGAATGTGAGAAATGCACCAAAGCGACGGAGAACAACTGTAATACAAGTCTACAACTTGAGTCCACATCATGATACAAATATATAATAGTGTCAAAGTTGTAAAGTTAATATAAATAACAAAACATTACAGAATGTAATGATAACCTCATGTTAAAATTCGATACATATCACAATACTAAATTTCCAATATGATATTATTGCGATACTCTAAGACATGGTAAACATGATAGATAGATATGGGTCTATACATTTTGTTTATTGACCCATAAAATAGACTCAGAACAAATTTGTATTTTAAAAAAGTAAGCAAAACCTTTGATATCCCCACCCTCAGAGGTACTCACTGGCTGTATGGGGGCAGTGGTGCCATCATAACTTCCTCTCCTTCTCATTCTGAGAGACCTTTTACCAGCACCACCCGCTTCCAGAGTCTCACACTGTTTATCCCCAATGTACTTTTCCAAAACTAGAGCCTTTGAGAAGAGTTTTCAGCACCCTGCTTGCGATCCAGTTTGAAATGAACGCTGGCTTCGCCTAACAGGCATCTTCAGCAGTAACTAATGAGCCTGAGAACAATGGAGGACAAATGGGAGGAGAGAGTGGTTCCGCTTGACCTGGACCAAACCTGCCTGCTGTGGCAGCCACTTGTTCTTTGGGCTTTTTCAGCCATGTTTGCTCTGACACAATTAAAGCTGCTGCTCCCCGTTTACAAGCTAATGATGATCAGCTCTCACAAGAACAACACTGGTTTAGCTGTTTAAACAACAGGAGAACGAAAATGTCCTTAACTCACCCAACAACCCCACCTGAACTTTTCGGGCACAAAACCATAGAGACAATAAGTACGTATGCAAAAGAATCTTTATTTTACAGTTCTGTTTGGTGATACTAGAATATAGCACAGAAATGAAACACTTCAAAGGATGTGCACTGAAGACATTTGTTAGGACATAGACATTTTGGAAACACTTATATTACAATAACGGTACACAAATAATCATGTATTAATACCTGCATTAATAATTTCTTTATGAACTAATGATGAGTTAAGACATGTACTAATGAAGAACTAACTACGACATGAGTCATATGAATTCCTGCATGAAAATATCATCTTAACTACACGTTACATGCTTGTTAATTAATGGAGCCTATTAATTAACACTTTGGGGTAAACTAAATCAAACATGCTCTAGATCAGAAGAACGATGTTTCAAAAGTCCACAATGTAAAATTGTTCATAAATTTTCCGCCAGCTACTATCACAAACATCATTGAATGACACTAGATGTCTTGCAATATTTAGATTTAACCTTACACATTGAACACACAATGATGCATACATAATTAAAAAACAATTTAATCTCATTCTGTTTTAAGTGATTTCACTGCTGCCATCAAGAGAGAAATACCTACAGTATCATATCCATTAAACAGATGCAATTTTAAAAATAAAATCAATGTTAACACAGATGATGGTTATTTCTGTGGCTATTTTGTGGGTGTCATTATGTCACAATGCATTCAGATGTTAGTCTTGTTTTCTTGCTCTTCCTTCTCCATCCAAATTCGGACACAGCATCTCTGCTCTTCCACTTTACAAACCACCGAAAAGCACCAAATGATATCTGATATAGACGAGCTAAATATGTATAGAACAAGTGTTATTGATAACTTTTTAAAGATGTACTCTTGGAGGGCCAAGACAAGAAATGACACAATGACACAGTGATTAAAGTCATGAATTCATGTTATTTTATAAGTAATTAATGATGAGTCAGTAATAATGTGCCCCCTCAAGTAAAGTCATGACATTATGATACATTAACTAATCATGAATTCTTGTTACTTTATAAGTAATTAATGATGAGTTAGTAATAATGTGCCCTCTCAGGTAAAGTCATGACATTATGATACATTAACTAATCATGAATTCTTGTTATTTTATAAGTAATTAATGATGAGTTAGTAATAATGTGCCCCCTCAAGTAAAGTCATGACATTATGATACATTAACTAATCATGAATTCTTGTTACTTTATAAGTAATTAATGATGAGTTAGTAATAATGTGCCCCCTCAAGTAAAGTCATGACATTATGATACATTAACAAGTCATGAATTTTTGTTACTTTATAAGTAATTAATGATGAGTTAGTAATAATGTGCCCCCTCAAGTAAAGTCATGACATTATGATACATTAACTAATCATGAATTCTTGTTACTTTATAAGTAATTAATGATGAGTTAGTAATAATGTGCCCCCTCAAGTAATGTCATGACATTATGATACATTAACTAATCATTAATTCTTGTTACTTTATAAGCAATTAATGATGAGTTGGTAATAATGTGCCCCCTCAAGTAAAGTCATGACATTATGATACATTAACAAGTCATGAATTCTTGTTACTTTATAAGTAATTAATGATGAGTTAGAAATAATAATAATAATGTGCCCCCTCAAGTAAAGTCATGACACTATCATGTATTAACAAGCCATTACTTTATGTTAGTGTATGGTTAGTTAATCTTGAGTTAGTAATGATGTGCCCCCTCAAGTAAGGGGGCTTTCACACTGGCAGTTTAGTTTGGAACGGGGCATGGTTCGCATGAACAATCGCTAATGTGAACGCTGTGTGCACTGGGGTTCCGAACCTGAGACAACCTGGAAGAGGTGGTCTGAGTTCGGATACTCCCAAACCTTACCGTGGTTCGAGTGAATGTGAAAGCAGCACGGACTCAGGTGCACATTTGTTCAGGAAGTAAAGTGACCTGCGCATGCGTTCAGTTAAATAGAACACTCAAGGGATGATAGTGTTGATAAATTGTCTTGGGTACGAGCGAGTGTGAGCCTGCAGTGTATTCTTGCATTGCGTGTGAAATTAGGACAACAAATTTGGAAATCCACTTTCTCCTCAAAAGAATCAGTTTGCAAACAGCAGAAGGCCACCTTATGTCACACAAGCAGTAAACCTGTATTGTTCACTCAACTGCGAATAATAGCAGCGAATTAATAAAAAACACAATTTTGACCCGTGTTCTGTTTTCTATCATGCGTCGTGCACATTTGCGATGATGTAATATGCACGCAAATGCACCAGGGTTCGATAGAATCAAGTTGAGTGTTACAGTGAAACCACACCAAAGCTATGTTTGGGCGCCGCGAACAAACGCGCTCGGGCTCGGACCGCAGCAAACGAGTCCAGTGTAAAAGCCCCCTAAAGTCATGACATAATGATGCATTGACAAGCCATTAGTTTCTGTTAGTGTATCGTTAGTTAATAATGCATCAATTATGATGTGCCTCCTCAAGTAAAGTCATGACACAATGATGCACTTACAAATCATTAACTAAAATATGAATAAACATATACAATAAGAGTGCCATCCTTATTCCTTTACACCCATGGTAAAAAAAAATAATAATAATACAAAGGTAGAAATGATTCTTTTATTTTTATTTATACAATTAAACATACTGTGTATGGACTTAAAACAAAGTCCAAACATACCCGTAAAGACACACATAAGATACGTTTACATGTACAATAGGGAATAAGCAATAAGCTAATACTAATTGAAGCATATATATTTAAACAACAGTGCACACAAATATAGGAAAATTATTGCACATAACCTCCCGAAACATCACAAATACAACATACATGTACACGTCTTTAATTATTCATTTTTGTTTACCAAAAAAGTCAACATCTATGAGATTAAAATACCAGCATTACCCTTTCTTTTACTGTCTATGGCATCACCATAGAAAAACAGCAAGCACTGAGTGCACCACTAATAAGTGTCACTAACAAACCCTGTAGTACCAGGAAGAAAACTAAACATAGGCCAAAATAAACTAACAATCAGAAAACAGTTCAGATCAAATTAAATTGATTAGTGCTAGTTATTAATCTATTTTCCACGTTTGATTAGACGGATCTGTGTAATTAATGGTTTAACCATATGCTATTCCTATTTGTCACAAAGCTGCAGATAGCAGGTTATGATATTAAAGTTTAAATTGGGAATATTAATTATCTGTTTAATTCAAATTTAAATTATTTTTTTATTTATTCTTACGGAGACTGGTTGATTTAGTTGATCCCTAAATGCTAATTAATGCATGAACTATCAAAAGTACTAAAATGTTTAAGGCTGCTGTTATTCATGACTCAGTATGACTCCTGTTGTAGGTAACAGTTTCTCTTCATTGGTTTATGATTAGTTCATATATTCACTAATCTTGAAGTAACTGTGTTAGTATTAGAATAATTCATGCCCTGTCATGAAAGTCAGTGTTACCAAAATTTAGAAAAGTTATAATGGCTTTTGAATTATTCAATACAACTGAAACTAAAAACAGCCGATGCTCTTGTCTAACATGCAACCTGTTAACAGTAAAGGGTAATGTTGTGATGTCAAAGCCAGTTCTGAAGAATAATGAGTAGGAAATGTTGATAATGTCATGCAGGAAAATATGTATAACCTATGAAGGGGGTGTACCACTGCTGCTACAATGTATGAGTAATGAGTTTTTATAATCAAGGTATTAATCAATATTTCCCTTCTAAATATCAAATTATAAGAAATGACTTCTCTAGGCTTGTGAGATTTTACTTTGTCATAGAAGTTACCAGTGTGATTGCTGACTTGTTATTTCCATTCTTTAATGTCTGTATTTGGTATCTGAATGCAGTAACAGTTGCTTGCTAATTTAGCCCGGCTTCCAGAAATGAAATAGGTACTTGTTTTGTGTTTGAGAAAGGTCTTCAACATGTTAAAACATAAAGGGGTCATTGAAGTCAATAGTTTAAGGTACAATTTCTTTGTTAAAGCCTTACTTTACAGTTAGACTAAAATGTAGCTGATGAACTATATTCAGTAAAACTTTTCTTTAATTTATTATAATTCTGACTCCGGGTCTTCAGTCATCATCTGGTTCTGGGTCTTTAACTGTTTACCCCTAACACCTATAACATGAGCTTCTCAGTCAAACATGCATTATCAATGACTATGTACAGTTTGCAGCTTTCTTTTTCAGCTGCTTGATCTTGTTATCACCATGATCGTGCACCGCTCGCACATGCGCATCTAGCTGACACGGATAAATATTCGCAGCAATATATAATGAATTTAATCATGGATGGATGCGCTTTGAAGCAGTTTGCTCATATCTTTGATCAGTAAAATTGCAAAGTAGCCAAAAACGTACTTTAAAGGATACTTCTCCACTGGAAAGATATTTAAAATGGGTCATTTATGTAGAAGAAATGTGCGATTATTTTTGAATTTGGAGATTTCTAGACTAAGAAAAGCCAGAAAAATTATTTTTGAAAGACAACAACTCCCAGAATGCACTTGCTTCGCTGCCTTAGGAGGCCACGCCTACCGGTAACAGAGCGCAGTACTTAAACAACAAGTCTAGGCTACTAGTGAGTCTCCGTGATGAGTCTGCCTGAAAATGTATTTCGAGATTGCCCAAAATGTCCGGGATTCGGCTTTTGTGTTCTACAGTCGCCATTCATTATGTTTACTGTGGCGAGCAGGATGACACTGAGGGCCGCGGGAGAACGGCGTGAGGCTGGTGGTGTGATTACCAGTTCCCGGGGCGGGGTTTATGTACATTTTAGAGTTCGTGATGTCACTAACACGGGAGGAATGTCATGTAGTCCCTACCAGCCGTTTGTTGTAGTCCTTTTCTTTAGAAGCAAATATCTTCTTTTGCTTTGAACTTGGAGCATTGTAACTTTGATAATGTTGTTTATGCTCAAACAGCAACATTACACACTCACTAAAGTTAGAAAAATCAAATCATACTTTACCACCCCTTTAACATAGAGATTGCCTAGCGATAGGTAGCACTACAATGAAAAAAGTACACACTTTAACATACCATCAGAAGATACAACACCTTTTCCAGAAAGCAATTGAAACTGTTATTGGATCGGCACATCCTTAAAAAGGTGCATTTATGCTTGTGGGCTACAAGCCCCTATTAAAATGATAATATTAATCTATAGCCCCTTTCACACAGTGTGTTGATCCAGGGAAATTGCCAGAACGCCTTCTGTGTGAACGCAAACACAACCCGGGATTGATACCGGCATCGATGCCAGGTTGGGGACCTAGTAACATTGCCAGAATCAGTCCCGGAACGTGCGCTGTGTAAACAAAAGCCAGGACCAATTCCGAAAGGTGTGTGTCATAGTGATGACGCTTTGCCATCGCGCGACTCTTTTGCTCTTAGAAGGAAGTTTGTGTTCGTCATCCACAAAGAAAGGACGAACAAATGTTTGCAAACTGGAATGAAGCAGAGACCAGAAGCTCCTCGCTATCTGCGCTGAAGCTGAAATCGTTCACCAGCTTTGTGGAACGGTATGCGCGTGTACATGTTTTCGACGCGTACGTTACACGTCTCATCCTGACGTCATGTGTCTTTCCGGGATCTTTACGGGTTGTGTGTGAACGCACTCACAGATCCCGGCAAATCACTGGCAGTGCGAATGAACCGAAATCAAACAAACCCAGGTCACATTTTTCGTGTATTTTCCGTAATCTCTGTGTGAAAGGGGTTTATTTGTCCAAACTACTTGTCCTCTGTAGGGCCACTGGAGACTATTCCAGCATCTCAGGTCATATGCAGAGAAATACCCTGAATGGATGCAGCAAAGGGAAAATACACAAATTATACAGAAAGGCCAGCTGGCTCAGGCAGGACTCAAACAAGGGGCCTTCTTGCTGTGATTCGACAATGCTACCTACAAAGTCATCAAACATTTTCTCCTTACAAAAACTTTGGTAAAAGGGTTGATTGGTTTAGCCTGATTAATGCAGTAAACAATACAATAAATGTAAAAGAAAATAAATACAACATTAAATTTTGCAACATTAAAGGGGGGGTTGACTGTTTTTTTTCTTTGGCATTATTGTATTTATGGGGTGCAATATAACATGTATTCGTGGTTTTTCTTTTTTAAAAGTCTTATTTCTCAAAACTTCACCTTTATTGTCAGCAGCGCTCTCCTCTGTCCTCGAACGAGCGGTTGACTTCCTGGTTCTGTGAAACCACTCCCTCAGAAACAGGCAGTTGGCTCAGATTGGTTAGTTTGGCCTGGTGTGTTGTGATTGGCTAAACTGTCGCTCACGTTGTCCGGAAGATTAATGCCCATTTCCTTTACGGGCGAAACGTGCATGTCATGAGCTCATGTGCATGTCCAGATGTAAATAAGGTAAATAATAATGTTGAACTGCAGTATCAGTTTGAGGCAGAATCAGACCAAGAAAGCCACAATGAAGAGAGTCAAACAGAACCTCACCACACACGGCTCTTAATAAACGTTTCTGAATGATAATTTGCTACATTTTTTAACTTTATACACATTTCTTTTCACACAATGGCATCTGACTGGCAACAATAACAACTGACTGGCTACTAATGTTAAACACAAACAGCGTTGGAATTAGATTACGTTCTTGATCAAATCGAAAATAACATCATAAAGCACATGAAAAATGCATTTACAACATTAGTACTTATACAAAATTCAGGTCCATAATGTTTGTACGCGTTTGTCGTAGACACAAAATAACTAGAAAAAAATAAAACACAAGGCTACATCTGGAATTATACATGAAAAAAAACATTTAAAATGATGAAGTCTTAGCCTACTTACAGGTTGTGGCCCAACAACTGCTGCCTCTGGTTTTAAAGTTGGAACTGCTTCATGTTTTAGTAACAGTTTCTTGTTGAATCCGGCGTTGAATCTGTAAAATATGCAGCACAGAGAGCTAGATTACGACCGTCATTTTCAGGAACACATTCAAACTTAAATTGTATCCATTGTTGATGAAGTAGAGCGTCCGTGGGAAGCTCAAACACCGAGGACCTGACAGCTGGGTGAACATAACACACTCAATGTGCCGCAGAAATATGCGGATGCCCTTTTTTGCATATTCCAGAGGGAAGGTTGATGCAAATGTGTGGGTTAGTGACGTCTAAAACCCAGCTGTAGTCCCAATCGAGTCGTTTTTGTAGGCAATATACTTCCTGATTTTTAAAAGACGATATCTCTGCTTACACTGAACTTTCAGCGCTGCAACTTCGCACATACTGTTCATGCACCAACAGCAACATTACACACTATTTAAAATGAAAAAAGTGAAATCGCAATCAACCCCCCTTTAACACTTATACCAGTACATTACACTTTGTTCAAACAATAGCCTACATAAACAGCAATAAAATACAGTATGTAATGTATACATGTGGCAGGATCATACTTTGGCAATCACATTCATTCGAATTTAAAGGTCTTTTGTGGTCTTAAAATTACCGTTTTTAAAATAACTCAGATACTTAATGGACAGTACTGGACAAAATATAAAGGTTTAGATAAATGAAACAATTTCAATCTTAGGTTGAGGTTGGTAAGAACTGACAATCAACCCTCTGCTCACCATTGGTTTGTTTCAGTTGTATGTTGGAGACCCAGCAGACCATGTGACTAAACAGACCTGTTTTTTTTTCACTCTCTTCATGTAGGATTGGACCTCTTCCAACATGGGCCACAACCTGCTCCTGTAGTTGGATCTGCATGGGATTAACATCATTGCCTGTGTACACTCCAACACGGTTGTGGGCAAGTCTAGGGAACATAAAGGATAGAAGGCATCGCAGCTCCTGTCGAAAAGCTTTGTTGAAGTAAAAGTAAATAAAGGGGTTGTAGATATGGGAGCTTTTAGCGAAAAGCGCAGGAAAGACGAATCCTTCTGGTGCCATATACCAAGCATCTTTGTGGAAGATAAACAGGAAGGAAACTATGGTGTATGGAGCCCAGGCAAGGACAAAGCCAAAGCTTATGCAGAAAAACATCTGTTGAATAAAAAGAAAAAAAAAGTTTAACAGCAATAACAAAATTGATGTGCAGTGAAAAGTATTTATTAGGGCATTTCAAGGCCCAGTATTATGACAGACCTCTTTCTGACTGCAATAGTGGAGAAAGGATTGCTACATCTTGGTTGGATCTCAGTGGACTAACACAAACAAACGTCCAGTTCCATTAGATAAGAATGCTAGTATCACGGTCATGTTTGGCTTTATTGTGTTTTCATTCCATGCCTGTCAGTTTAGCTCCTGTCCCCTTAGTTATTGATTCCTCCTGATTAGTCACAGTATACTGATATACTGTATACCAATTCTAATATACACTCCCAGTTTGGTTCTGTTTACTGTTGGTTATGATAATTATTTAGTGTGTGGTTGGTGTTGCTCTTTTCTTCTGAGATACTCCAAGTGGATACCTTTTGTTATTACAACTGTTTATTTATTTTCTGAGTAATTTGCATTTGGATTACAAAAATACTTTGCAACAGCTTAGACAACTGCCATAGACCTCATAGAAAACAAGAAGACTTCTAGTTCTAAGGCCACAAAGGACTTCCCAGTAGTCACCCTTCTGGGTGATTATGGTTTCACCAAGTGCAACATGTTCCTAAATCAACATTCCAATCAACCAATCAGATTTGAGGGGACAAGTTTACAGTTTATGTCAAGTTTAGGCTTATAACCAGGGTTAGGTGCTTTAACATCAGTGTTATTCACCAATAATTTCCCTCTCATCTTAGGGAAAACTTATGGATAGGGATGGGGTTAGGATTAAATTTTAGACAGGAATGTTGTTTCAGGATCAATAAAATATGATGACCCAGGAACATGTCGCACTTGGCAAATCGTGGTTTCTGTCATTCATCCATCTCAAAAATAATTCCCATAGTTTTGGTCTGGGAACACCATAAACCTTTAAATGCATGAACGTTTCGCCAATCATTATTAAATTTTAGGGTCTTTAGAGACCCAGATCTATATTTAACACGGATGGATCTCTTTAAGCATGAGGTTCTATATTTATACCATCATCACTGTCCTCGTCAGAGCTCATTATATTCACTATATTGCTCATATTCTCCCTCTCAACCATAATCAATTTCAAGTCATGCTGATGAGATTTCCTATTCTTTTGTTTTCTGCCTGCATTTGGCAAATATGGCTGGGCAAAAAAAAATGCAAGTCTTCCTCTATGTCGAAATCCTTACACATGTTTGCGAAGATTGTTAACAGTGTGCGTCTCCCTCAAACTAGTAAACGAAGCTCGGGTGCACCAGATACACGTCAGCAGCGTCTTACGTAGGAAGCGTCACTGAAAACGGATCGACAACAGAACCGGAAGAGGATACAATCCTGGATAAAGTCGAAGTTTTTGTTATTTTTGGACAAAAATGGATTTTCGATGCTTCAAAAAATTCTAATTAACCAACTGATGTCACATGAACTACTTTACTGATGTCTTTATTTCCTTTCTGGACAAGGACAGTATACCGTGTATACATTTTCAATGGAAGGACAGAAAACTTTCGCATTGAATCTAAAATATCTTACACCTACACAAGAAGATGGAGGACTTTGGGTGAAGTTAGGGTGAACTACCCCTATCACTGTCCATGATGGAAAAAGAAATGTAGGCCTATATATATATTTGAGATTTATTGCCTTTACATTAATTCAAGTTCTCATTAAAAAAGCTCTTTGTCAGAAGTGGGTTTTGAACCCACGCCTCCATTTGGAGACCAGAAATCTCAACAACTGAGAAGGTTATCATTCCTTGAGTCTGGCGCCTTAGACCACTCGGCCATCCTGACACTTAAAACAGATTAAGCTCATCCACATCACTGTCTATGGTTAAATACATACAGAATTAATGTAACAATTCTTCCTTACAAAAGCTCTTTGTCAGAAGTGGGATTTGAACCCACGCCTCCATTCGGAGACCAGAAATCTCAACAACTGAGAAGGTTGACAATCCTTGAGTCTGGCACCTTAGACCACTCGGCCATCCTGACACTTTTGTTGAGCTCAGTTACATCACTGTATATGGTTAAATACAGAATTAATATAACAATTCTTCCTTACAAAAGCTCTTTGTCAGAAGTGGGATTTGAACCCACTCCTCCATGTTGAGCTCAGTCACATCACTGCCGATGATTAAATACATTAAGAATTAAAATAACAATTCTTCCTTAAAAGAGCTCTTTGTCAGAAGTGGGATTTGAACCCTCGTCTCCATTCGGAGACCAGAAATCTCAACAACTGAGAAGGATAACATTCCATGAGTCTGGCGCCTTAGACAACTCGATCATCCTGACACTTTTGTTAAGCTCAGTCACATCACTGTCTATGGTTAAATACATACAGAATTAATATAACAATTCTTGATAAACAAAAGCTCTTTGTCAGAAGTGGGATTTGAACCCACACCTCCATTCGGAGACCAGATATCTCAACAACTGAGAAGGTTAACATTGCTTAAGTCTGGCGCCTTAGACCACTCGGCCATCCTGACACTTAAGCAACTATGTTAAGCTCAGTCACATCACTGTATATTGATAAATACATACAGAATTAATATAACAATTCTTCCTCAATAAAAGCTCTTTGTCAGAAGTGGGATTTGAACCCACGCCTCCATTCGAAGACCAGATATCTCAACAACTGAGAAGATTGACAATCCTTGAGTCTGGCGCCTTAGACCACTCGGCCATCCTGAAACTTATGTTAAGCTCAGTCACATCACTGTCTATGGTTAAATACATACAGAATTAATATAACAATTCTTCCTTACAAAAGCACTTTGTCAGAAGTGGGATTTGAACCCACGCCTCCATTCTGAGACCAGAAATCTCAACAACTGAGAAGGTTGACAATCCTTGAGTCTGGCGCCTTAGACCACTCGGCCATCCTGACACTTATGTTAAGCTCAGTCACATCACTGTCTATTGATAAATACATACAGAATTAATATAACAATTCTTCCTCAATAAAAGCTCTTTGTCAGAAGTGGGATTTGAACCTACGTCTCCATTCGGAGAAAATCCTTGAGTCTGGCGCCTTAGACCACTCGGCCATCCTGACACTTTTGTTAAGCTCAGTTACATCACTGTATATGGTTAAATACAGAATTAATATAACAATTCTTCCTTTAAAAAAGTGGGATTTGAACCCAGGCCTCCATTCGGAGACCAGAAATCTCAACAACTGAGAAGGTTGACAATCCTTGAGTCTGGCGCCTTTGACCACTCGGCCAGCCTGACACTTATGTTAAGCTCAGTCACATCACTGTCTATGGTTAAATACATACAGAATTAATACAACAATTCTTCCTTACAAAAGCACTTTGTCAGAAGTGGGATTTGAACCCACGCCTCCATTCGGAAACCAGATATCTCAACAACTGAGAAGGTTGACAATCCTTGAGTCTGGCGCCTTAGACCACTCGGCCATCCTGACACTTTTGTTGAGCTCAGTTACATCACAGTATATGGTTAAATACAGAATTGATATAACAATTCTTCCTTACAAAAGCACTTTGTCAGAAGTGGGATTTGAACCCACGCCTCCATTCGAAGACCAGATATCTCAACAACTGAGAAGATTGACAATCCTTGAGTCTGGCGCCTTAGACCACTCGGCCATCCTGAAACTTATGTTAAGCTCAGTCACATCACTGTCTATGGTTAAATACATACAGAATTAATATAACAATTCTTCCTTACAAAAGCACTTTGTCAGAAGTGGGATTTGAACCCACGCCTCCATTCTGAGACCAGAAATCTCAACAACTGAGAAGGTTGACAATCCTTGAGTCTGGCGCCTTAGACCACTCGGCCATCCTGACACTTATGTTAAGCTCAGTCACATCACTGTCTATTGATAAATACATACAGAATTAATATAACAATTCTTCCTCAATAAAAGCTCTTTGTCAGAAGTGGGATTTGAACCTACGTCTCCATTCGGAGAAAATCCTTGAGTCTGGCGCCTTAGACCACTCGGCCATCCTGACACTTTTGTTAAGCTCAGTCACATCACTGTATATGGTTAAATACAGAATTAATATAACAATTCTTCCTTACAAAAGCACTTTGTCAGAAGTGGGATTTGAACCCACGCCTCCATTCGGAGACCAGATATCTCAACAACTGAGAAGGTTAACATTCCTTAAGTCTGGCGCCTTAGACCACTCGGCCATCCTGACACTTAAACCACTATGTTAAGCTCAGTCACATCACTGTCTATTAATAAATACATACAGAATTAATATAACAATTCTTCCTTAATAAAAGCTCTTTGTCAGAAGTGGGATTTGAACCCTCATCTCCATTCGGAGACCAGAAATCTCAACAACTGAGAAGGATAACATTCCATGAGTCTGGCGCCTTAGACCACTCGATCATCCTGAAACTTTTGTTAAGCTCAGTCACATCACTGTCTATGGTTAAATACATACAGAATTAATATAACAATTCTTGATAAACAAAAGGTCTTTGTCAGAAGTGGGATTTGAACCCATGCCTCCATTCGGAGAACAGAAATCTCAACAACTGAGAAGTTTGACAATCCTTGAGTCTGGCGCCTTAGTCCACTCGGCCATCCTGACACTTATGTTAAGCTCAGTCACATCACTGCCTATGGTTAAATACATACAGAATTAATATAACAATTCTTCCTTACAAAAGCACTTTGTCAGAAGCGGGATTTGAACCCTCGCCTCCATTCGGAGACCAGAAATCTCAACAACTGAGAAGGTTAACATTCCTTAAGTCTGGCGCCTTATGCCGAGTTCAGACTGCATGATTTTAGCCACAATTTTGGCTCGCCGACAGGTTTTGAGAAATCGCCGACAAATGCCCGAAATCACAGGCAAATCGGCGCTCGTTCACGCGAGTGATAATCACGCAGTGTGAATGAACAAAGACGCGAACTGAGAGAATCACCGACGAGTCGCAGACGCCCGTGAGATATTTGGCATGCTAAATATCTGGACCTGTCGGCGATTCAAAATCCTGCTGTGTGAAAAGTGTTTTGACTGAAAACTACATCGGCGATCACCGGCAGCCAGTGAGAGAGCAAGATACAGAGCAGCAGGGAGTTCGGGGAGGAGTTATAGATCACATCTCAACATGATATGGCATTGTTTCAACAAAAAAAAGCTTCTTCTCGGTCTATTTGGACACAATAAATGGAAGAAAAATTAGTAGAAATTTGGCAGGAGCACTCGTGTCTGTTTCACCAGCTGTACCACAACCGGGTCGAAAAAAAAAGTCTCACGTGAGAACTCCGGTTTTGCACGTGTGGTGTCGCGCGTTGTTTCCTTTTCATATCTCACGCGTGTTTGTTGTGAAATGTAGTTTGCGTGAAGCGTGCTAGGCAGAGTCTGTCGGCGATTTTTCTAAAGTCATGCAGTGTGAAACCTTCTGTCGCCGATCCATCGTCCAGTGTGAACACAGCAGCGACTGAATGCTGGCCAAGATAGTCATGCAGTGTGAAAAGAGCAGCGACCTGACTACTTTGAAAATCGTGCAGTCTGAAAGAGCCATTAGACCACTCGGCCATCCTGACACTTATGATAAGCTCAGTCACATCATTGCCTATGGTTAAATACATACAGAATTAATATAACAATTCTTCCTTACAAAAGCACTTTGTCAGAAGTGAGATTTGAACCCACGGCTCCATTCGGTGACCAGATATCTCAACAACTGAGAAGGTTGACAATCCTTGAGTCTGGCACCTTAGACCACTCGGCCATCCTGACACTTTCACATACAGAATTAATATAACAATTCATCCTTAAAAAAAGCTCTTTGTCAGAAGTGGGATTTGAACCCACGCCTCCATTCGGAGACCAGAAATCTCAACAACTGAGAAGGTTGACAATCCTTGAGTCTGGCGCCTTAGACCACTCGGCCATCCTGACACTAATGTTAAGCTCAGTCACATCACTGTCTATGGTTAAATACATACAGAATTAATATAACAATTCTTCCTTACAAAAGCACTTTGTCAGAAGTGGGATTTGAACCCACGCCTCCATTTGAAGACCAGAAATCTCAACAACTGAGAAGGTTGACAATCCTTGAGTCTGGCGCCTAAGACCACTCAGCCATCCTGCCACTTATTTTTAGCTCAGTCACATCACTGTCTATGGTTAAATACATACAGAATTAATATAACATTTCCTGATTAACAAAAGCTCTTTGTCAGAAGTGGGATTTGAACCCACACCTCCATTCGGAGACCAGAAATCTCAACAACTGAGAAGGTTGACAATCCTTAAGTCTGGCGCCTTAGACCACTCGGCCATCCTGACACTTAAACCACTATGTTAAGCTCAGTCACATCACTGTCTATTGATAAATACATACAGAATTAATATAACAATTCTTCCTTAATAAAAGCTCTTTGTCAGAAGTGGAATTTGAACCCACGCCTCCATTCGGAGACCAGAAATCTCAACAACTGAGAAGGTTGACAATCCTTGAGTCTGGCGCCTTAGACCACTCGGCCATCCTAACACTTATGTTAAGCTCAGTCACATCACTGTCTATGGTTAAAACATACAGAATTAATACAACAATTCTTCCTTACAAAAGCTCTTTGTCAGAAGTGGGATTTGAACCCACGCCTCCATTCGGAGACCAGAAATCTCAACAACTGAGAAGGTTGAAAATCCTTGAGTCTGGCGCCTTAGACCACTCGGCCATCCTGACACTTATGTTAAGCTCAGTCACATCACTGTCTATGGTTAAATACATACAGAATTAATATAACAATTCTTCCTTACAAAAGCTCTTTGTCAGAAGTGGGATTTGAACCCACGCCTCCATTCGGAGACCAGAAATCTCAACAACTGAGAAGGTTGACAATCCTTGAGTCTGGCGCCTTAGACCACTCGGCCATCCTGACACTTATGTTAAGCTCAGTCACATCACTGTCTATGGTTAAATACATACAGAATTAATATAACAATTCTTGATTAACAAAAGCTCTTTGTCAGAAGTGGGATTTGAACCCACGCCTCCATTCGGAGACCAGAAATCTCAACAACTGAGAAGGTTGACAATCCTTGAGTCTGGCGCCTTAGACCACTCGGCCATCCTGACACTTAAACCACTATGTTAAGCTCAGTCACATCACTGTCTATTGATAAATACATACAGAATTAATATAACAATTCTTCCTTAATAAAAGCTCTTTGTCAGAAGTGGGATTTGAACCCACGCCTCCATTCGGAGACCAGAAATCTCAACAACTGAGAAGGTTGACAATCCTTGAGTCTGGCGCCTTAGACCACTCGGCCATCCTGACACTTATGTTAAGCTCAGTCACATCACTGTCTATGGTTAAATACATACAGAATTAATATAACAATTCTTCCTTACAAAAGCTCTTTGTCAGAAGTGGGATTTGAACCCACGCCTCCATTCGGAGACCAGAAATCTCAACAACTGAGAAGGTTGAAAATCCTTGAGTCTGGCGCCTTAGACCACTCGGCCATCCTGACACTTATGTTAAGCTCAGTCACATCACTGTCTATGGTTAAATACACACAGAATTAATATAACAATTCTTGATTAACAAAAGCTCTTTGTCAGAAGTGGGATTTGAACCCACGCCTCCATTCGGAGACCAGAAATCTCAACAACTGAGAAGGTTATCATTCCTTGAGTCTGGCGCCTTAGACCACTCGGCCATCCTGACACTTATGTTGAGCTCAGTCATGTCACTGCCTATGGTTAAATACATACAGAATTAATATAACAATTCATCCTTAAAAAAAGCTCTTTGTCAGAAGTGGGATTTGAACCCACGCCTCCATTCGGAGACCAGATATCTCAACAACTGAGAAGGTTGACAATCCTTAAGTCTGGCGCCTTAGACCACTCGGCCATCCTGACACTTAAACCACTATGTTAAGCTCAGTCACATCACTGTCTATTGATAAATACATACAGAATTAATATAACAATTCTTCCTTAATAAAAGCTCTTTGTCAGAAGTGGGATTTGAACCCACGCCTCCATTCGGAGACCAGAAATCTCAACAACTGAGAAGGTTGACAATCCTTGAGTCTGGCGCCTTAGACCACTCGGCCATCCTGACACTTATGTTAAGCTCAGTCACATCACTGTCTATGGTTAAATACATACAGAATTAATATAACAATTCTTCCTTACAAAAGCACTTTGTCAGAAGTGGGATTTGAACCCACGCCTCCATTCGGAGACCAGATATCTCAACAACTGAGAAGGTTAACATTCCTTAAGTCTGGCGCCTTAGACCACTCGGCCATCCTGACACTTATGTTAAGCTCAGTCACATCACTGTCTATGGTTAAATACATACAGAATTAATATAACAATTCTTCCTTACAAAAGCACTTTGTCAGAAGTGGGATTTGAACCCACGCCTCCATTCGGAGACCAGAAATCTCAACAACTGAGAAGGTTGACAATCCTTGAGTCTGGCGCCTTAGACCACTCGGCCATCCTGACACTTATTTTTAGCTCAGTCACATCACTGTCTATGGTTAAATACATACAGAATTAATATAACAATTCTTGATTAACAAAAGCTCTTTGTCAGAAGTGGGATTTGAACCCACGCCTCCATTCGGAGACCAGAAATCTCAACAACTGAGAAGGTTGACAATCCTTGAGTCTGGCGCCTTAGACCACTCGGCCATCCTGACACTTAAACCACTATGTTAAGCTCAGTCACATCACTGTCTATTGATAAATACATACAGAATTAATATAACAATTCTTCCTTAATAAAAGCTCTTTGTCAGAAGTGGGATTTGAACCCACGCCTCCATTCGGAGACCAGAAATCTCAACAACTGAGAAGGTTGACAATCCTTGAGTCTGGCGCCTTAGACCACTCGGCCATCCTGACACTTATGTTAAGCTCAGTCACATCACTGTCTATGGTTAAATACATACAGAATTAATATAACAATTCTTCCTTACAAAAGCACTTTGTCAGAAGTGGGATTTGAACCCACGCCTCCATTCGGAGACCAGAAATCTCAACAACTGAGAAGGTTGACAATCCTTGAGTCTGGCGCCTTAGACCACTCGGCCATCCTGACACTTATGTTAAGCTCAGTCACATCACTGTCTATGGTTAAATACATACAGAATTAATATAACAATTCTTGATTAACAAAAGCTCTTTGTCAGAAGTGGGATTTGAACCCACGCCTCCATTCGGAGACCAGAAATCTCAACAACTGAGAAGGTTATCATTTCTTGAGTCTGGCGCCTTAGACCACTCGGCCATCCTGACACTTATGTTGAGCTCAGTCACATCACTGCCTATGGTTAAATACATACAGAATTAATATAACAATTCTTCCTTAAAAAAGCTCTTTGTCAGAAGTGGGATTTGAACCCACACCTCCATTCGGAGACCAGAAATCTCAACAACTGAGAAGGTTGACAATCCTTAAGTCTGGCGCCTTAGACCACTCGGCCATCATGACACTTAAACCACTATGTTAAGCTCAGTCACATCACTGTCTATTGATAAATACATACAGAATTAATATAACAATTCTTCCTTAATAAAAGCTCTTTGTCAGAAGTGGGATTTGAACCCACGCCTCCATTCGGAGACCAGAAATCTCAACAACTGAGAAGGTTGACAATCCTTGAGTCTGGCGCCTTAGACCACTCGGCCATCCTGACACTTATGTTATGCTCAGTCACATCACTGCTTATGGTTAAATACATACAGAATTAATATAACAATTCTTCCTTAAAAAAGCTCTTTGTCAGAAGTGGGATTTGAACCCACGCCTCCATTCGGAGACCAGAAATCTCAACAACTGAGAAGGTTGACAATCCTTGAGTCTGGCGCCTTAGACCACTCGGCCATCCTGACACTTATGTTAAGCTCAGTCACATCACTGTCTATGGTTAAATACATACAGAATTAATATAACAATTCTTCCTTACAAAAGCACTTTGTCAGAAGTGGGATTTGAACCCACGCCTCCATTTGGAGACCAGAAATCTCAACAACTGAGAAGGTTGACAATCCTTGAGTCTGGCGCCTTAGTCCACTCGGCCATCCTGACACTTATGTTTAGCTCAGTCACATCACTGTCTATGGTTAAATACATACAGAATTAATATAACATTTCCTGATTAACAAAAGCTCTTTGTCAGAAGTGGGATTTGAACCCACACCTCCATTCGGAGACCAGAAATCTCAACAACTGAGAAGGTTGACAATCCTTAAGTCTGGCGCCTTAGACCACTCGGCCATCCTGACACTTAAACCACTATGTTAAGCTCAGTCACATCACTGTCTATTGATAAATACATACAGAATTAATATAACAATTCTTCCTTAATAAAAGCTCTTTGTCAGAAGTGGGATTTGAACCCACGCCTCCATTCGGAGACCAGAAATCTCAACAACTGAGAAGGTTGACAATCCTTGAGTCTGGCGCCTTAGACCACTCGGCCATCCTGACACTTATGTTAAGCTCAGTCACATCACTGTCTATGGTTAAATACATACAGAATTAATATAACAATTCTTCCTTACAAAAGCTCTTTGTCAGAAGTGGGATTTGAACCCACGCCTCCATTCGGAGACCAGAAATCTCAACAACTGAGAAGGTTGACAATCCTTGAGTCTGGCGCCTTAGACCACTCGGCCATCCTGACACTTATGTTAAGCTCAGTCACATCACTGTCTATGGTTAAATACATACAGAATTAATATAACAATTCTTGAATAACAAAAGCTCTTTGTCAGAAGTGGGATTTGAACCCACGCCTCCATTCGGAGACCAGAAATCTCAACAACTGAGAAGGTTGACATTCCTTGAGTCTGGCGCCTTAGACCACTCGGCCATCCTGACACTTATGTTGAGCTCAGTCACATCACTGCCTATGGTTAAATACATACAGAATTAATATAACAATTCTTGATTAACAAAAGCTCTTTGTCAGAAGTGGGATTTGAACCCACGCCTCCATTCGGAGACCAGAAATCTCAACAACTGAGAAGGTTGACAATCCTTGAGTCTGGCGCCTTAGACCACTCGGCCATCCTGACACTTTTGTTGAGCTCAGTTACATCACTGTATATGTTTAAATACAGAATTAATATAACAATTCTTCCTTACATAAGCTCTTTGTCAGAAGTGGGATTTGAACCCACACCTCCATTCGGAGACCAGAAATCTCAACAACTGAGAAGGTTGACAATCCTTGAGTCTGGCGCCTTAGACCACTCGGCCATCCTGACACTTATGTTAAGCTCAGTCACATCACTGTCTATGGTTAAATACATACAGAATTAATATAACAATTCTTCCTTAAAAAAGCTCTTTGTCAGAAGTGGGATTTGAACCCACGCCTCCATTCGGAGACCAGAAATCTCAACAACTGAGAAGGTTGACAATCCTTGAGTCTGGCGCCTTAGACCACTCGGCCATCCTGACACTTATGTTAAGCTCAGTCACATCACTGTCTATGGTTAAATACATACAGAATTAATATAACAATTCTTCCTTACAAAAGCTCTTTGTCAGAAGTGGGATTTGAACCCACGCCTCCATTCGGAGACCAGAAATCTCAACAACTGAGAAGGTTGACAATCCTTGAGTCTGGCGCCTTAGACCACTCGGCCATCCTGACACTTATGTTAAGCTCAGTCACATCACTGTCTATGGTTAAATACATACAGAATTAATATAACAATTCTTGATTAACAAAAGCTCTTTGTCAGAAGTGGGATTTGAACCCACGCCTCCATTCGGAGACCAGAAATCTCAACAACTGAGAAGGTTGACAATCCTTGAGTCTGGCGCCTTAGACCACTCGGCCATCCTGACACTTAAACACTATGTTAAGCTCAGTCACATCACTGTCTATTGATAAATACATACAGAATTAATATAACAATTCTTCCTTAATAAAAGCTCTTTGTCAGAAGTGGGATTTGAACCCACGCCTCCATTCGGAGACCAGAAATCTCAACAACTGAGAAGGTTGACAATCCTTGAGTCTGGCGCCTTAGACCACTCGGCCATCCTGACACTTATGTTAAGCTCAGTCACATCACTGTCTATGGTTAAAACATACAGAATTAATATAACAATTCTTCCTTACAAAAGCTCTTTGTCAGAAGTGGGATTTGAACCCACGCCTCCATTCGGAGACCAGAAATCTCAACAACTGAGAAGGTTGAAAATCCTTGAGTCTGGCGCCTTAGACCACTCGGCCATCCTGACACTTATGTTAAGCTCAGTCACATCACTGTCTATGGTTAAATACACACAGAATTAATATAACAATTCTTCCTTAATAAAAGCTCTTTGTCAGAAGTGGGATTTGAACCCACGCCTCCATTCGGAGACCAGAAATCTCAACAACTGAGAAGGTTGACAATCCTTGAGTCTGGCGCCTTAGACCACTCGGCCATCCTGACACTTATGTTAGCTCAGTCACATCACTGTCTATGGTTAAATACATACAGAATTAATATAACAATTCTTCCTTAACAAAAGCTCTTTGTCAGAAGTGGGATTTGAACCCACGCCTCCATTCGGAGACCAGAAATCTCAACAACTGAGAAGGTTGACAATCCTTGAGTCTGGCGCCTTAGACCACTCGGCCATCCTGACACTTTTGTTGAGCTCAGTTACATCACTGTCTATGTTTAAATACAGAATTAATATAACAATTCTTCCTTACATAAGCTCTTTGTCAGAAGTGGGATTTGAACCCACACCTCCATTCGGAGACCAGAAATCTCAACAACTGAGAAAGGTTGACATTTCTTGAGTCTGGCGCCTTAGACCACTCGGCCATCCTGACACTTATGTTATGCTCAGTCACATCACTGTCTATGGTTAAATACATACAGAATTAATATAACAATTCTTCCTTAAAAAAGCTCTTTGTCAGAAGTGGGATTTGAACCCACGCCTCCATTCGGAGACCAGAAATCTCAACAACTGAGAAGGTTGACAATCCTTGAGTCTGGCGCCTTAGACCACTCGGCCATCCTGACACTTATGTTAAGCTCAGTCACATCACTGTCTATGGTTAAATACATACAGAATTAATATAACAATTCTTCCTTACAAAAGCACTTTGTCAGAAGTGGGATTTGAACCCACGCCTCCATTCGGAGACCAGATATCTCAACAACTGAGAAGGTTGACATTCCTTGAGTCTGGCGCCTTAGACCACTCGGCCATCCTGACACTTAAACCACAATGTTAAGCTCAGTCACATCACTGTATATTGATAAATACATACAGAATTAATATAACAATTCTTCCTCAATAAAAGCTCTTTGTCAGAAGTGGGATTTGAACCCACGCCTCCATTCGGAGACCAGAAATCTCAACAACTGAGAAGGTTGACAATCCTTGAGTCTGGCGCCTTAGACCACTCGGCCATCCTGACACTTATGTTGAGCTCAGTCACATCACTGTCTATGGTTAAATACATACAGAATTAATATAACAATTCTTCCTTAACAAAAGCTCTTTGTCAGAAGTGGGATTTGAACCCACGCCTCCATTCGGAGACCAGAAATCTCAACAACTGAGAAGGTTGACAATCCTTGAGTCTGGCGCCTTAGACCACTCGGCCATCCTGACACTTATGTTGAGCTCAGTCACATCACTGCCTATGGTTAAATACATACAGAATTAATATAACAATTCTTGATTAACAAAAGCTCTTTGTCAGAAGTGGGATTTGAACCCACGCCTCCATTCGGAGACCAGAAATCTCAACAACTGAGAAGGTTGACAATCCTTGAGTCTGGCGCCTTAGACCACTCGGCCATCCTGACACTTAAACAACTATGTTAACCTCAGTCACATCACTGTCTATTGATAAATACATACAGAATTAATATAACAATTCTTCCTTAATAAAAGCTCTTTGTCAGAAGTGGGATTTGAACCCACGCCTCCATTCGGAGACCAGATATCTCAACAACTGAGAAGGTTAACATTCCTTAAGTCTGGCGCCTTAGACCACTCGGCCATCCTGACACTTAAACCACTATGTTAAGCTCAGTCACATCACTGTATATTGATAAATACATACAGAATTAATATAACAATTCTTCCTTAATAAAAGCTCTTTGTCAGAAGTGGGATTTGAACCCACGCCTCCATTCGGAGACCAGAAATCTCAACAACTGAGAAGGTTGACAATCCTTGAGTCTGGCGCCTTAGACCACTCGGCCATCCTGACACTTATGTTGAGCTCAGTCACATCACTGCCTATGGTTAAATACATACAGAATTAATATAACAATTCTTGATTAACAAAAGCTCTTTGTCAGAAGTGGGATTTGAACCCACGCCTCCATTCGGAGACCAGAAATCTCAACAACTGAGAAGGTTGACAATCCTTGAGTCTGGCGCCTTAGACCACTCGGCCATCCTGACACTTATGTTGAGCTCAGTCACATCACTGCCTATGGTTAAATACATACAGAATTAATATAACAATTCTTGATTAACAAAAGCTCTTTGTCAGAAGTGGGATTTGAACCCACGCCTCCATTCGGAGACCAGAAATCTCAACAACTGAGAAGGTTGACAATCCTTGAGTCTGGCGCCTTAGACCACTCGGCCATCCTGACACTTAAACAACTATGTTAACCTCAGTCACATCACTGTCTATTGATAAATACATACAGAATTAATATAACAATTCTTCCTTAATAAAAGCTCTTTGTCAGAAGTGGGATTTGAACCCACGCCTCCATTCGGAGACCAGAAATCTCAACAACTGAGAAGGTTGACAATCCTTGAGTCTGGCGCCTTAGACCACTCGGCCATCCTGACACTTAAACAACTATGTTAAGCTCAGTCACATCACTGTCTATTGATAAATACATACAGAATTAATATAACAATTCTTCCTTAATAAAAGCTCTTTGTCAGAAGTGGGATTTGAACCCACGCCTCCATTCGGAGACCAGAAATCTCAACAACTGAGAAGGTTGACAATCCTTGAGTCTGGCGCCTTAGACCACTCGGCCATCCTGACACTTATGTTAAGCTCAGTCACATCACTGTCTATGGTTAAATACATACAGAATTAATATAACAATTCTTCCTTAAAAAAGCTCTTTGTCAGAAGTGGGATTTGAACCCACGCCTCCATTCGGAGACCAGAAATCTCAACAACTGAGAAGGTTGACAATCCTTGAGTCTGGCGCCTTAGACCACTCGGCCATCCTGACACTTATGTTAAGCTCAGTCACATCACTGTCTATTGTTAAATACATACAGAATTAATATAACAATTCTTCCTTAATAAAAGCTCTTTGTCAGAAGTGGGATTTGAACCCACGCCTCCATTCGGAGACCAGAAATCTCAACAACTGAGAAGGTTGACAATCCTTGAGTCTGGCGCCTTAGACCACTCGGCCATCCTGACACTTATGTTAAGCTCAGTCACATCACTGTCTATGGTTAAATACATACAGAATTAATATAACAATTCTTCCTTAACAAAAGCTCTTTGTCAGAAGTGGGATTTGAACCCACGCCTCCATTCGGAGACCAGAAATCTCAACAACTGAGAAGGTTGACAATCCTTGAGTCTGGCGCCTTAGACCACTCGGCCATCCTGACACTTATGTTAAGCTCAGTCACATCACTGTCTATGGTTAAATACATACAGAATTAATATAACAATTCTTCCTTAACAAAAGCTCTTTGTCAGAAGTGGGATTTGAACCCACGCCTCCATTCGGAGACCAGAAATCTCAACAACTGAGAAGGTTGACAATCCTTGAGTCTGGCGCCTTAGACCACTCGGCCATCCTGACACTTATATGTTAAGCTCAGTCACATCACTGTCTATTGATAAATACATACAGAATTAATATAACAATTCTTCCTTAATAAAAGCTCTTTGTCAGAAGTGGGATTTGAACCCACGCCTCCATTCGGAGACCAGAAATCTCAACAACTGAGAAGGTTGACAATCCTTGAGTCTGGCGCCTTAGACCACTCGGCCATCCTGACACTTATGTTAGCTCAGTCACATCACTGTCTATGGTTAAATACATACAGAATTAATATAACAATTCTTCCTTAACAAAAGCTCTTTGTCAGAAGTGGGATTTGAACCCACGCCTCCATTCGGAGACCAGAAATCTCAACAACTGAGAAGGTTGACAATCCTTGAGTCTGGCGCCTTAGACCACTCGGCCATCCTGACACTTATGTTGAGCTCAGTCACATCACTGCCTATGGTTAAATACATACAGAATTAATATAACAATTCTTGATTAACAAAAGCTCTTTGTCAGAAGTGGGATTTGAACCCACGCCTCCATTCGGAGACCAGAAATCTCAACAACTGAGAAGGTTGACAATCCTTGAGTCTGGCGCCTTAGACCACTCGGCCATCCTGACACTTATATGTTAAGCTCAGTCACATCACTGTCTATTGATAAATACATACAGAATTAATATAACAATTCTTCCTTAACAAAAGCTCTTTGTCAGAAGTGGGATTTGAACCCACGCCTCCATTCGGAGACCAGAAATCTCAACAACTGAGAAGGTTGACAATCCTTGAGTCTGGCGCCTTAGACCACTCGGCCATCCTGACACTTAAACAACTATGTTAAGCTCAGTCACATCACTGTCTATTGATAAATACATACAGAATTAATATAACAATTCTTCCTTAATAAAAGCTCTTTGTCAGAAGTGGGATTTGAACCCACGCCTCCATTCGGAGACCAGAAATCTCAACAACTGAGAAGGTTGACAATCCTTGAGTCTGGCGCCTTAGACCACTCGGCCATCCTGACACTTATGTTGAGCTCAGTCACATCACTGCCTATGGTTAAATACATACAGAATTAATATAACAATTCTTCCTTAATAAAAGCTCTTTGTCAGAAGTGGGATTTGAACCCACGCCTCCATTCGGAGACCAGAAATCTCAACAACTGAGAAGGTTGACAATCCTTGAGTCTGGCGCCTTAGACCACTCGGCCATCCTGACACTTATGTTAAGCTCAGTCACATCACTGTCTATGGTTAAATACATACAGAATTAATATAACAATTCTTCCTTAACAAAAGCTCTTTGTCAGAAGTGGGATTTGAACCCACGCCTCCATTCGGAGACCAGAAATCTCAACAACTGAGAAGGTTGACAATCCTTGAGTCTGGCGCCTTAGACCACTCGGCCATCCTGACACTTATATGTTAAGCTCAGTCACATCACTGTCTATTGATAAATACATACAGAATTAATATAACAATTCTTCCTTAAAAAAGCTCTTTGTCAGAAGTGGGATTTGAACCCACGCCTCCATTCGGAGACCAGAAATCTCAACAACTGAGAAGGTTGACAATCCTTGAGTCTGGCGCCTTAGACCACTCGGCCATCCTGACACTTAAACAACTATGTTAAGCTCAGTCACATCACTGTCTATTGATAAATACATACAGAATTAATATAACAATTCTTCCTTAATAAAAGCTCTTTGTCAGAAGTGGGATTTGAACCCACGCCTCCATTCGGAGACCAGAAATCTCAACAACTGAGAAGGTTGACAATCCTTGAGTCTGGCGCCTTAGACCACTCGGCCATCCTGACACTTAAACACTATGTTAAGCTCAGTCACATCACTGTCTATTGATAAATACATACAGAATTAATATAACAATTCTTCCTTAATAAAAGCTCTTTGTCAGAAGTGGGATTTGAACCCACGCCTCCATTCGGAGACCAGAAATCTCAACAACTGAGAAGGTTGACAATCCTTGAGTCTGGCGCCTTAGACCACTCGGCCATCCTGACACTTATGTTAAGCTCAGTCACATCACTGTCTATGGTTAAATACATACAGAATTAATATAACAATTCTTCCTTAAAAAAGCTCTTTGTCAGAAGTGGGATTTGAACCCACGCCTCCATTCGGAGACCAGAAATCTCAACAACTGAGAAGGTTGACAATCCTTGAGTCTGGCGCCTTAGACCACTCGGCCATCCTGACACTTATGTTAAGCTCAGTCACATCACTGTCTATTGTTAAATACATACAGAATTAATATAACAATTCTTCCTTAATAAAAGCTCTTTGTCAGAAGTGGGATTTGAACCCACGCCTCCATTCGGAGACCAGAAATCTCAACAACTGAGAAGGTTGACAATCCTTGAGTCTGGCGCCTTAGACCACTCGGCCATCCTGACACTTATGTTAAGCTCAGTCACATCACTGTCTATGGTTAAATACATACAGAATTAATATAACAATTCTTCCTTAACAAAAGCTCTTTGTCAGAAGTGGGATTTGAACCCACGCCTCCATTCGGAGACCAGAAATCTCAACAACTGAGAAGGTTGACAATCCTTGAGTCTGGCGCCTTAGACCACTCGGCCATCCTGACACTTATGTTAAGCTCAGTCACATCACTGTCTATGGTTAAATACATACAGAATTAATATAACAATTCTTCCTTAACAAAAGCTCTTTGTCAGAAGTGGGATTTGAACCCACGCCTCCATTCGGAGACCAGAAATCTCAACAACTGAGAAGGTTGACAATCCTTGAGTCTGGCGCCTTAGACCACTCGGCCATCCTGACACTTATATGTTAAGCTCAGTCACATCACTGTCTATTGATAAATACATACAGAATTAATATAACAATTCTTCCTTAATAAAAGCTCTTTGTCAGAAGTGGGATTTGAACCCACGCCTCCATTCGGAGACCAGAAATCTCAACAACTGAGAAGGTTGACAATCCTTGAGTCTGGCGCCTTAGACCACTCGGCCATCCTGACACTTAAACACTATGTTAAGCTCAGTCACATCACTGTATATTGATAAATACATACAGAATTAATATAACAATTCTTCCTTAATAAAAGCTCTTTGTCAGAAGTGGGATTTGAACCCACGCCTCCATTCGGAGACCAGAAATCTCAACAACTGAGAAGGTTGACAATCCTTGAGTCTGGCGCCTTAGACCACTCGGCCATCCTGACACTTATGTTGAGCTCAGTCACATCACTGCCTATGGTTAAATACATACAGAATTAAAATAACAATTCTTCCTTAAAAAAGCTCTTTGTCAGAAGTGGGATTTGAACCCACGCCTCCATTCGGAGACCAGAAATCTCAACAACTGAGAAGGTTGACAATCCTTGAGTCTGGCGCCTTAGACCACTCGGCCATCCTGACACTTATGTTGAGCTCAGTCACATCACTGCCTATGGTTAAATACATACAGAATTAATATAACAATTCTTGATTAACAAAAGCTCTTTGTCAGAAGTGGGATTTGAACCCACGCCTCCATTCGGAGACCAGAAATCTCAACAACTGAGAAGGTTGACAATCCTTGAGTCTGGCGCCTTAGACCACTCGGCCATCCTGACACTTAAACAACTATGTTAACCTCAGTCACATCACTGTCTATTGATAAATACATACAGAATTAATATAACAATTCTTCCTTAATAAAAGCTCTTTGTCAGAAGTGGGATTTGAACCCACGCCTCCATTCGGAGACCAGAAATCTCAACAACTGAGAAGGTTGACAATCCTTGAGTCTGGCGCCTTAGACCACTCGGCCATCCTGACACTTAAACAACTATGTTAAGCTCAGTCACATCACTGTCTATTGATAAATACATACAGAATTAATATAACAATTCTTCCTTAATAAAAGCTCTTTGTCAGAAGTGGGATTTGAACCCACGCCTCCATTCGGAGACCAGAAATCTCAACAACTGAGAAGGTTGACAATCCTTGAGTCTGGCGCCTTAGACCACTCGGCCATCCTGACACTTATATTAAGCTCAGTCACATCACTGCCTATGGTTAAATACATACAGAATTAAAATAACAATTCTTCCTTAAAAAAGCTCTTTGTCAGAAGTGGGATTTGAACCCACGCCTCCATTCGGAGACCAGAAATCTCAACAACTGAGAAGGTTGACAATCCTTGAGTCTGGCGCCTTAGACCACTCGGCCATCCTGACACTTATGTTGAGCTCAGTCACATCACTGCCTATGGTTAAATACATACAGAATTAATATAACAATTCTTCCTTAATAAAAGCTCTTTGTCAGAAGTGGGATTTGAACCCACGCCTCCATTCGGAGACCAGAAATCTCAACAACTGAGAAGGTTGACAATCCTTGAGTCTGGCGCCTTAGACCACTCGGCCATCCTGACACTTATGTTAAGCTCAGTCACATCACTGTCTATGGTTAAATACATACAGAATTAATATAACAATTCTTCCTTAACAAAAGCTCTTTGTCAGAAGTGGGATTTGAACCCACGCCTCCATTCGGAGACCAGAAATCTCAACAACTGAGAAGGTTGACAATCCTTGAGTCTGGCGCCTTAGACCACTCGGCCATCCTGACACTTAAACAACTATGTTAACCTCAGTCACATCACTGTCTATTGATAAATACATACAGAATTAATATAACAATTCTTCCTTAATAAAAGCTCTTTGTCAGAAGTGGGATTTGAACCCACGCCTCCATTCGGAGACCAGAAATCTCAACAACTGAGAAGGTTGACAATCCTTGAGTCTGGCGCCTTAGACCACTCGGCCATCCTGACACTTAAACTACTATGTTAAGCTCAGTCACATCACTGTCTATTGATAAATACATACAGAATTAATATAACAATTCTTCCTTAATAAAAGCTCTTTGTCAGAAGTGGGATTTGAACCCACGCCTCCATTCGGAGACCAGAAATCTCAACAACTGAGAAGGTTGACAATCCTTGAGTCTGGCGCCTTAGACCACTCGGCCATCCTGACACTTATGTTAAGCTCAGTCACATCACTGTCTATGGTTAAATACATACAGAATTAATATAACAATTCTTCCTTAACAAAAGCTCTTTGTCAGAAGTGGGATTTGAACCCACGCCTCCATTCGGAGACCAGAAATCTCAACAACTGAGAAGGTTGACAATCCTTGAGTCTGGCGCCTTAGACCACTCGGCCATCCTGACACTTATGTTGAGCTCAGTCACATCACTGTCTATGGTTAAATACATACAGAATTAATATAACAATTCTTCCTTAACAAAAGCTCTTTGTCAGAAGTGGGATTTGAACCCACGCCTCCATTCGGAGACCAGAAATCTCAACAACTGAGAAGGTTGACAATCCTTGAGTCTGGCGCCTTAGACCACTCGGCCATCCTGACACTTAAACAACTATGTTAAGCTCAGTCACATCACTGTCTATTGATAAATACAAACAGAATTAATATAACAATTCTTCCTTAAAAAAAAGCTCTTTGTCAGAAGTGGGATTTGAACCCACGCCTCCATTCGGAGACCAGAAATCTCAACAACTGAGAAGGTTGACAATCCTTGAGTCTGGCGCCTTAGACCACTCGGCCATCCTGACACTTATGTTAAGCTCAGTCACATCACTGTCTATGGTTAAATACATACAGAATTAATATAACAATTCTTCCTTAACAAAAGCTCTTTGTCAGAAGTGGGATTTGAACCCACGCCTCCATTCGGAGACCAGAAATCTCAACAACTGAGAAGGTTGACAATCCTTGAGTCTGGCGCCTTAGACCACTCGGCCATCCTGACACTTAAACAACTATGTTAAGCTCAGTCACATCACTGTCTATTGATAAATACATACAGAATTAATATAACAATTCTTCCTTAATAAAAGCTCTTTGTCAGAAGTGGGATTTGAACCCACGCCTCCATTCGGAGACCAGAAATCTCAACAACTGAGAAGGTTGACAATCCTTGAGTCTGGCGCCTTAGACCACTCGGCCATCCTGACACTTATGTTAAGCTCAGTCACATCACTGCCTATGGTTAAATACATACAGAATTAATATAACAATTCTTCCTTAACAAAAGCTCTTTGTCAGAAGTGGGATTTGAACCCACGCCTCCATTCGGAGACCAGAAATCTCAACAACTGAGAAGGTTGACAATCCTTGAGTCTGGCGCCTTAGACCACTCGGCCATCCTGACACTTATGTTAAGCTCAGTCACATCACTGTCTATGGTTAAATACATACAGAATTAATATAACAATTCTTCCTTAACAAAAGCTCTTTGTCAGAAGTGGGATTTGAACCCACGCCTCCATTCGGAGACCAGAAATCTCAACAACTGAGAAGGTTGACAATCCTTGAGTCTGGCGCCTTAGACCACTCGGCCATCCTGACACTTATATGTTAAGCTCAGTCACATCACTGTCTATTGATAAATACATACAGAATTAATATAACAATTCTTCCTTAAAAAAGCTCTTTGTCAGAAGTGGGATTTGAACCCACGCCTCCATTCGGAGACCAGAAATCTCAACAACTGAGAAGGTTGACAATCCTTGAGTCTGGCGCCTTAGACCACTCGGCCATCCTGACACTTATGTTGAGCTCAGTCACATCACTGTCTATGGTTAAATACATACAGAATTAATATAACAATTCTTCCTTAATAAAAGCTCTTTGTCAGAAGTGGGATTTGAACCCACGCCTCCATTCGGAGACCAGAAATCTCAACAACTGAGAAGGTTGACAATCCTTGAGTCTGGCGCCTTAGACCACTCGGCCATCCTGACACTTAAACAACTATGTTAACCTCAGTCACATCACTGTCTATTGATAAATACATACAGAATTAATATAACAATTCTTCCTTAATAAAAGCTCTTTGTCAGAAGTGGGATTTGAACCCACGCCTCCATTCGGAGACCAGAAATCTCAACAACTGAGAAGGTTGACAATCCTTGAGTCTGGCGCCTTAGACCACTCGGCCATCCTGACACTTATGTTGAGCTCAGTCACATCACTGCCTATGGTTAAATACATACAGAATTAATATAACAATTCTTGATTAACAAAAGCTCTTTGTCAGAAGTGGGATTTGAACCCACGCCTCCATTCGGAGACCAGAAATCTCAACAACTGAGAAGGTTGACAATCCTTGAGTCTGGCGCCTTAGACCACTCGGCCATCCTGACACTTAAACAACTATGTTAAGCTCAGTCACATCACTGTCTATTGATAAATACATACAGAATTAATATAACAATTCTTCCTTAATAAAAGCTCTTTGTCAGAAGTGGGATTTGAACCCACGCCTCCATTCGGAGACCAGAAATCTCAACAACTGAGAAGGTTGACATTCCTTGAGTCTGGCGCCTTAGACCACTCGGCCATCCTGACACTTATGTTGAGCTCAGTCACATCACTGCCTATGGTTAAATACATACAGAATTAATATAACAATTCTTGATTAACAAAAGCTCTTTGTCAGAAGTGGGATTTGAACCCACGCCTCCATTCGGAGACCAGAAATCTCAACAACTGAGAAGGTTGACAATCCTTGAGTCTGGCGCCTTAGACCACTCGGCCATCCTGACACTTAAACAACTATGTTAAGCTCAGTCACATCACTGTCTATTGATAAATACATACAGAATTAATATAACAATTCTTCCTTAAAAAAGCTCTTTGTCAGAAGTGGGATTTGAACCCACGCCTCCATTCGGAGACCAGAAATCTCAACAACTGAGAAGGTTGACAATCCTTGAGTCTGGCGCCTTAGACCACTCGGCCATCCTGACACTTATGTTGAGCTCAGTCACATCACTGCCTATGGTTAAATACATACAGAATTAATATAACAATTCTTGATTAACAAAAGCTCTTTGTCAGAAGTGGGATTTGAACCCACGCCTCCATTCGGAGACCAGAAATCTCAACAACTGAGAAGGTTGACAATCCTTGAGTCTGGCGCCTTAGACCACTCGGCCATCCTGACACTTAAACAACTATGTTAAGCTCAGTCACATCACTGTCTATTGATAAATACATACAGAATTAATATAACAATTCTTCCTTAATAAAAGCTCTTTGTCAGAAGTGGGATTTGAACCCACGCCTCCATTCGGAGACCAGAAATCTCAACAACTGAGAAGGTTGACAATCCTTGAGTCTGGCGCCTTAGACCACTCGGCCATCCTGACACTTATGTTGAGCTCAGTCACATCACTGCCTATGGTTAAATACATACAGAATTAATATAACAATTCTTGATTAACAAAAGCTCTTTGTCAGAAGTGGGATTTGAACCCACGCCTCCATTCGGAGACCAGAAATCTCAACAACTGAGAAGGTTGACAATCCTTGAGTCTGGCGCCTTAGACCACTCGGCCATCCTGACACTTAAACAACTATGTTAACCTCAGTCACATCACTGTCTATTGATAAATACATACAGAATTAATATAACAATTCTTCCTTAATAAAAGCTCTTTGTCAGAAGTGGGATTTGAACCCACGCCTCCATTCGGAGACCAGAAATCTCAACAACTGAGAAGGTTAACATTCCTTGAGTCTGGCGCCTTAGACCACTCGGCCATCCTGACACTTAAACTACTATGTTAAGCTCAGTCACATCACTGTCTATTGATAAATACATACAGAATTAATATAACAATTCTTCCTTAATAAAAGCTCTTTGTCAGAAGTGGGATTTGAACCCACGCCTCCATTCGGAGACCAGAAATCTCAACAACTGAGAAGGTTGACATTCTTAAGTCTGGCGCCTTAGACCACTCGGCCATCCTGACACTTATGTTGAGCTCAGTCACATCACTGCCTATGGTTAAATACATACAGAATTAATATAACAATTCTTGATTAACAAAAGCTCTTTGTCAGAAGTGGGATTTGAACCCACGCCTCCATTCGGAGACCAGAAATCTCAACAACTGAGAAGGTTGACAATCCTTGAGTCTGGCGCCTTAGACCACTCGGCCATCCTGACACTTATGTTGAGCTCAGTCACATCACTGCCTATGGTTAAATACATACAGAATTAATATAACAATTCTTGATTAACAAAAGCTCTTTGTCAGAAGTGGGATTTGAACCCACGCCTCCATTCGGAGACCAGAAATCTCAACAACTGAGAAGGTTGACAATCCTTGAGTCTGGCGCCTTAGACCACTCGGCCATCCTGACACTTAAACAACTATGTTAACCTCAGTCACATCACTGTCTATTGATAAATACATACAGAATTAATATAACAATTCTTCCTTAAAAAAGCTCTTTGTCAGAAGTGGGATTTGAACCCACGCCTCCATTCGGAGACCAGAAATCTCAACAACTGAGAAGGTTGACAATCCTTGAGTCTGGCGCCTTAGACCACTCGGCCATCCTGACACTTAAACAACTATGTTAACCTCAGTCACATCACTGTCTATTGATAAATACATACAGAATTAATATAACAATTCTTCCTTAATAAAAGCTCTTTGTCAGAAGTGGGATTTGAACCCACGCCTCCATTCGGAGACCAGAAATCTCAACAACTGAGAAGGTTGACAATCCTTGAGTCTGGCGCCTTAGACCACTCGGCCATCCTGACACTTATGTTAAGCTCAGTCACATCACTGCCTATGGTTAAATACATACAGAATTAATATAACAATTCTTCCTTAAAAAAGCTCTTTGTCAGAAGTGGGATTTGAACCCACGCCTCCATTCGGAGACCAGAAATCTCAACAACTGAGAAGGTTGACAATCCTTGAGTCTGGCGCCTTAGACCACTCGGCCATCCTGACACTTATGTTAAGCTCAGTCACATCACTGTCTATTGATCAATACATACAGAATTAATATAACAATTCTTCCTTAATAAAAGCTCTTTGTCAGAAGTGTGATTTGAACCCACGCCTCCATTCGGAGACCAGAAATCTCAACAACTGAGAAGGTTGACAATTCTTGAGTCTGGCGCCTTAGACCACTCGGCCATCCTGACACTTATGTTAAGCTCAGTCACATCACTGTCTATGGTTAAATACATACAGAATTAATATAACAATTCTTCCTTACAAAAGCTCTTTGTCAGTAGTGGGATTTGAACCCACGCCTCCATTCGGAGAGCAGAAATCTCAACAACTGAGAAGGTTGACAATTCTTGAGTCTGGCGCCTTAGACCACTCGGCCAACCTGACACTTAAACAACTATGTTAACCTCAGTCACATCACTGTCTATTGATAAATACATACAGAATTAATATAACAATTCTTCCTTAATAAAAGCTCTTTGTCAGAAGTGGGATTTGAACCCACGCCTCCATTCGGAGACCAGATATCTCAACAACTGAGAAGGTTGACAATCCTTGAGTCTGGCGCCTTAGACCACTCGGCCATCCTGACACTTAAACCACTATGTTAAGCTCAGTCACATCACTGTCTATTGATAAATACATACAGAATTAATATAACAATTCTTCCTTAATAAAAGCTCTTTGTCAGAAGTGGGATTTGAACCCACGCCTCCATTCGGAGACCAGAAATCTCAACAACTGAGAAGGTTAACATTCCTTAAGTCTGGCGCCTTAGACCACTCGGCCATCCTGACACTTAAACCACTATGTTAAGCTCAGTCACATCACTGTCTATTGATAAATACATACAGAATTAATATACCAATTCTTCCTTAATAAAAGCTCTTTGTCAGAAGTGGGATTTGAACCCACGCCTCCATTCGGAGACCAGAAATCTCAACAACTGAGAAGGTTATCATTTCTTGAGTCTGGCGCCTTAGACCACTCGGCCATCCTGACACTTATGTTGAGCTCAGTCACATCACTGCCTATGGTTAAATACATACAGAATTAATATAACAATTCTTGATTAACAAAAGCTCTTTGTCAGAAGTGGGATTTGAACCCACGCCTCCATTCGGAGACCAGAAATCTCAACAACTGAGAAGGTTGACAATCCTTGAGTCTGGCGCCTTAGACCACTCGGCCATCCTGACACTTATGTTGAGCTCAGTCACATCACTGCCTATGGTTAAATACATACAGAATTAATATAACAATTCTTGATTAACAAAAGCTCTTTGTCAGAAGTGGGATTTGAACCCACGCCTCCATTCGGAGACCAGAAATCTCAACAACTGAGAAGGTTGACAATCCTTGAGTCTGGCGCCTTAGACCACTCGGCCATCCTGACACTTAAACAACTATGTTAACCTCAGTCACATCACTGTCTATTGATAAATACATACAGAATTAATATAACAATTCTTCCTTAAAAAAGCTCTTTGTCAGAAGTGGGATTTGAACCCACGCCTCCATTCGGAGACCAGAAATCTCAACAACTGAGAAGGTTGACAATCCTTGAGTCTGGCGCCTTAGACCACTCGGCCATCCTGACACTTATGTTGAGCTCAGTCACATCACTGCCTATGGTTAAATACATACAGAATTAATATAACAATTCTTGATTAACAAAAGCTCTTTGTCAGAAGTGGGATTTGAACCCACGCCTCCATTCGGAGACCAGAAATCTCAACAACTGAGAAGGTTGACAATCCTTGAGTCTGGCGCCTTAGACCACTCGGCCATCCTGACACTTAAACAACTATGTTAACCTCAGTCACATCACTGTCTATTGATAAATACATACAGAATTAATATAACAATTCTTCCTTAATAAAAGCTCTTTGTCAGAAGTGGGATTTGAACCCACGCCTCCATTCGGAGACCAGAAATCTCAACAACTGAGAAGGTTATCATTTCTTGAGTCTGGCGCCTTAGACCACTCGGCCATCCTGACACTTATGTTGAGCTCAGTCACATCACTGCCTATGGTTAAATACATACAGAATTAATATAACAATTCTTGATTAACAAAAGCTCTTTGTCAGAAGTGGGATTTGAACCCACGCCTCCATTCGGAGACCAGAAATCTCAACAACTGAGAAGGTTGACAATCCTTGAGTCTGGCGCCTTAGACCACTCGGCCATCCTGACACTTATGTTGAGCTCAGTCACATCACTGCCTATGGTTAAATACATACAGAATTAATATAACAATTCTTGATTAACAAAAGCTCTTTGTCAGAAGTGGGATTTGAACCCACGCCTCCATTCGGAGACCAGAAATCTCAACAACTGAGAAGGTTGACAATCCTTGAGTCTGGCGCCTTAGACCACTCGGCCATCCTGACACTTAAACAACTATGTTAACCTCAGTCACATCACTGTCTATTGATAAATACATACAGAATTAATATAACAATTCTTCCTTAAAAAAGCTCTTTGTCAGAAGTGGGATTTGAACCCACGCCTCCATTCGGAGACCAGAAATCTCAACAACTGAGAAGGTTGACAATCCTTGAGTCTGGCGCCTTAGACCACTCGGCCATCCTGACACTTATGTTGAGCTCAGTCACATCACTGCCTATGGTTAAATACATACAGAATTAATATAACAATTCTTGATTAACAAAAGCTCTTTGTCAGAAGTGGGATTTGAACCCACGCCTCCATTCGGAGACCAGAAATCTCAACAACTGAGAAGGTTGACAATCCTTGAGTCTGGCGCCTTAGACCACTCGGCCATCCTGACACTTAAACAACTATGTTAACCTCAGTCACATCACTGTCTATTGATAAATACATACAGAATTAATATAACAATTCTTCCTTAATAAAAGCTCTTTGTCAGAAGTGGGATTTGAACCCACGCCTCCATTCGGAGACCAGAAATCTCAACAACTGAGAAGGTTGACAATCCTTGAGTCTGGCGCCTTAGACCACTCGGCCATCCTGACACTTATGTTGAGCTCAGTCACATCACTGCCTATGGTTAAATACATACAGAATTAATATAACAATTCTTGATTAACAAAAGCTCTTTGTCAGAAGTGGGATTTGAACCCACGCCTCCATTCGGAGACCAGAAATCTCAACAACTGAGAAGGTTGACAATCCTTGAGTCTGGCGCCTTAGACCACTCGGCCATCCTGACACTTAAACAACTATGTTAACCTCAGTCACATCACTGTCTATTGATAAATACATACAGAATTAATATAACAATTCTTCCTTAATAAAAGCTCTTTGTCAGAAGTGGGATTTGAACCCACGCCTCCATTCGGAGACCAGAAATCTCAACAACTGAGAAGGTTGACATTCCTTGAGTCTGGCGCCTTAGACCACTCGGCCATCCTGACACTTAAACCACTGTTAAGCTCAGTCACATCACTGTCTATTGATAAATACATACAGAATTAATATAACAATTCTTCCTTAATAAAAGCTCTTTGTCAGAAGTGGGATTTGAACCCACGCCTCCATTCGGAGACCAGAAATCTCAACAACTGAGAAGGTTGACAATCCTTGAGTCTGGCGCCTTAGACCACTCGGCCATCCTGACACTTAAACAACTATGTTAAGCTCAGTCACATCACTGTCTATTGATAAATACATACAGAATTAATATAACAATTCTTCCTTAATAAAAGCTCTTTGTCAGAAGTGGGATTTGAACCCACGCCTCCATTCGGAGACCAGAAATCTCAACAACTGAGAAGGTTGACAATCCTTGAGTCTGGCGCCTTAGACCACTCGGCCATCCTGACACTTATGTTGAGCTCAGTCACATCACTGCCTATGGTTAAATACATACAGAATTAATATAACAATTCTTGATTAACAAAAGCTCTTTGTCAGAAGTGGGATTTGAACCCACGACTCCATTCGGAGACCAGAAATCTCAACAACTGAGAAGGTTGACAATCCTTGAGTCTGGCGCCTTAGACCACTCGGCCATCCTGACACTTATGTTGAGCTCAGTCACATCACTGCCTATGGTTAAATACATACAGAATTAATATAACAATTCTTCCTTAATAAAAGCTCTTTGTCAGAAGTGGGATTTGAACCCACGCCTCCATTCGGAGACCAGAAATCTCAACAACTGAGAAGGTTGACAATCCTTGAGTCTGGCGCCTTAGACCACTCGGCCATCCTGACACTTATGTTAAGCTCAGTCACATCACTGTCTATGGTTAAATACATACAGAATTAATATAACAATTCTTCCTTAAAAAAGCTCTTTGTCAGAAGTGGGATTTGAACCCACGCCTCCATTCGGAGACCAGAAATCTCAACAACTGAGAAGGTTGACAATCCTTGAGTCTGGCGCCTTAGACCACTCGGCCATCCTGACACTTATGTTAAGCTCAGTCACATCACTTTATATTGATAAATACATACAGAATTAATATAACAATTCTTCCTTAATAAAAGCTCTTTGTCAGAAGTGGGATTTGAACCCACGCCTCCATTCGGAGACCAGAAATCTCAACAACTGAGAAGGTTGACAATCCTTGAGTCTGGCGCCTTAGACCACTCGGCCATCCTGACACTTATGTTAAGCTCAGTCACATCACTGTCTATGGTTAAATACATACAGAATTAATATAACAATTCTTCCTTAACAAAAGCTCTTTGTCAGAAGTGGGATTTGAACCCACGCCTCCATTCGGAGACCAGAAATCTCAACAACTGAGAAGGTTGACAATCCTTGAGTCTGGCGCCTTAGACCACTCGGCCATCCTGACACTTAAACAACTATGTTAAGCTCAGTCACATCACTGTCTATTGATAAATACATACAGAATTAATATAACAATTCTTCCTTAATAAAAGCTCTTTGTCAGAAGTGGGATTTGAACCCACGCCTCCATTCGGAGACCAGAAATCTCAACAACTGAGAAGGTTGACAATCCTTGAGTCTGGCGCCTTAGACCACTCGGCCATCCTGACACTTAAACAACTATGTTAAGCTCAGTCACATCACTGTCTATTGATAAATACATACAGAATTAATATAACAATTCTTCCTTAATAAAAGCTCTTTGTCAGAAGTGGGATTTGAACCCACGCCTCCATTCGGAGACCAGAAATCTCAACAACTGAGAAGGTTGACATTCCTTGAGTCTGGCGCCTTAGACCACTCGGCCATCCTGACACTTAAACCACTATGTTAAGCTCAGTCACATCACTGTCTATTGATAAATACATACAGAATTAATATACCAATTCTTCCTTAATAAAAGCTCTTTGTCAGAAGTGGGATTTGAACCCACGCCTCCATTCGGAGACCAGAAATCTCAACAACTGAGAAGGTTATCATTCCTTGAGTCTGGCGCCTTAGACCACTCGGCCATCCTGACACTTATGTTGAGCTCAGTCACATCACTGCCTATGGTTAAATACATACAGAATTAATATAACAATTCTTCCTTAAAAAAGCTCTTTGTCAGAAGTGGGATTTGAACCCACGCCTCCATTCGGAGACCAGAAATCTCAACAACTGAGAAGGTTGACAATCCTTGAGTCTGGCGCCTTAGACCACTCGGCCATCCTGACACTTATGTTAAGCTCAGTCACATCACTGTCTATGGTTAAATACATACAGAATTAATATAACAATTCTTCCTTAAAAAAGCTCTTTGTCAGAAGTGGGATTTGAACCCACGCCTCCATTCGGAGACCAGAAATCTCAACAACTGAGAAGGTTGACAATCCTTGAGTCTGGCGCCTTAGACCACTCGGCCATCCTGACACTTATGTTAAGCTCAGTCACATCACTGTCTATGGTTAAATACATACAGAATTAATATAACAATTCTTCCTTAAAAAAGCTCTTTGTCAGAAGTGGGATTTGAACCCACGCCTCCATTCGGAGACCAGAAATCTCAACAACTGAGAAGGTTGACAATTCTTGAGTCTGGCGCCTTAGACCACTCGGCCATCCTGACACTTAAACTACTATGTTAAGCTCAGTCACATCACTGTCTATTGATAAATACATACAGAATTAATATAACAATTCTTCCTTAATAAAAGCTCTTTGTCAGAAGTGGGATTTGAACCCACGCCTCCATTCGGAGACCAGAAATCTCAACAACTGAGAAGGTTGACAATCCTTGAGTCTGGCGCCTTAGACCACTCGGCCATCCTGACACTTAAACCACTATGTTAAGCTCAGTCACATCACTGTCTATTGATAAATACATACAGAATTAATATAACAATTCTTCCTTAATAAAAGCTCTTTGTCAGAAGTGGGATTTGAACCCACGCCTCCATTCGGAGACCAGAAATCTCAACAACTGAGAAGGTTAACATTCCTTAAGTCTGGCGCCTTAGACCACTCGGCCATCCTGACACTTAAACCACTATGTTAAGCTCAGTCACATCACTGTCTATTGATAAATACATACAGAATTAATATACCAATTCTTCCTTAATAAAAGCTCTTTGTCAGAAGTGGGATTTGAACCCACGCCTCCATTCGGAGACCAGAAATCTCAACAACTGAGAAGGTTACATTTCTTGAGTCTGGCGCCTTAGACCACTCGGCCATCCTGACACTTATGTTGAGCTCAGTCACATCACTGTCTATGTTAAATACATACAGAATTAATATAACAATTCTTCCTTAAAAAGCTCTTTGTCAGAAGTGGGATTTGAACCCACGCCTCCATTCGGAGACCAGAAATCTCAACAACTGAGAAGGTTGACATTCCTTGAGTCTGGCGCCTTAGACCACTCGGCCATCCTGACACTTATGTTAAGCTCAGTCACATCACTGTCTATGGTTAAATACATACAGAATTAATATAACAATTCTTCCTTAAAAAAGCTCTTTGTCAGAAGTGGGATTTGAACCCACGCCTCCATTCGGAGACCAGAAATCTCAACAACTGAGAAGGTTGACAATCCTTGAGTCTGGCGCCTTAGACCACTCGGCCATCCTGACACTTATGTTAAGCTCAGTCACATCACTGTCTATGGTTAAATACATACAGAATTAATATAACAATTCTTCCTTACAAAAGAAATTTGTCAGAAGTGGGATTTGAACCCACGCCTCCATTCGGAGACCAGATATCTCAACAACTGAGAAGGTTAACATTCCTTAAGTCTGGCGCCTTAGACCACTCGGCCATCCTGACACTTAAACCACTATGTTAAGCTCAGTCACATCACTGTCTATTGATAAATACATACAGAATTAATATACCAATTCTTCCTTAATAAAAGCTCTTTGTCAGAAGTGGGATTTGAACCCACGCCTCCATTCGGAGACCAGAAATCTCAACAACTGAGAAGGTTATCATTTCTTGAGTCTGGCGCCTTAGACCACTCGGCCATCCTGACACTTATGTTGAGCTCAGTCACATCACTGCCTATGGTTAAATACATACAGAATTAATATAACAATTCTTGATTAACAAAAGCTCTTTGTCAGAAGTGGGATTTGAACCCACGACTCCATTCGGAGACCAGAAATCTCAACAACTGAGAAGGTTGACAATCCTTGAGTCTGGCGCCTTAGACCACTCGGCCATCCTGACACTTATGTTGAGCTCAGTCACATCACTGCCTATGGTTAAATAAATACAGAATTAATATAACAATTCTTGATTAACAAAAGCTCTTTGTCAGAAGTGGGATTTGAACCCACGCCTCCATTCGGAGACCAGAAATCTCAACAACTGAGAAGGTTGACAATCCTTGAGTCTGGCGCCTTAGACCACTCGGCCATCCTGACACTTAAACAACTATGTTAACCTCAGTCACATCACTGTCTATTGATAAATACATACAGAATTAATATAACAATTCTTCCTTAAAAAAGCTCTTTGTCAGAAGTGGGATTTGAACCCACGCCTCCATTCGGAGACCAGAAATCTCAACAACTGAGAAGGTTGACAATCCTTGAGTCTGGCGCCTTAGACCACTCGGCCATCCTGACACTTATGTTGAGCTCAGTCACATCACTGCCTATGGTTAAATACATACAGAATTAATATAACAATTCTTGATTAACAAAAGCTCTTTGTCAGAAGTGGGATTTGAACCCACGCCTCCATTCGGAGACCAGAAATCTCAACAACTGAGAAGGTTGACAATCCTTGAGTCTGGCGCCTTAGACCACTCGGCCATCCTGACACTTATGTTGAGCTCTGTCACATCACTGCCTATGGTTAAATACATACAGAATTAATATAACAATTCTTGATTAACAAAAGCTCTTTGTCAGAAGTGGGATTTGAACCCACGCCTCCATTCGGAGACCAGAAATCTCAGCAACTGAGAAGGTTGACAATCCTTGAGTCTGGCGCCTTAGACCACTCGGCCATCCTGACACTTAAACAACTATGTTAACCTCAGTCACATCACTGTCTATTGATAAATACATACAGAATTAATATAACAATTCTTCCTTAATAAAAGCTCTTTGTCAGAAGTGGGATTTGAACCCACGCCTCCATTCGGAGACCAGATATCTCAACAACTGAGAAGGTTAACATTCCTTAAGTCTGGCGCCTTAGACCACTCGGCCATCCTGACACTTAAACTACTATGTTAAGCTCAGTCACATCACCGTCTATTGATAAATACATACAGAATTATTATACCAATTCTTCCTTAATAAAAGCTCTTTGTCAGAAGTGGGATTTGAACCCACGCCTCCATTCGGAGACCAGAAATCTCAACAACTGAGAAGGTTATCATTTCTTGAGTCTGGCGCCTTAGACCACTCGGCCATCCTGACACTTATGTTGAGCTCAGTCACATCACTGCCTATGGTTAAATACATACAGAATTAATATAACAATTCTTGATTAACAAAAGCTCTTTGTCAGAAGTGGGATTTGAACCCACGACTCCATTCGGAGACCAGAAATCTCAACAACTGAGAAGGTTGACAATCCTTGAGTCTGGCGCCTTAGACCACTCGGCCATCCTGACACTTATTTTGAGCTCAGTCACATCACTGCCTATGGTTAAATAAATAAAGAATTAATATAACAATTCTTGATTAACAAAAGCTCTTTGTCAGAAGTGGGATTTGAACCCACGCCTCCATTCGGAGACCAGAAATCTCAACAACTGAGAAGGTTGACAATCCTTGAGTCTGGCGCCTTAGACCACTCGGCCATCCTGACACTTAAACAACTATGTTAACCTCAGTCACATCACTGTCTATTGATAAATACATACAGAATTAATATAACAATTCTTCCTTAAAAAAGCTCTTTGTCAGAAGTGGGATTTGAACCCACGCCTCCATTCGGAGACCAGAAATCTCAACAACTGAGAAGGTTGACAATCCTTGAGTCTGGCGCCTTAGACCACTCGGCCATCCTGCCACTTAAACAGCTATGTTAACCTCAGTCACATCACTGTCTATTGATAAATACATACAGAATTAATATAACAATTCTTCCTTAATAAAAGCTCTTTGTCAGAAGTGGGATTTGAACCCACGCCTCCATTCGGAGACCAGAAATCTCAACAACTGAGAAGGTTGACAACCCTTGAGTCTGGCGCCTTAGACCACTCGGCCATCCTGACACTTATACTAAGCTCAGTCACATCACTGCCTATGGTTAAATACATACAGAATTAAAATAACAATTCTTCCTTAAAAAAGCTCTTTGTCCGAAGTGGGATTTGAACCCACGCCTCCATTCGGAGAGCAGAAATCTCAACAACTGAGAAGGTTGACAATTCTTGAGTCTGGCGCCTTAGACCACTCAGCCATCCTGACACTTATGTTAAGCTCAGTCACATCACTGTCTATTGATCAATACATACAGAATTAATATAACAATTCTTCCTTAATAAAAGCTCTTTGTCAGAAGTGTGATTTGAACCCACGCCTCCATTCGGAGACCAGAAATCTCAACAACTGAGAAGGTTGACAATTCTTGAGTCTGGCGCCTTAGACCACTCGGCCATCCTGACACTTATGTTAAGCTCAGTCACATCACTGTCTATGGTTAAATACATACAGAATTAATATAACAATTCTTCCTTACAAAAGCTCTTTGTCAGTAGTGGGATTTGAACCCACGCCTCCATTCGGAGACCAGAAATCTCAACAACTGAGAAGGTTGACAATCCTTGAGTCTGGCGCCTTAGACCACTCGGCCATCCTGACACTTAAACAACTATGTTAACCTCAGTCACATCACTGTCTATTGATAAATACATACAGAATTAATATAACAATTCTTCCTTAAAAAAGCTCTTTGTCAGAAGTGGGATTTGAACCCACGCCTCCATTCGGAGACCAGAAATCTCAACAACTGAGAAGGTTGACAATCCTTGAGTCTGGCGCCTTAGACCACTCGGCCATCCTGACACTTATGTTGAGCTCTGTCACATCACTGCCTATGGTTAAATACATACAGAATTAATATAACAATTCTTGATTAACAAAAGCTCTTTGTCAGAAGTGGGATTTGAACCCACGCCTCCATTCGGAGACCAGAAATCTCAGCAACTGAGAAGGTTGACAATCCTTGAGTCTGGCGCCTTAGACCACTCGGCCATCCTGACACTTAAACAACTATGTTAACCTCAGTCACATCACTGTCTATTGATAAATACATACAGAATTAATATAACAATTCTTCCTTAATAAAAGCTCTTTGTCAGAAGTGGGATTTGAACCCACGCCTCCATTCGGAGACCAGATATCTCAACAACTGAGAAGGTTAACATTCCTTAAGTCTGGCGCCTTAGACCACTCGGCCATCCTGACACTTAAACCACTATGTTAAGCTCAGTCACATCACTGTCTATTGATAAATACACACAGAATTAATATACCAATTCTTCCTTAATAAAAGCTCTTTGTCAGAAGTGGGATTTGAACCCACGCCTCCATTCGGAGACCAGAAATCTCAACAACTGAGAAGGTTAACATTCCTTGAGTCTGGCGCCTTAGACCACTCGGCCATCCTGACACTTATGTTGAGCTCAGTCACATCACTGCCTATGGTTAAATACATACAGAATTAATATAACAATTCTTGATTAACAAAAGCTCTTTGTCAGAAGTGGGATTTGAACCCACGACTCCATTCGGAGACCAGAAATCTCAACAACTGAGAAGGTTGACAATCCTTGAGTCTGGCGCCTTAGACCACTCGGCCATCCTGACACTTATGTTGAGCTCAGTCACATCAACTGCCTATGGTTAAATAAATACAGAATTAATATAACAATTCTTGATTAACAAAAGCTCTTTGTCAGAAGTGGGATTTGAACCCACGCCTCCATTCGGAGACCAGAAATCTCAACAACTGAGAAGGTTGACAATCCTTGAGTCTGGCGCCTTAGACCACTCGGCCATCCTGACACTTATGTTAAGCTCAGTCACATCACTGTCTATGGTTAAATACATACAGAATTAATATAACAATTCTTCCTTAATAAAAGCTCTTTGTCAGAAGTGGGATTTGAACCCACGCCTCCATTCGGAGACCAGAAATCTCAACAACTGAGAAGGTTACAATCCTTGAGTCTGGCGCCTTAGACCACTCGGCCATCCTGACACTTATGTTGAGCTCAGTCACATCACTGCCTATGGTTAAATACATACAGAATTAATATAACAATTCTTGATTAACAAAAGCTCTTTGTCAGAAGTGGGATTTGAACCCCCCCTCCATTCGGAGACCAGAAATCTCAACAACTGAGAAGGTTGACAATCCTTGAGTCTGGCGCCTTAGACCACGCGGCCATCCTGACACTTATGTTGAGCTCAGTCACATCACTGCCTATGGTTAAATACATACAGAATTAATATAACAATTCTTCCTTAAAAAAGCTCTTTGTCAGAAGTGGGATTTGAACCCACGCCTCCATTTGGAGACCAGAAATCTCAACAACTGAAAAGGTTGACAATCCTTGAGGCTGGCGCCTTAGACCACGCGGCCATCCTGACACTTATGTTGAGCTCAGTCACATCACTGTCTATGGTTAAATACATAGAGAATTAATATAACAAATCTTCCTTACAAAAGCTCTTTGTCAGAATAGGGATTTGAACCCACGCCTCCATTCGGAGACCAGAAATCTCACCAACAGAGAAGGTTATCATTCCTTGAGTCTGGCGCCTTAGACCACTCACCACTAACCAGCAGCCATATCACCCTGTAGCCCAAGACTGGTTGCCCATTAAAGCTAAGCAGGGCTGAGCCTGGTTAGTACCTGGATGGGAGACCTTCTGAGAAAGCCAGGTTGCTGCTGGTAGAGGTGTTAGTGTGGCCAGCAGGGGGTGCTCACCCTATGGTCTGTGTGGGTCCTAACGCCCCAGCAAAGTGATGGGGACACTATGCTGTCAAAAAGAGCACCGTCCTTCGGATGAGGTGTTAAACCGAGGTCCTGACTCTCTGTGGTCATAAAAAATCCCAGGATGTCTTTCGTAAGAGTAGGGGTGTAACCCCGGCATCCTGGCCAAATTTGCCCAGTAGCCTCTGTCCATCATGGCCTCCTAATCATCCCCATATACACCAATTGGCTTCATCACTGTCTCCTCTCCACCAGAAAGCTGGTGTGTGGTGAGCGTTCTGGCGCAATATGGCTGCCGTCGCATCATCCAGGTGGATGCTGCACATTGGTGGTGGTTGAGGAGATCCCCCCTTCTATGTGAAGCGCTTTGAGTGTCCAGAAAAGCGCTATATAAATGTAACGAATTATTATTATTATTATTATTATTATTATTACCACTCGGTCTAAGACCAGAATTCCAAACAACTGAGAAAGGTGTTATTCTTTGATTCGGACACGCCCTAAGTTCACTTGTGACATGTGCTTTAGACCATTCACTTAGATCGTTAAAATAGGGCCCTTTGAGTGCTTCTCAGTACTTAAAGGGGGAGTTGACTGCGATTTCACTTTTTTGATTTTAAATAGTGTGTAATGTTGCTGTTGGTGCATGAACAGCATCTGCAAAGTTGCAGTGCTGAAAGTTTAGTGTAAGCAGAGATATCGTATTTTAAAAATCAGGAAGTATAATTGCCTACAAAAACGACTCAATTACAAAAATTACTCGATAACGACTCGGGACTACAGCTGGGTTTTACACGTCACTAACCCACAAATTCGCATCAACCCCTCCCTCCGGAATATGCAGGAAAGGGCATGCGCATATTTCTGCGGCACGTCGAGTGTGTTATGTTCACCCAGCTGTCAGGTCTTCTGTGTTCGAGCTTCACACGGACGCTCTACTTCGTCAACAATGGATACAATTTATGTTTGATTATGTTCCTGAAAGTGACGATCGTAATCTAGCTCTCTGTGCTGCGCATTTTACGGAAAACAGCTTCCAGAATCTCCACGAATTCAACACCGGATTCAACAAGAAACTGTTACTAAGACATGAAGCAGTTCCAACTTTAAAACCAGAGGCAGCAGTTGTTGCGCCACAACCTGTAAATAGGTTAAGACTTCATCATTTTAGATGTATTTGCATGTATAATTTTTTTTTTTTCCAATGCCAGCGCTGGCCTTTTTGCTATTTTTATGCTATTGTGTCTACGACAAACGTGTACAAACATTATGGACCTGTAATTTGTATAAGTACTAATGTTGTAAATGTTTTTTTTTCATGTATATATGCTTCATGACGTTATTTTCGATTTGATCAAGAACGTAAACTTGCCAACGCTGTTTGTGTTTAACATTAGTAGCCAGTCAGTTGCTATTGTTGCCAGACAGATGCTATTGTGTAAAACAAACGTGTATATTGTTAAAAAAAATGTGAAAAATTATCATTCAGAAACATTTACTAAGAACCGTGTGTAGTGAGGTTCTGTTTGACTCTCTTCATCGCCGCTTTCTCGGTCTAATTCTGCCTCACTGATACTGTAGTCTCGACATCATTATTTACGTGTATCCACCGGCTATGGTATCCACCTTTGGCATGCCCGTTTCGCTCGTAAAGGTAATGGGCGTTAGCCTTCCGGACAACGTGAGCGACAGTTTAGCCAATCACAACACACCGGCCCAAACTAAACAATCTGAGCCCACTGCCTGTTTCTGAGGGAGTGGTTTCATAGAATCAGGAAGTCAACCGCTCGTTCGAGGACAGGGGAGAGCACGGCTTACAATAAAGGTGCAGTTTATGAAAAATAAGACTTTTTTAAAAAGTCACCCCATAAACACAATCATGCAAAGAAAAAAAGCAGTCCCTCTGACTTTTTATTTCATCAGATAGTTTGTAACCACATGGGTGAGTAAATTATGACACTTTTTAATTACTTGAGGAACTAATTTTAATTAAAATGGCATTGTATTAATTGTACATGGTAACAAAATGCATCACTGTATACAATTATACAATACAATAATTATACAACTTTTACTTATATAACAATGTTTTCATTTTAATGTTTTCATTTCATTTGTTTGATTCATAGTTTAGATGTAGGTGTTTTCAAAATGGATCTGTAACACTTTGCTATGCAACTTTGCAAATTGTTTATTACAGCTATTATTACACATTAACAGAAAGTAAAAAAAGGTCCCATTTTACATTTGTAACTTAAAAATTCTGATTTACAAAATTATTAAAGGTACAATATGTATATATATATATCCAAAAACCACTTGCACAGTGTTTGCAATGTATTTCTTTCAATTGTGTAATTACATATTCCGGCCCACATCTGGTAAGTGTTGAATCCACATGTACAAGATGTGACCCGGATCTAGGCCGACGCTACAGTATGTTGCTGTCTAAGAAATGTTTCAAGAACTTGTCAATTCAGAGAAATTCACAATTGTAAATAGTGCCCGTTCCTTGTCGCCTATCAACGTAATATCCGTGTTATCCCTGGTTTCAGCTTGTACTAACCATGGCAACAGACATCTAGCGGCACGCTGTTGTTGTTTCGTTCAAACATTATGGACCATGGCAAGCAGACTTTGGAGCAAAAAAATAAATAAATAAATACAACAAGGATCAATATCTGTGTTTTCGCAGCCCGTTCTCATCCTTTAACGTCATATAGAACGCTATATGCAAAAACGGCGCTATACTACGCACATGGCACCCATTATCGTTAATATAACACGGGAACCCAAGACGTCATAACCCAAGACGTCACCCAAGACGTCGTGTTATATTAACGATAACGGGTGCCATGTGCGTAGAATAGCGCCGTTTTTGCATATAGCGTTCTATATGACGTTAAAGGATGAGAATGCGTTGGTTTTCGAGATGCAGAGAGCTTTGTGACATACTTCAACTTGACAGAGACGCCACTCTTCCATGTGCTTTAGACAGGTGAGCAAATGTACATAAATCAAATCAATAATATAGTGTAGCTCAACATGATGAAATGTTAGAATGTGACCAGTATGTGATTCTAATGTTGATCTAGCTTATTACTAGTCTCATACAGCCAACAAACTATAATAACATTATAACTTCTAATACACTCAAATGTAGTTTACTAGTGTAGACCAAGTGAAACAGCGCTACGTTACCTCACAAATTCGTCAAATAAGCTGACCTTTGTGAGTAGTAATTCAGCACTTGCGAGTACTTCGGTCAGTCAAATGAAATGTCCTAATTTCTTTATATTCCCTGGGACTCAGGTGTGATGCTGATATCTGTCTCTCATTAGCAATCGCGCCCTGCTTCATGTTACAGTAAAAAAACATCAATGTATTCACTCATCCATAAATATTATTTCTCCATTAACATTATTAGATCCGTCGGCATGACAACAACTTCCATGATTCCACACCCATTTACAACATCATCAATTTGCACCTTTGTTATTGTTTTGAAGAGTTTAGCGACCCCTAATGGCGAAAAAATACCGATTTTTGAGACTGTCAAATTTTTGGGGGAGTAGGCCTTCATTCTTGTGGCAAGGGAAGCATTACTAACGAGGGTCAGCTGCGCGCCACACCAGCCTCTTATCTCACGGAGGAACTACGGAAGCCAGTGTGCCGAGCAGGTTTCGTCACACGCCACAAGCCTTGAGCTTTTCTCTCACGACCCTCCTCCAGCTTGACACAATTTTAATCCCAGAATTTTCCTTAAATTGTTTGATCAATTTATTATTCCTGTCAATTGTCTCATTGTCTGTAGAAATAAGCAGAGACTGTCTGAAGTAACAGACACTAGTGTTGCCAGAGTTTGTGGCCATGATATCACTTTCCAGTTGTTTCAATGCCATTGTGAGAATGGGTATGGTTAGAGGGCATCCTTGTCTGAGTTTTCTGTAGTTTTTGATGGAGTGGTTGGCCTTGGGGAGGAGATTCTCCAGAATGCTGAAGTCCTTTGGTGGTGTAGGGGTAATATGTTTAAGAGACGTAAGTAATGAGAGACTTTGCTTGAGGAAAGACATCTTGATTTTTTGGGGGCATTGTGCAATAGTCACACAAATACAACCACTGCGTATCTTTTTTCTTTTCCTAAATGATGGCGTTAGAAACACTTTAAGGCGTTTGGCTAAAATCTGAGACAATATCAAATAGTTAACATTGAAAGAATGCATTTTGTCTGAAGTGAGCAATGATTTTACAAAACATTTAGGAACATGTTTAGACTTCAGCATCATGTTGTAGTTTATCTTTAATATTTCTGTCATTGGAAGGGCATTCTTCTTGTAGTCACAAACTCTGAGATTATCAGGAGTTTGTTCTTGTGAGTCCGGCAAAGATCTAATGGCACTTAGGATTTCTGCACCATTTATTTTCCCTGCACTTCGGTCTGGTTCTCCACTGTATCCAAATTCCCTTAACATTGAGGCAACTTCCGGCTCTGCAATTTCCCGCAGTACTGGAACTTTTATTTCTAAAACTAGAGGATCATGATCAGAAATTCTCTTGCTCCCACTTGTAGATTTTCTCATTTTTGCTTGGTAAATTTCACAGTTTTTGACATACTTTACTGTGTTGGTTGGCATGAAAAACATATCCAACCTTGAATGACTCTGATGCTGAGTTCGTGTGAAGCCTTCTTCCGTTGGATGCATTGATGCAAATATATCTTTGAGATTTAAAGATTCTGTGAAATCTTCTAGAATGATTCTAAGTGAGGAATGGTACGTTTGATCTGACGATGATTTCCTATCAATAGTTGGGTCCAGTACAGTGTTGAAGTCCCCACCAACCACAACCACACCTTTTGTGTTAATAGCGCTCAAATAGTCTCCCAATCTTTTCAGCATACACCTGTCTTCCTTGTGGTTGTACACATTAACAAGAGTATACAACTCACCAACGAGATTACAGAAAAGGACAATATAGCCTCCGCTGTAATCCTCATCATGGCATATGTAGCGAAATTTTATTTTATTCTTTATCAGGATAGCAACTCCTTTGCTGCGAGGATGGTGGACAGTGAAGAAAGACTTCCAGCCTTTTATGTTCTCTAGTGCTTTGTAAGACTGAGGTCCAATGTGTGTCTCTTGTAAAAAGACAATATCAGCCTTCAGTTTGATGAGCTCAGCTAACACAAGTTCGAGTTTGGAGCTTTTTTCTTTTGTGAACCTGATTCCCATAGTGTTCCAAGAGACAAAACGAAGTGGCCGATGTTTTGGTGGTTCCATTATTTATATGATGCTCTGGAGAAAGATTAACAAAAAAATACAATTACTTTAAGATTATAAGAATGTCATGTCCTGTTAAAATGGACACCAATACTCCAAATGCACATACAATTAATCTAAAGAGCCCTTCATCATTTTGAAAAATGACCTAAAAACCACATATCAGTACCACTAGCTTTTTACTAATAAACTGTCTTATTCAGGATTTCATGAAAATCACAATAATAATATTATTCAATATATTTCATACTGGCATAATAATAATGGAAACTTATTTTGGAAACTATTTATCCATCTAATAATTTAAAGAATTCCAATTTGTTGCAAAACAAACAAACACGAACAGCTCAGACTTAGATGGTGGAAATGCTTTAAAATCCTCGGGAACTATTTGAGTAATTAATTGCAAACAAATAAATAAAATAAAATAATAATAATAATCTTAATCTGACTTTGTCATGAAAGCATTTTTTTTTTAAATTAGACATGTCACAAGCAGAGTTTGGGTCTAATCAGAGTATCTGTCTACTTTAAATTTTGTATGATTTTAAAACACTTTATGATTTGATGTTAAAGACTTCAACCTACCCTATACACTTAAAAACACACAGAAGGAAAAAAAAGATTGTATAAAGCAATAATGGTTTCCCATGGGTTAAGTTCACATTATACGGATTGATTTGGGAAAAAAAAACAAATTAACAACATTGTTTTGTATGTCATCACATACTGCAAACGTACATATTATAAAATAACTCACACTCACCTTTTTGAAGCTTGGTGGTTGTAAAAAACTCTAAGAATGGTGTTGTACGATGACACTCAATTGTTGACGAGATTTAGTGATGGATTTCCTCTCATTTAACCTTTAGTATGAGAATTCTAAATACGGTTGCCACTCCTTAAGGGAAGGTACATGAGTCATTCAACAAACAACTAGGGACATGGTGTGACACTGTATATTTGCATATGAATATGTGCAGATTTAGACAATATGGTCAAATGTAGGATCGTGGATTCTCTTCTTCAGGCAAAGAGAGACGGAATTGGATTCAAAAAACATTGTAGGCTTCATTAGCATGGATACAACGAAAACTTTTTTAAAACTCATTTAACCCATTACACTATTTGAACAGCGTGAGGTTTGTTTATTAGGTTGTGAGACAAAATATGATCACTCTGAAGAACGCCGGTCTTCCTTACGGTTATGCTGCATATAAAGGCATGAGGTTGAAGATGAAAGGTTAACATGTTTTAGTAATTTCCATAAGGTAATCCACGCGAAGACAAGTAGGCAAACACAACCATAAAGGAGACTGGGCAAAGCTGACAGTGCTGACAAATCAAATCAGTAACTATTTGATAGCTAGTGCAAACATGGTGATATTGTAGTCTTTTTATAGTAATCTTTACTATGATAAGAAGTCAACATGCTGCTGTGCTATTATGTTGGGTTAAGAAATCATTAATACATATTATATAATGCTTAACATATCATTTGTTGATATACAGTATATTCACATAGATGTAAATATGAGATAATGTGCTTGTTAATGTTATAATTATTTAAAGGGGTCATGAATTGAGAAAAGAAAATGCTCACATATGCTTTTGACATATAAGAGGTCATCATATTATAAGAATATCCTGTAAGTTTCAGAACTGAAAACGTCCTTGTTAGTCCAAACCCATGCAAAAAGTTATAATTAAATAATCTCTAATTAATATTGTGTTTGCACTGTTAGACATGATGGAAGCATTCGTGAGAGCGCAGAAACTGAGTTACAATGACGAATTACTGTTCTCTACACAGTAGCCGTCACTGCTCATCAGTGCAATGTTTCATGCCACAATCTGAATGCAATGCCATCTAAAATAGTGCAAAAAGTTTTCGAGAGAGTTCCACATCTCATACTTAGTTATTTCATATGCAGTGATGTAGCCAATCGCAGCAGTGGGCGTTTACACAAAAGTCTCACAGCAGGACACTTTATTATTTTATAATAAATATAATAAAATTTAATATAATAAAATAATGCAGTTCATAAACCTTTTTAATGTAAATTAAAATGGTTACAAATATCGTTAAACTTTCGATTCATATGATCATGCACTTCTTGAAAATCTACAATGTCATTAAACTTAATGGGCTCTATCTTGCAGCCAGCGCAAATGACTTTAAACACTAACGCATGTCTCATTTCTATTTTGCACCCGAGCAAAGCAGGCTTTTCCCTCCACAGACGCACGTCGGTAAAAAATTAACTTGGGCGGATCGGCACAAAAAGGAGTGTTTCGGCGCAAACATTCCCTGGTGCTATTTTACAGTTCCAGAAATCAGTTGCGCCACTGACCAGAAAAACTGGTCTAAAGTCAGTGGCGCATTGCGCGTTGTTCATAATGCTATTTTTAGCGCGCATGCTTGGCCAGAATGTAGCGAGTACACAACGCGCATACACTGATTCTCTCATCAACACAGATGCAGCAGTTTTTTCACTTTGCACTTTGACACTTGCGTTTCAGATTGTTAAAATAGGGCCCCATATTACCTAATACACTTTTTTTTTACATTTAATACAAATTCAGGACAGAATATCGAAACCAGGTGGACCTGGATAAATATTTAGTATGTTCCGATCCAATCTGACTTGTATGATCATAATCATACTCTGTCCATTCTGTCACCTGATGGAGTTTGGGTTTGCTTTTGGCTTGCTTAGTTGGGGACACTTAATATTTAACAACATTATTGGTCTGACTGCACTGATACCTATGATGGCTGAGAAAGCTCAACACATGAAAAAAAAACACATGCAAATAATTAAAAAAAAAACACCCGCAAATTATGTTCATCAGTTTCACAACACGTGAATACTCCAAATACTCACAACACAACCAAGTACAGAAACGCGCAGCAAAAGTTCACAACACAACCAAATACAGAAACGTGCTGCAAATAGTACAGACCACAATGAAAATGTTTCCAGGTGACCCCATAAGTGACAAACCCGGCTGGGACAGGCTTATTGATTGTAAGCCTCCGTATGCCATACTCCCTTCGAAGGGCAGACGGCAGAGCCCCAGCGAGAGGTTAGTTTTTTAAAAGTTATATGATTAAGAACAAAAGGAGAAACAATGTATAGCTCAAATTTACCAAGGGTTCCTATATATGTTATTTCAATTAAAACACATTTATCTCTTAATGAATTTACCATTACGGCTATTTGCATCAGTGTTCCACCTTGTGAATGCTAATAATTTACTATAAACTGAATTCTCCTTAACAAATGCAAGCTTTTTTTCCTTTCGAATGCCTCACCACAGACAGGTGTTTCTCTGCATGGCGGAGGTTGATGTGGATGCCCTTAGAGGAAAGGGTGCGAGAAAATTGATATATCTTCAGCAAGATTTTGCACTGTGACACCACGATAAGCAAGACTGGAATTAGCACGAAGCAGGCGAAGGAGCAGATCACATAAACAGCATCTGTCATGGATGTGTGGTAACGACGCCAGGCCACAGTGCAGGAGATGCCATATGGTTCAGGCACATACTCGCCCCAGCCAAACAGCGGGAAGGATGACCAAACAGCAGCAATTATCCATGTAGCTACACACACCAGATGGATGTTGGCTCCTTCTAGCCATGTAGCTGGAGATACAGAGAAGTTAATATTGGTAAATTCATCATAAATGAGTTGATTTACTTAATTAGACCTTAGAAATCTGATTGGTTGACATGAAATGGTATAGCATGTATTTCAAAGTGAAATTATCAAATAAGAAAAAAAAAAAACAGGACAAGACTTGATTTTATCCATTGGTTGTTGATTGGATTATGAAAAGTTAGCATTGTATACATAGATGGAGGTAGCTCTGAATGCCAAAAATGACCAGTTACATGATAAATTAACTGACCTTAAAGTTTAACCATTTATTTTTTTTATTACTGCTTACACACAATTTCCAAAACTATGGTTACTTTTCTCTAACTGCGGCGGTTCCGCAGCCTGTTATATCGCGCAAAAAACCGCTGCTTGAAATGGAGAATCGCCTGTACTGGTCTCGTGACACTATTGCAGCCACTACGGCAGGTGAGTTAATATAGGCTACATGCTATCTTCCTAATAATAAAAAATAAATTAATTCATAATACCCGCTGAAATGGGTTGGGTTTTATGACGTTTGATTCAGAAAGGCGTGTTAGGGGTGGGGTCTGGGGCAGCGCTGTGGGGCTACTGGCCCGGCAGTGGAAACGCAAGCCCGGTGCTTGAGGCCCGAGGCCACTAGCTCGGCTCGGCTCGCTGTTAGCTCTGGCCCAGCCCTAACCCGGCAGTGGAAACGAGGCTAGTGAGTGCCACCTTCTCTGAGTGATTCTGGGTTTACAGCTGATATTTTCTTAGCCGTTAGAAAGATGGTGGCCCCACAGATGGTGGAACGAAGTGATTGTGAAAAAAACTTTCAAAATGCTAACAATCAGGAAACTCCTCGCACAAGTGCGCCAGGGGAACTAGTTCATATGTTTTCATATGTTAAGATGATTATTGATTAGATGCCTCATTCCTTGAAAACATTTCAGAGAATGCTAGGCTGTATGGCCTCAGCCACAGCAGTACTCCATCTGGGCTTACTGCGCATGCGCCCGCTACAATGCTGGCTCAATGCTCATGCGTCTCGCCAACTAATCAGAGTGACTCAGACCTGTATTTTAGCTCTGCAGCCCTGGAAAGGGGCAAAGTGGTATCAGTGAGGAGTGATGATGGGGGCGATCTCACATTGAAAAGTAATCTCGACAGATGCAACCAACACGGGTTGGGGGAGCGATCTGCGAGGGAATACCGTTTTTTGGTCTGTGGTCAGACCAGGAGAAGCTCCTTCACATAAACTGTCTGGAAATGATAGCGGTCGAGAACGCACTCACTCACGTGCTTTCTCCCAGTTATTCGGGAGTCTGTTCGGACAACATGTCTGTGGTGTCCAGCCTGAACCGTCAGGGCCGAGTCAGATCCAGGAACCTCTGCGATCTGGCAGAACGTCTACTAGTCTGGTCTCAGAGTCACCTGCGCTCGCTGAAGGCGACGCACGTGCCAGGCCACCGGAACGACGGCCCAGACTAGAGGCATGGCCACATCGTGGGCGTGGTCCAGCGGGATTTCCATTCATGACATATGTGTGGCGGCGGGCTGGGCTTTCCCGTCCACCTTTGTCAGATTTTACAATCTGGAAGTTTCTGCCCTGCAGGCAAAAGTTCTGGCGGTATAAGTGAGATGCACGCAGGCTACTCTCATGACAATCAGCTCTCCTGGTTGAGCTGCACTATTGGGTTTGCTAGGTGTTTACACAGACTGGCGCCGCCGCTCTGCTGTTCCATTTAAGTGCTTATGTACATGTGCTTGCCCCCACTGCTGCTGGCCACCTATTATTCCCACTTATCAGGGCTCCCAGGGTTTCCCCGGGGCTCATGTTGTGGATGCTTGGCGTGCACGACGTTGACAAAGGGTTCTCGTAGCATAAGCTAACTTACGCAATACGAGAGAACCTCTTGTAAGAGAATGTATCGGTTACCTAACGTAACCTTGGTTCTCTCTAGGAGAGGGAACGAGTATTGCGTAATCGGCCGTGCGCGCGCCACGAGCGACTTTTGCTTCAGCTGATGAAAACCAGGGAAGCAGCCTCTAAACCCACGCCCATTCTGGCGGGCTGTGATGCCATGAGGGCGCGGGCGCCTCTCATGGGGCGTGACGTCACGCTGGGTTCACTGGTAGGGTTCTGCAGTTGCCGCAGAGCAGCCTATGAGCTCGCTAGATAGCCCGCTCTAGGTCTGGAAGCTGCTGCACTGCGTTGACAATGAATACAAAACTAAGGATAATTTTTGGCTTCAATATCTCGAGAAGATGAATCTTTCCCATAGCTAACTTACACAATACTCGTTACCTCTTCTAGAGAGAACCGAGGTTATGTTAGGTATAACCGATACGTTTTTATTTTTAAGTTGCAATTTAACTGGCAATTTTCCAAAATCAAACACTAAAGCTTTTAGTTTTGAATGATGTGTCTAATGAAGAGAACTATTTTAGACTAGAACCATTAAGGGTAACACTTACAATAAGGTTCCATTAGTTAACATTAGTTAATGCATTAGTTAACATGAACTAACTATGAACAACATCTCTATTCAACATTAGTTAATATTTGTTAACATTAACTCACACATGTACTAATGCATCATTTCACATTACCAGCACGGTTAGTTACCATTAGTTAATGCATTAGTAAACATGAACTAACTATGAACAATGCCTGTAAATAGATTTACTGTTTTGTAAGGTTAACATACTGTACATATTTGCATTAGTTTACGTAAGTCACCATGTTACCCTAAATGTAAAAACACTGTTGTGTACCTTATCAACACTCTTTCATATGAATAAGGCACTGATTTGTTGGTAAACATAATTCTACAGCGGAAAAATATGTTGTTCATGTTTATACGCACTTTACTATCATTACTTGTATTCAAATAAGTATTTATAAATGGACTGAGTGAAGAGTGTACACTATTTCAGCGTTAACTGATGTGTTACTAACATTGGTAGACTCTTTATTGACATGACTTATCATTAATAAAGAATTGTATTAATGGAATTTATAAACCTTATCGTATTTCAAAATTAACTGATGCGTACTGACAGTAGAGATATTTACAGGCATTGTTCATGGTTAGTTCATGTTTACTAATGCATTAGCTAATGGTAACTAACCGTGCTGTTAATGTGAAATGGTGTATTAGTACATGTGTGAGTTAACGTTAACAAATAACTAATGCTGAACAGAGATGTTGTTCAAGGTTAGTTCATGTTAACTAATACATTAAATAATGTTAACTAATGGAACCTTATTGTAAAGTGTTACCAATGAGGGTGATTTTTTTCACTGAGTGGCCACAAATACCACTTTTAATGTGGTTTAAATCCTCAATAATTTGAATCCAAGGAGGTAATCAATTTATATTTATGACTATCAGCAGTGGAAAACAAAGGTGGAGAATTAATAAAATTCATAAAGCAAGATTGTACAACGAAGGAATAAACAAAATAGTCACAAATACAAATAAACAGGAGAATAACACTGAGAACAGAACCCCCGTAAATCTTGACGAAAACGGACACAGAACAGAACAGGGTACAAGAAGATAATGATAAAATTCATGAGACAACAGGTGAACTGACTGAGGATGACACAGACTAGAAAAATTACTTGTTAAAAGATTTTTTTTAAACTAAAAAAATATATTTTTTAACTAAACAATTAACACTTTGTATGCGTTTTGGCTGTTCATTTATACGACCACAGTAGTCTATAGGCATGTGCGTTTGGTACGACTTCTCTGTGGATATTTACACGCGTGTACTAGTCTTTCTTTACAAAGTGACATCGCTAACTGATGACCTGGTTTACATAATAGTGTTTTTAGTAGTTTTCATGCATCCATGTGAATGGGGATCATTTTGATAATGTTGTCATCTGTACAAAGAAAAAACCTTTCCATTTTTAGTATATCATTAAACACCCTATAGGCCACACAAAGCATATTCCTGACAACTGTATGAATTGTATTCTAAACAATACACTGACTTCAATAAAATTCTATAAATCTTATTTATACGTTTAATTTTCACTTTACTCACACTCTTACCATAAAAAGTCTTGATGTAACGGATGACACTTATGGCAGCTATGGTGAACATGCCACACAGGCCAAAGATGAAGCAGCCAAGGCCATAATACACACAGGTGGCATGACTTCCCAGCCATACGTGGCTAAAAGATGACAAGATTGACAGCGGGTAGAAGCAGATACAGCCAAGAAAGTCAACCACTGCCAAATTGACACAGAGCAGCTCTGAACCAACCATCTTCCTTCTGCGGCGAAAACAGATTGCCAACACCACTCCATTGCCGAGTACTGACAGTATCACTGCAACAGCAAACAGAGAAAAATATTACTCTTAGAGAAAGTTAAAGTCACATAAAATGAATATGTAAATACTGTTAGCCATGAGATGTTGATAATAAATTAAACATACAAAACATGACCATTAACGTACAGCTATTTGCCAACAATATTGAGTAAAGAACCAAAGCCACACAACATGTAAAGTTATTATTTTTTGTGAAACATTTTGAATACATACTGTAGGCTACATACATACATACATACACAGATGTCTGTTTATTTTTTTCTGTAAATAAAAATAAATCAAATGTTCTGTAAGATAATGACTTGACAGAAAACAACCAGGAGATTAACAGCCCTGGGTTGAGCACTATCAAAATATAGTGTAAAATTAAACCCTTCCTTGAGTTTCTAACTTCACCATTCTGACATTATGGATTTAGGAAAGGGTTAAATGACCTGAACAGTACTGTGAAAGATTTCACAAATCAAAATGGTTAAGGTATGATCTCAGGGGAGGGTTAACTGACTAAAATGTACAGTGAACGTTTTCACAAATCAGAATAGTGATTTTAGGGACCCAAACTGGGAAAGATTACAAATCAGAATAGGGAAGAGTTACCTGACCATAACTGTAGGCTACATTGAAAGTTTTCACAAAACAGAACAGTGAAGTTAAGCACTCAGGGAAGGGGTTAACTGACTAAAACTATATTGTAAAACTTTTTACAAATCACAGTAGTGAAGACACACAGGGAAGGGTTAACTGTCTAAAACTGTACTGTGGAAGTTTTTACGAACCCGTATAGTGAAGTTTGGGACATGAAGCATTCTCGATTTTCATCAAAAATATCTTAATTTGTGTTCCGAGGATAAACGATGTCATAACGACATGAGGTTTGTAACGACATGAGGGTGAATAATTGATGACATATTGAGTAATGAGTAATTGATGACATATATGTAGGTTGAGTTAATGAGTTAATTAATTAATGAGTGTATGTATGGGTGAATGTGAGGCAAATGTAAAGCGCTTTGGTGGCCATTGAGTCAATGAAAAGCGCTATATAAATGCAGTCCATTTACATACATTTCATTTTTGGTTGGAACTAACCCTTCTAACAAAGGGATTAGAACACTATTTAAAAAAAAAATAACCCCTGACAAAATAATAATAAATAGCTGGATGACATTTCCATTTGTTATGACGTAGTTAGACAGCAATTGTAATCCACTTTGGATAAAAGCGTCAGCAAAATGAATAAATGTAGATTCAGATGCTAAATATCATATATTAAGTGATAATCAATCACTTAAGAGATAATCAACATATTTCTTAAGCAATCGTCATATTTCAAATATGATATTAATCATAATTGAATAAAATATAATGTATTGTTACTATATTAAATTATAATGGGACACACACACACACACACACATATATATATATATATATATATATATATATATATATATATATATATATAAATTTACTTTTTAAAATAATGTATATACATATTTTGTTTGTCAGTATATTTATCAAAATAAACAGAAAATAGTACAAACGTTGCTAAAGTGAACAGGTATTAACTTTTATTAACACTATTATTCAGAACTATTTTACTTAAAGTAAATAGCATGTGCTCAAGTCCTTGTTGGACTGTTTGAATGAGCTTAAAGTTAGGCTGTCTAAAAACATCCTTCAACGTAATGAAAAAAAAATCTGAAATTATAATATTTAGTCGTCCATGCTTTTTATTACGTCAAGACTGGATACTGCAACTCTCTCAGGGATCTGTCAACCTCTAATATGCCGTCTGCAGCTGGTGCGGATTGCCAGAGCCAGGCAATTGGCACTAAAAAAGGGGACCACATACAGTATTACCCTCTTGTCATTGGCTGCCGGTTCAATACAGGATCGATTATTAGATTTTATTCATGGTTTTTAAAGCATTGCCCAAACTATACATTGCTGACCTTTTAGGATTTTACATCAGGTAGGTTATACATTAAGATAAACTAACCAATTTTTGCTGGCTGTCCCTTATTCTAAAAAGAAGCCAAAGGGTGACCAAGCTTTTTCAGTTGTAGCTCCCAAGTTGTGAAACAGTCTTCCCCTTCATTTCCAACTAGCTCAAACAATAAAAATGTTTAAGTCTCAGTTAAAAACATTTTAGTTAAGGGTATTGTACATTGCAGTTATAACTTGTTTTTATCTAGTTTTATTGGTCTCATATACAGTTGTGTGAGGGGTGTGTCTAAGAGTGTATAGCCTAGCCTTTATCTGAAGGCTTGATACATGTTTTTATATGTGTATGTTTTATTGTTTTTAGTTAACTGAAGCACTTTGAGCAACAACGTTTGCTATTAAATGTGCTACATAAATAAATAAAAGTTGAAGTTGCCTTTTGCCACATGGTGAGCCACCTCATACATTTAAGATTTTTTAAACAAAATTAAACCAGTTTTATGATTTATTTTCACACAAAATATGTTGTTCCATCAATGTTTAGTAGCCTACATCCATATTTTTCTGCAATACAAATTTTTCTTAGGGTGTGACTAAAAAGTCATATAACAGATTTTAAAAAAACTGATTTCGGACAGCGGACAGGAGGACCGCGTCACCTGAATTCATAAATCATGAAGAATGACGATAATTGCATGTCTACGACAGCGCATGGGGATTTAAAGAAATAAAATAATTCCACAGATCCTCAATCAATATCACGTTCAACTAAATCAATCTGACTGTGCTTTCAACCTCGTTTTCTATGCTATAACCGCGATGATCTCTGAAACCGAATATAGGCTAAATGTGAATCGAAGCCAAAATTCATTGAACAGACATATTCACTTAGTTCGCGAACAGGATACCACTAAATGAAACGGACAGAATAAATAAGTAGCCTGTAACAAAACATATCACACTCACCAATTGACATTATAACCAATCCAACCACGATATCAGCAGCTGGCGAAAGTTTAGAAGTAAAACTCTCTGAGTTGGAGTTTCCAGGAAGCTCTTCATTTCTCGTTGAGTTCGAAAACATATTGTGTACGAATAGTCACGTTTCGTACTATTTTCCAAATGAATAAGGTAGGCTAGCTGATCCTGCATGGAAGAGTAAGAGGATATCAAATGACGTCTCTGGTCTCGCGCTCCCTCATCAGTGAGCATCAATGAGTCTTTCTTTCTTTCTTTTCTTTCTTTCTTTCTTTCTTTCTTTCTTTCTTTCTTTCTTTCTTTCTTTCTTTCTTTCTTTCTTTCTTTCTTTCAAAATAAAATGCAGAACAATAAATTGATAGCCTATTACAATTCTTGGAGTTCCACAAAGCTCAAAATACTACAATATTGTTGACATGTTTTCAGTTGTGGGTCTATTAGTGCAGTTGTTCTCAAGCAAGCTTGCTTATATGTGCATATAGTTTAAACAATTCAATTATTTTGTTTGTCAAGGTTGTTTGCTGCAATCAAAGGGGCTGAATTTCTACAATATATACATTTACCGTAGGCTATACCGTTTTCACGCAGCATTATGTCTTGGTTTTATTTGAGCATTTTAACCGTTAAATGACTTTAATATAGCCTAGGCCTAATGAATTTTAAGATATCTTGCATCTTGTTACTCAGCTGGTGGACTCAACTTGAAAACCAATGTATTAGTGCAATTGTGACAATAAAAGTAGAAATCCATTGATTATCACAAGACCATTGATTATATAGAACTTTGAAAAAGTCTCAGACATGTTAGCATTTACAGAAGTGTTTTTAGCAGTTTCAGCCTGACACAGTTATCGTTTTCACGTCCTGCGCCCATTTGTGCTCCCATTGGCTGCTGGTCTGAAAGTGAGGTGTTTTCAGGTGCATTGTTGGCTAGACTGCACTATTTGACTAACTGAAACCTATAGTCTAAAGTCAATGTTGCTGTATTTTATTTATTTATTTTTTGTTATTTAAAGAGAGCGTTAGTAATGCGAATGTACACTCTGCTTATTACACACACATGTGCAACAGCACACAAACATGCCAAATATTAAAAATAAAAGGATTACGATGTACATGTTTAATTGTGAACAAAGATATGGTGGAATGAATTCAGCTTGTCCCTCAGATGATCTGCTCACAAGCTTAAAGGAGTAGTTCACTTTAAAAAAAAAAAAACTTTTACTTTTGCTGATAATTTACTCACCCCCATGTCATCCAAGATGTCCACGTCTTTCTTTCTTCAGTTGAAAAGAAATGAAGTAATTGGATTATTATTGATTGAAATTAACATTTCAATCAACAATAATCCAATTACAATTGGCAACATTTATGGACCAAACTCTGATAAGACCCTTATTCATCGTCTGGTGTTGTTTAAAGCCCTTTAAAGCTGCACTGAAACTCTCATTTGGACTTTGAACCGTTTGGTTCCCATTGAAGTCCATTATATGGAGAAAATCCTGAAATGTTTTCATCAAAAATAATTAATTTCTTTTCCACTTAAGAAAGAAAGACGTGGATATCTTGCATGACATAGGGGTGAGTAAATTATCAGCAAAAGTTTTTAACTTTAAACATAAAAGTTTCTAAAGCAAAAGATATAAATAACTTGCTTTAAACTATTTTCTGTGTAAAAACACTATTGTGGCTAAGACTTTTGCACAATACTGCATGTATGCATAAATGGAAACCAGTAATTGTATTCAAACATAAAGTTCCTGATAACTAATCCACAGTTACCAATGTGAGGAGGCAGAGACTCGAGGAGGAATCAGCAGCCTGAATGAAGGAGGGTCTATGAAACATTCCAGACCTTTGCAAAGTACAAATGCTATTTATGATGTATAAAATACAGACAAATAATATCATATAAACAAAAAAAGCATTAGGAACTTTGTATGCTATAAGATTATCTGCTGTCAGTGGGCTGTTTAATCCCAGTCAATCACATGACTTGACAAATGGATCCTTCCTGAGGCAGATGGCGAAAGGCTATGAAGAAAGAACAAGTGAATGTATATGCAAAGCAAATATCAATATGCAATTGTCACCATACACCACTTGCCCTTTAGAAATAAATAAAGGTGTCTTCAACAGGTTACATTAAAAAACAATATAAATAATACCAAGTTGAAACCAATTAAGATTTAATTTAAATAGAAATGTAGGACTTAGATCATTGGCTGTTATTCTAACAGAATCTTAATAACAATTATTTTAATTCAACATCACTTTAAATGAAATGTTTGAATAAAATAATTAGGTAACACTTTATAATAAACAGTTCATTCATCAGTTCATTCATAAAGCATTAGACATTAATAAACAGTTCATAAATACAGCTAAATGCTTTCTTCTTGATTTAAAAGCATATCTATAATTTGTTTAATAATTGTGTTTCCATCTTTTATTAATGATCAATTTATCATTTCTAAATGAAGAATTGCATTTTTTATAAACCAGTTATTTAAGAGTTGTCAGAGGTTCGTAAGATTAGAACGTGTAAGTAAATGATTAATAAACTATATAAACATTCATACCTCTTATATTCGGACATGATGATTACTTATGTTTTTATGCTGTAACTCGGGGTTTTTATAAAGCATTTAGTAGTGGTTAGTTAACTATGTTTGTGAGCTCATCTAAAGTGAGGACTATTCATGCATTAATGCACTATACATAAAGCATTTATAAAGAAGATTTAAAGGCTGTTAAGACTGTGTTTGTTACATTTTACTGTTTAGAAGATTGATGTGCCTTTAACTCTCCTTTATAAATGCTTTACAAGGCATGAATAGTCCTCACTTTAGATTAGGTCACGAAATAAACAGACCACCACTAAATGCTTTATAACTACCTGTATTTACTTACTCTTTCTAAGTGATCTTATGAATGACTGACAACTCTTAAATAACTGGTTTGTAAATAATGCTATACATTATTAATTGATCATTAACAAAGGACGAAAATAGAATTATTAAACGCATTATAGATATGCTTATAAATCAAGAAAAATCATTCTGTATTTATAAACTGCTTATTAATGTCTACTAATGCTTTATAAATGATGACTGTTTACTCATGCTTAACAAATGATTAATAGCGTGCAGTTATTATAAAGTGTTACCAATATATATACAAAGTATATATTTTTTATTATTATTAGGTATTATTAGTCATGGACAGTTAGCTAGATGTATTTGCTACTTAGTCGGATAAATAATAAAATAAACATGTAGCCTATACTTAAAAATCAGCCACTAGTGCAATAAATGAATTACAAAAGATATATCTATACGAATAAATCAGCAATAGGCAATGGAAAGATGTTGTCTGTCTGTCTGTATCTCCACTTGGAAGTAGATATTTCCTCCCCTCGAGAGAAGGTCACGGAGAGATAAAGATGTGCTGCTGCTTTATTTACGCCTCACATTGAACAGCACAAAGAATACAATACAATGCAATACAGAATACAAAACAAAGCAGCGTACTGTGAGTCATTCGTTTTTGTACAAATAATAGAGAAAAGGTGCAATTGTGTTTAGTGAATGAAACATTGATTGCCCTCATTCATTGCTCAAGTCTTTTATAGATAGACGTTTGAGATTAGACTTGACTTGACACTTGACAACAGAGACCTCTGCTGGTGCAAAGATACACCGCATTCAGAAATCTAAGGGACATTAAAGCAAAGGAAATGTAAGTGGTGCCATTACTTTTTCTATTTATGCTCTTTTTTTAAGACATGGAACACAAATAATCTTCAAGCATCTTTTTGCATAAAACTGGAATATAGAACACGAGTCATATAACATATATTAGCCTATATATTAGGGCTGTCAAACGATTAATCGCGATTAATCGCATCCAAAATAAAAGTTTGTGTTTACATAATACACAGCTGCACTGTGTATAATTATTTTGTATATATAAATACACACACATGCTTGTATATATTTAAGAAATATTTTCATGTGTATATTGTATATAGATTTATATAAAATTTATATCATATATTATATTATAATTTATATTATATAAAATATAAATATTTTATATATAAATAATATTTTTTTCTTAAATATACATAAAATATGTGTATATTTATATATAGTATAAATATTATATATATATTCAAACAGTTTTCGGTCCTCGTTGACTTATATTATGAAAGTCAATGGGGACCAGCAACTGTTTGATTATCAACATTCCTCAAAATGTCTTCCTTTATGTTCAACAGAAGAAAAAACTTAATGATGCATGTTTAGAACAATGCGAGAACATAATTACATAGTTTTCTTTTTTTGGCGAGTGAACTATCCCTTTAAACTTTAACAGCCTAAATACTTTTGGTAGAAAATGTGTATGTTTCTTTTAGAAAGTCAGTCACGTTTCATCTCAAATGTATTTTTAGATACCCTTTTATTTATTAGAAAGAGGAGAACCGTGCATTTGAATCAGCCTGTCTGTTTCCTGGTCCATTTCCAATCCCTCCTTATGGATGTTCTGAATACATGGCTGTAACAGTATCATGTGTTACAGTGTGTGTGTGTGTGTGTGTTGCTATTAATTTATTTTCGCTATTCAAAAGATTAGCGATCCCACAAAAGAAAAAGAACCACTTTAGAATTATCTTTTTCTTTTTTTCTTTTAATTTGCCTTCTCACATGCTATCTTTTAAACTCTTTTTAAAACCTTTTTTTTTATTTATCACATTTTTAATTCATTTAATTTTTTTAAGTTATTAATGAAATTATTGAGAACCCACCAATTTTAACCAGTTTAAAAAAAGTCAAGTTTTTAAAGATTATCTATTAACCAGGTAATTTCATAATGTGAGTAATGAACTAAATAGTAGCTGAGGTGAAATAACTGAAGTCCATCGGATGGATATCTCGTTTAGTTTGTAGTCAAAACTGTAGATGGGTGGACAGACAGACAGACAGATTTACTGTTTTTTAATTGCCCACTGGGGGTCATAGTTTACCAACTTTTCCAAAATACAGCGGAAAACACACCTGAATATTATTGGTTTCATTTTGGTTGTAGGATCTGGTTTGGACTTTTTAATCTTCTTTTATACTACAGTAATTCTAACATTCATATAGAGTTTTCTGCCCTTCCAAAGATGGAATTTTGAACACATCTAGTTTGAATCTTGGGTGCTTAGCAATATAATTAATATTAGCCTGCACATTTAGTTTGGTTCTGGGCCGGTATCAGTGCGCGTGCTTTCGCCGCGTCTGCGCGTGCCCGCAGCCTGTAGGAGATCCAGAAACAGAGCCAAAGATCATCATCATCATCATCCTCCTCATCATCCTCCTCCTCCTCCTCCTCATCATCCCGGAGGAGAGGCCCATTGAATGCATGCCCGACACGCCTTACCCGGAACGCAAAGATGAGTTTACGCGTCTGATCTCAACCGTGTGCTGTGTTCGATTCGGGGATTTGAGAGCAGATCCGGAGGTTCGGCCGCCCGTCGGTTCGATGCGAGACTACACCAACATGCGCGTGTGTGACTGAGGTGCATGCATCCGACCAGGACACGGACTCTAGGAACCGAGTCAAGCCGTGGAGCAGACGACTTGCAGCTCACGGGTTCACCGATCATCATCATCCGCTACATGTGACCGAACCGAACCGTCCGAACCCATCGGCAGCTTCACCAGCGAGCTGCGCTTTAGCACGGTGAGAAAACACTTTCACGTGAAGATTAGACGATTAAAAATAGGAGATTGTTTCAGATCATTCATGTAATTTGAACCGTTGAAGCTTTTTGCTAGATGGAGATAACGGCTAACGTTAACGTTACCTGTTCCAAACCGGTTCGTCTCGGGATCCGCCAAGGACTTTAGTTCAAATCTCATTAATACCCGATTCAGTCAGACAGACACCGGCCACTTTAAATGAATGACAGACAATAGAAGATTTTATTGCTCGAATAATGAAATCAACCACTCAAATGAAGAGAAAATGTAAAAAAGAAATACTCGAATCATATAATGATCAGATGTGACCGTTAAACTGAATTAATGACCCGAGTTCGCCTTAGCCTAGCATGCTAACACAGCAGCGCACGCACAGAGACACTTTGTGATTTATTTAGCATTAGGTATTGTATATATTATCGTGTTTTATTAATTAATTTACATGTCTACATTTGAGTTGTTAGAAAATAGACATGTTTCAGAATTAATTATGCAGTGTTGTTAAAGCTGCAGTCCAAACTGTATAGCATGTTAGCCGCGTTAGCGTTCTGTTCAACAACACATTTTAAGGAATTAACCTTTATTCAGAGGATTTGTATTCTAATTCACCTTAAAACAGATTAATAAAAGGCATTCAAACGTCAATAACTGAGATGAAGTGTGTTAAACTGAAACTGGTCATGTTTGCGCTATCAAACGTTATCTTTGTTTATTGTGATTGGAAATTTAGAGACTTTCTCATGTTTTGAGTAAAAACACCGTCATTCTTAATAATTATGATTTTGTACTGGTTATTTACATATATTTTTACATATATACACTTTCTCAGGAGAAATATAGTATTAAGCATGATTGTGAATCTTGGTCTCTATGGTTAACTTGAAGTGGCTCCTCCTCAACATGCTTATCAGGAAAGACTATTTAATTTGAACCAAAGATTTTCTTTGTTTGTTTTGCATGATACACAGATATCAAAGTCTAACTGGCTTAAAGGGTGTCGGTATGAACCGGCATATTTATATCTGAGGTTACTGGATGTGTGTTAGTAAATCAGTTCACTTCATAGATGCAAGTAAGCCACGTCTCTACATTCTTTGGAGACTTCAGTCTCCTCCACGTCTTGGGTTGACTACCTTGATTTAAACATACATCAGCTACAGGCATTGCTAAGGTGTTGAGATATAATTTGCTTTGTTCTTTTTAACTTTGTTTTTTGCAGGCAGGACAAAAAAGTATGGCTCCCCATCTGGACGCGGCTCGCAAATTGTTCTGGATCTTAATGAAGTCGCTGCTCCGTTTCACCTTCATGTTTGTCAATAACTGTGTTGCGATCCCGTCCTACTGCCTCTACCTGATAGCCCTTCAGCCGTTAAGAGTTCTGGATGCCCACACGTTCTGGTACATTGAAGGGGTTATGTTCAGGTGGTTACTGGCAATGGTGGCGTCTTGGGGATGGTTTGCAGGTTACACAGGTAAGACCAGCTTTTTCCTCTATTTCACTCTTAAAAGTTAATGTTCCAAAAGTAGGTTTTTCGCAGTGATGCCATAGAATAACCTTTTTGGGTTCCTCAAAGTACCTTTCAGTGATCACTTCTTCAAAGAATCTTTTCTTAGTTTGAAGATTTTAACGATCCAAATCACTTTTTCCCCACTATAAAAAACCTTTTGTGGAATGTAAAGGTTCTACGAATGTTAAAGACCATGTACACACTGCAACTAAAGTGGTTGTCAATTCACCTTTTTGTGCTAATCCTGTTCAGTAGTAATGCGCGGGTCAGATTTTTTCCTGCTTTTATGAAATTATTTGGCCCGACCTGCACCACTGTATCTATTTATCTAGAAAATTGTTATATTGTTATATGAAAACAGGACATGTCCTGGGAAAACAGGACAGTTGGTCACCCTATCTTATAGGTTAAACTATATGTTTAACCTATAAGATAGGGTTTAACCTATACGATATAGTTTATAGGGATAACCTATAAACTATATGTTTCAATTTCCTTTTGGGAGTCATCCCTAAGGATTAATAAAGATAAGTCTAAGTCTATGTTATTTCTTAGACAGACCCTTCATGTCATATGTTTTGACATGCTGGAAGTGCCGTTTTGTGGCTCTCCTGTTTGTATATTTTTCACACGAGTTGCACTTCGCGTATTTCGGAGAACCCCTCTCAAAAATTACATTTAGCAGCCAGACCTTTTTTTCTTTTAATTATTATTCATTTAACACCTCGTCTTCCACCTTCACTTTTATTTCTCCATTCTTGTCGTTGTGATGTGTGACGTGACACCAAAGGTTTGAGGAAACCACACAAACGTTGCTGCGGCATTTGTATTGTAACCTCATCAAATAACCTAACGAAATATGAAAATAGATTTTCCCAAATATTGAATATAATCTGGAAATTGCACTGCCAAAACGCTCTCAAGCGCCCAAAGCACGGCGTCTTCAGCAGATCGTCTAGCGTTTTCAGCTGGCTAAAAACACTTTGGTGGATACACGGCCTTAAGGAAGTCTTGTACCCAAAAGCGCCTGTTTTTCTTTTGATATTTGTTTGTAACATAAAGCAGCAGCTAGGTCATCCATTTTTGCTACTTTAAAAACGCAGCGCGGGCGCGCGCATGCTTAGAATAGAAAGACTGTTATCGGTCGTTGGTGTGGACGCATATATAGGTATCTTTATCGTTATCTTTTTAGTTATCGTGCTTGGTGTGAACAGGCCTTTAAGCTCGAGTTTCACCTTATTTTAATATATTTTATAGTTCTTAGTTCTTATTGTAGACTTGATTATTTATTTTTTTACTGTGCCGTGGCAAAAAAAAGGTTGGGAAACACTGCCCTACTGGATAAAGTTCTTCATTGAACCATTAATGCCTATAAAGAACTGTTATTTTGATTACTGTTAAGATATTAAGAGTTCCTGACCTTTTTTAATAAGGTTAGGCATGCAAATTGTCAATTTCACTGCCTGACGGTGTAAAGCAATGTTTCTTCAGTCAAGTGAGCCACTAGACTTCAGTCAGAGTCTCCTTGTGTTGCCAAATTTTGACTGCTGAGTGGAGATCTATCGACTGTTTCATCTTTATTGACTCTCACTCACACTGTTGGGTTTCCGTAGTTTGGATCGATTTCAATATTTTCTTTGGTTGACAAGTTTGATTAAGCTATTACTGTGTTTTTGTTGTATTCGGACAGTATTATAATCTTATGGGATGTCTTTGTTTACCTCATATCCCTCTTTATGAATCCACATTATCGTTCATCACAGACTGGAAGTGGCATTTCATGTGGCGTGTGATAAAAGTATTGATTTGGCTATTTCCAGTAGAAAGAGGTTTTTAGGTTTCCTTGTTGAATTATGGACAGGTTGGATCGAGGTGAGTTGATGCGCCTCCTGCTTACTCACGGGCATTTCACAGCTAATTTCATTTTGTTGCACGCTGGTACTAAGAGTAGCATGAGTAGTGTTAATTGTACGCAGAAAGCTCTCGACTGATTATGTGGACCATGAGATGGAGGCGCAAGGGCTGGGACAATCAGCCTGTCATGAAGATAGATAAGACGCAGTCGTTCTCAGCCTTTTACAAGATAACAAATAAAGGTTGTTAATGTAACATTCAGCTGTGAAACACAGTTTAATATGCTGTAATCTTAATCTAAAATGATTTTAATGAATTGTATTATACGTGGAGATTTTATGAACTCATGATCATTGAACAATAATAGTTTTTTTTTAACAATAATACATTTTTATTTTAAAAATGACGTGAAACCTATATATATATATATATATGAAACATGCCCATTATACCACTGTTTTTGTTATGGAAGTTTAAGTCTGGGATTTTGGAGTAGGTATTTTGAAAATCAAATAGTTGCTTATTTGAATTGGCAAATTATTTGTTTGTTTGATAAAGTTATCTTAAGTCATTGTTAGACAAGCTTCCCTTTCACATGTACAGTTGGAGTTTTCCTTTTTGTGTGTCATTTTTTTGTGTGTTGTGTACAAATTGAAGACATTCCTTTATTCTGCATCGTCACGTTTGGTGTGCTTTTTCACCTATATGAAGTTGAATCTGGGAAAAGAGCAGACTAAATCAAAACCGCAGTTCTATTTTCATTTGTCTTCTCACAGGAACAGCTTGAGTATAGCATAC